>JAVXUO010000026.1:0-141803 GCA_033065855.1 Escallonia rubra | reverse complement strand
TTGCGAAAGTGTGCGTTGTGTAATAAGATGACTGATCATGACAAGAGAAATCATTATAAAGTGCTAGGTATCGAACCTGGCAGTATGGCTGAGGAGGACGATGATGAGGAAGAGTGTTAAGGTTAATCTTTAAGTTGTATAAATTGAACTTTTATAATGCTTATATTTGTGATTTGGTTTGCGAAATCTTTAATTTGTGATTTGGTTTGTGGATTATTGATATTTTTTGAAGGGCCTATTTGGGCACACTTTAGCGTCCAATGCGTAGCTTGCGAGAAATGTTATAATTTTTTTTGTCACTTTTTTTTTCCGCTCGTTGCACCTCAGGCACGCTAGTTAGCTCATTTCAATGAATTTCGGTGAAAAATGAGACACGTTATTTTTTGAGGTTTCCCTATGAATGGCCTATTCGGGCACACTTTAGCGCCCAATGCGTAGCTTGCGAGAAATGTTGTAATTTTTTTGTCACTTTTTTTTCGCTCGTTGCACCTCAGGCATGCTAGTTAGCTCATTTCTATGAATTTTGGTGAAAAACGAGACACGTAATTTTTTCGAATGCGTCCTATGAAAGGTCTATTCGCGCACATTTTAGCGCCAAATTCATAGCTTGCGAAAAATTATGTACATTTCTTTTTTGTGCAGTGCTCTTTGCTCATTGCACCTTAGCCACGCTAGTTAGGATAATGGTAATGAAGGTGTCTAGCTTCATTCTTTTTCAGCTCCCAGGCTATCCTATACCTAAACGTCAAGGCATCCTTCCTAGTCCACGACGTATATTTGAGCACCTCCGAGCGAGCAATGTAGTCCATGTACTTGAGGACGTAAATCCCGCAATCGTGACTGTTATATTGCTTTGGTCGGTCCTTTATCATCACGACCGTCCAAGGCTCCCCCGATGGCCGTTCGCACGCTAGCGAGAGGACAGTAGTCTGCATCCAACAATAAAAAAGGTCATGAAGCCTATGTAACAAGAAGAATATACTATGAGCCAAGGTCAAAAAATAAAAACTAACCACTAAAGTGATGTACTCGCTGTACATCTGTGCCAGCAGCTGTCCAGGATCGTCCTCCCTTAGGCTATCGTATATGTGAACCGTTCTGTTCGCTGGATGGAGAACTAATAGGAACCAGTGGTTTGCATGATGACAAGGTATCATGATAAGGTTCGCATGAGCAGCGTGACATTGATAGTTTGAGTTCAACATGCCTAACACGTTTCCAGCTGGTTTCCACTTACCCCTGCCTGCCCCTCGCCTCCTCCATTCTGTGAATTCCCTCACCGTTAATTCCACAAAATAAGTGGGATACATGTTAAGCTTCAAATATTCAGAACGGTTAAACTGTAGCTCTCTAATCCGGAGCAGATCTATATAAGCGTTCATGACAAAATTTGAAATATCTGTCTCCGGCGCCAACGTTCTCATATCCTCATGACCTAGGAATGTCGCAAGAGGAAAGTCTGTTGAATCGACAGACTCATGCCCGAAGTAGTGCCGGTCGATCCAACCCCGCTTGTCCGGCCTCAATGGCTTCGTCGCTTGTCCTTTGTCCGACCGGATGCTTGGGCACGAGGCCTGGATTCCTACTTGGGTCACCTGACTCTGGCGCTGAGAGTCGTACGCGTCAGGAGGCAAGTGACTATACGGCTCCCAGATTGCCCTCTGCGGCAAAGACGCGTCAGAAGGCAAGCGACTAGACGGCTCCCCCACCTGACTCTGGGGCTGAGAGTTGTACGCGTCAGGAGACGAGCGACTAGACGACTCCCCTTGGTAACCCCGGTACGCAACACTGAAGTTGTGAAGATCAGTCTTGTACCTCTCAATGGACCTCTTGAGACTGACAGGAGCCTGCGCGACAAACCAGTCAAACGACTCCAGCTGCTTGAACACCTCAGTGCCCTGGTCAACCTAAAAAACATGCATAGAAAAATCACCGTCATCATTTCAGGCATTGTCGATAAGGTGCGCAAATAAATATTGAAACAACACTAGGGTGACTTACAATGTTCAATGCCCAGAACTGGTCATAGAACTCACGTGGCGCATACGATGTCTTCGTCGGCTGGGAAGGGCGATTCACCCTCGTGCGCGTCACCTTGAGAAACCATTGCATGTACTCCTCAAGACTAGTGCCGTCGTGCTTGAACGATACAAGGCTACCATACGTTTCTTGCCAAGTATTCCCCCGTTCCTCCTCGTCCCTCCACAAATTTAAGGCATCAGGCACCTCGAATTTTGGCCCTCGAACACTCCTGTATGGCTGCATGTCTACAGGGGGTTTTGGTATCCCTTGTAGACAGCCAGCTTGCTTCATAGCTCGATCGGGCATCTGAAACTCACATACTTCGAAGTGAATAAGCGGCACCCGAACCAAACCTGCCAGCACGTACGATACCGGAAGTTGCCAACACCACTCATCTAACCGATGCATCACCTTGTCATATGGCTGCCACGTCACCTGGGGTGCATCCAGCATATCTAGTTCCCCCCGATAGAACTGTAGATGATGGTGAGGGTTTACCCATCTCTTCCGGTTGGTCTCCGGCCCCCAAGCCCATACCCTAGGACACGTCTCATCGGAATATTCCCGCGGTTGTAGTAGTCCCGTGGGTAGCCTCTCGTAAGACCAAACCTGTGAATGCAAACATTATATGGAATTAGTAATTAATCACAAATATTTTGACACGTCAAAACAAGAATATAAATGCTCATACCTGTAATAGAGTCAGGTAGGTGGCAATAGACTTGGCATCCAATCTCTTAGCCTTATGCAGTGCTCGATATAGGTGCGCAAGAACAACTGAACCCCACGAATACGAGTATACCTCCTCAAGATCCTCCAAGAACACCATATACTTCGGATGCACCGTGTTTTTCGAATGCGCCGGAAGTAATATGACTCCAATAATATACAGAAGGAATGCCTTCGTATACGTCACCAAATCATGAGGAGTGTATTCATCCGGTAGCACGATGTACTGCTCTCTCAGCCATTTAAGTTTGATGCCGTTAGACATAAGAGCTTCCCTCGGAATTCCCGGAAAATACTGCCTAGCCATCTTCGCTATGGATGCAGACGTTTTGCTCGAAGTAATGGGTTTACCGTGACATGGGATTCCAAGTATAAAACCGACGTCGTAATAATCATTTCACCAAACCGGAAGTGAAATGAGTTCGTCTCGCCCCTCCATCATTCAACTAGAGCGGATATAAGACAATCGTCGTCCCGAGACCAAATCCCGCAATTGGTGAACATGGCCAAATTTTGACGGTGTAATAGTTGTATTTGTTCCTCGTTCAGTACCCACTCTTCGAGATGACTTGTGCTTTGAATTGTTTCCAAAACACCCCCATCGACACCATCAAATACGTACCTCGCGACGTGGTCATCGTCATCGTATAGGATTGATGTATCATGAGGTCCGGGGTTGAAATACATATTTCTAAGAACAAAATATAATCGTAAACCAACTTAACGTCCATAATATTTACATTCCAAAAATATAACTGGATCTTAAACCTAGCTTACCAATGCGTTAGCAATAGTCATTATCTCATTATTTCAATGTATTAAAACAACTCCTCACTTCCCACCACTCCGAACGCTTAATTACTCTACTTCCCTAAAATTTAGAGCCAACGTGGCAATTTACCAATATACCCCCCGATGGCCGCTACACCACCAACACCACAAAATCGCTTTAAAACCACTTTTTAAATGTATTACGTCAATTATATACCAAATATTTCCTCAGGGTATTTTAAGGGGGAAAGTTACCAAAACACCCCCAACTTATGCAAAATACCCCCTGACAGCCATCGCCCCAACAAACATCTCAGAACAACTGGAAAAAATAACTTTCCGGGTGTCTTACACCCCTTCCGAACTAAAAGTAAGTCGAAAAATTTTACAATGTTAAATTACCAAAATACCCCCGCTGAGCGACAAATTACCGAAATGCCCCCGGGGCATCATTATCACCCTAATGCCCCGCAATCAGCTTCAAAACAACATTTCAGGTGTTTTACTTACATTTCTGGACTAAGAAGTCCTTTGAAAAACTTTACCGGGAAAATTACCAAAACACCCCTCTCGGAGTGACAAATTACCAAAATGCCCCCTGGCTTCAGAAAATCTCAAAAGTGCTTTAAAATGCTATTTTAAGCTTCCTGAATTCATTCTTGATCTAAAAAGTATTTTTCGGGATTTTTCGCCCAAAAATCCCGAACCGGTGTCCGGATCGAGCGATTAAAAGCCCGTTTGGCCAAAAAAATAGCTAACGGCTTTGGAAGGGCCCGAATTCTTGGAAATAGAACTTCCCAACATCCTAGGGTTCTCATAAAAGTTTCGCGCGAAATCGCGCTAGCTTGATATTTTAAATTACACTGCAAAGTTACAAGGTTCTGTGTATCAGTTAACCCCATTCCAGTCTTTGGAAAAATCTAAATTTTTTCCTTGATACAGATCTTTTAAAAATAACTAGGGTCTTTTTTTTACACTTTGGCAAAATCTAGCTCTAGCTATGTTTTATAAATTCGTGAAAAACTGTCTAATTAAGTTTTCACCTTTAGCGACAATTACGCCCCGCAATCAGCTTCAAAACAACATTTCAGGTGTTTTACTTACATTTCTGGACTAAAAAGTCCGTTGAAAAATTTTACTGAAAAAATTACCAAAACACCCATCTCGGGGTGGTAAATTACCAAAATGCCTCTTGGCTTCAGAAAATCTCAAAAGTACTTTAAAATGCTAATTTAAGCTTCCTGAAATCATTCTTGATCTAAAAAGTATTTTACAAAAGTTTCGCCAAAAAATACTGAACCGGTGTCCGGATCGAGAGCTTAAAAGCCCGTTCGGCTAAAAAAATAGCTAACGGCTTCTGAAGGGCCCATGGGGGCCACGAAGAAAAAAGTGGAAGGCCACAGAGAACCGTAACTCCTTGCGGTTCGGAGGTGGGGGGCCATGCACGAGAGAAAAAAAAGGATACGCAAAAGAAAACAGGAAAACAAAAAAGGACACGCAAGATAAAATAAAAAATGAACCGAGGGGGGGGGGGGCACGGGGGTGGGGGCCACGAAGAAAAAAGTGGGAAGGACAGAGAACCGCAACCCCTTGTTGCGGTTCGGGGGTGAGGGCCACGAAGAAAAAAGTAGTCACAGAGAACCGCAACTCCTTGTTGTGGTTCGGGCTGGGGCGGGGGCCCACAGGAACCGGGGGTGGGGGGTGGGGGCCACGAAGAAAAAGTAGGCACAAAGAACCGCAAATCCTTGTTGCGGTTCGGGGGTGGGGGGCCCACGGGAACCGAGGGGTGGGGGTGGGGGCCACGTAAGAAAGAGAAAAGAAAAAAGGGCAGGGGGTGGGGGGCCCACGAAAAAAGGGAAGCGCAGCACCATCGTTGACTTAACATTGTAGAATTAACATCGCAAAAATTTAACAGTATAGAATTACCAAAAAACCCCTCTCGGGGTGGTAAATTATCGAAATGCCCCCTGGTATCGGAAAATCTCAAAAGTGCTTTGAAATGCTATTTTAAGCTTCCTGAATTCATTCTTGATCTAAAAAGTATATTACAGAAGTTTCGCCCAAAAATCCCGGACCGGTGTCGGATCGAGCGCTTAAAAGTCCATTCGGCCAAAACAATAGCTAACAACATCGGAATGGGGCAAATTCCGGGGAAACGGAACTTCCCAACATCCTAGGGTTCTCATAAAAGTTTCGCGCGAAATCGCGCTAGTTTGATATTTTAAATTACACTGCGAAGTTACAAGGTTCCCCGTATCAGTTGACCCATTTCCAGTCCAGGGAAAAATCTGAACTTTTTCCCTGATATAGATCTTTTAAAAATAACTAGGGTCTCTTTTTTGCACTTTGGCAAAATCTAGCTCTATGTATTTTTTATAAATTCGTGAAAAATCCAAATTTTGACGCCCTAAAAAAATGACTATTTTTGGACTTCGAATGAATATTCGCTAATAAACGCTAGTTCAATCCCTAATTTCAAACTCTCAAAAAACACGAATTTTAGACTATGGTAAGAACAATTTAAGCTAAACACAATTTAAACAAATCATTGGTAAGAACAATTTGAAATTAACATTGAATTATAAGAAAATTCAAAATACTTACTTGTTTTAACTTGATATATTGGTATCAAGAAAAATCCACCGATCTTCTAGCGTTAAATGTTTTTGTTTGTATTGTTGTGGAGATTATGTAAGTGAGATATGGAGTATGAAGTCTGTGTTGGTAAAGATGATGGGGAATGGAAGAAAGGGTTCGGGGAGAAGGGTTTATAAAGAGGGAAAAGTGAGGGAGAGAGATGAACCGTAACTCCTTGTTGCGGTCCGGTGGATAATATCCATCGGTAGAGCCTGATCGGCCCCCATATATATATATATATATATATATATATATATATATATATAAGGAGTCCAGCTTTGGAATTGGCTTTTACTGTTTGACTTTCACTGGGTTCCTATTGGTTCTTAACTTACCTCATTAACTCAACGTTATCTCAGCATGCTCGATGAATGTGTTGTTATATTGGCTCTTCGGTGGCTTATTAAATCACATTGCCTTCATACTATTATTGTTATGGCTCCATCGTCTATGTTTTCTCAACTTTGGTACAATGAGTCTTAACTCAGGGACAATATAATTAAGCATGTACAATCTCTAAATAGTTTGTTAGCAACGTCTACCAGTCACAGATTGTTGCACTCATTGCACATCAGGAGGGGTAGAGATAGAATTCTTACTCTGGCATCAGTTCTGGCTACTTTTGGGTTGTGTCACAAGAAAGGTTATCAGCAAAGATGGTTTGATGTTGTACAGGCTGAGGTTCATTTGGCTTGTTCTCTTGCTGAAGTCTAAAGAGCTCTCCCTCAACATTTTTGTCGCTTTTTAGTTGGCATTCTTTTGATTATTTTTTTTAGGGCCTATGTGGTTGGGAATATCTTCCACCTTTTTAACTTAGTTTTGGCTTAACTATGTTCAGTTTGTACTTTTTCTAAACTCTTCCTTAATGGTATATATTTCTCAATTAGCCAAAAAAATCCATATGAATCATGGCCCACCACTTAAACTTATCACCAAGCAGCTCCACCACCATCTTTCTCGTACCGACCCTCACTTTGCTCCAATCTTAATGAAATTGTATATACAAGGACGAAGATTAGATACACTATATTACTAGATCAGACCATAAGAAATTTGCTGAAAAGTACAATTGTTAATTCGGGAAAGAAGTAAAGTTTATTAAAAAATTATAATCTTAAACAACTTAAATAAAACCTAAAATTTGATTCCAAAATATGTCTTGTAAATTGAAAACGTGGTATGAAATCACATTTTTCAAACTACCTTATGCATGTATAAACGACTGTATTTTTGGATAAAAAACTACATGATGAAAAAGTGAAATAGGGGTTTCATTTATATTTTGAAAGCATTTCGAAAATTAATACCGGAAAGCTAATTTAAGTGTTTTTGAAAAGGATAATTTTTTTTGTTGGTAAAATGTCCTTTATTCCACCAAAGTAAATCTTTACAATCTCAAATTTTTGTACAGCTCTAGACTACCTCTATTACAAGCTTACAGGTATCTAATATATCAGCAATTTATTTCCTTCCTTTAGAATCATGAGAGCAATGTTCTTTGATCAATCCCCCAGATATTGCACAACTATTTATTCACAGGTCTAGTAGGGACTTTCTTCCAACTGTATACTCTATATCTAGGATAAATTTTTGTGGCTTCAGCGACAATCCTTAACAAAATCCTTTAACGACATTAGATAATAGCCACCGAAAATATATAAGAATCAAATGATTGTTGTGATATGCTTATAGTTTTTCCTAAATGAAATGAAGTATGAAACTTGAGAATTAGATCGAAAACCTATTTTTTTAATTAGTAAATCCCTAGAAAGTCTTTAAGATTGATTGCAGAATAGTCAACCCTGATTAAAACAGGTTTGGAGTCTTCGCAACAAATAATGAACTAATTAAATATGAACCAATGAGACCAAAAGTGATTAAACTTAGAATTCTCATTTTCTTAGATTATGATTTAATTTGTTTTGAAGATTCTGGTTTTACCAGAAGAATCACCAGCATATCCTCACATATAAACAATTCAATTTTTTTTTTTTGGTAACAAGTCAGTCTTGTATTGCTTACTAATTATGTACACTGTGTCCATCCAGGTATTTACAAATAACTGTCAAAACAAAACACAAAACTCAAATGTAAAAAGCTAAGACCAACCAAATTAATTCTAAGTCTGCCTTATTCCACAAGAAGTTGTTCACTTATCCCCCATTGTGCATAAAGCTCTCTGCCTTTAGTAGTAGCAGGCACCCTGACCCAGCTGCTTGCTCTAAACTTGATCCATTCTGACAACCTGCAAACAACCCTAAGGACTAGCCCTCTTCTACTTAAAGATCCTGGTATTCCTTTCCATCCATAAGCCATAAATTATTGTTACAAATATCAATTTCCTCAACCTTGCTCTGAAGCTTTTTCATCTAAAATTTCTGGATGCTACTTGTACCATTTGACTCCATGAGTGTGCTTGCAATTCCATTGGAGTTTTTATCTGATACAATCCCCCACAGTTCTTTAGCATATGAGCATTAGACTAGCAAATGATCTAGAGTCTCAGACTGTGTGGAGCATAAAACACAGCTCTCATCTTGTATAATATTCCAAGCTTTAAGCTTGGCTCTGGTTCCCAGTCCCACTTTACAAGCTAGCCATAAAATCAGTGCACATCTAGGGATATTATCATTAAACCAGACAAGATTTGCCTCCAAGGCACCCTCTCAGCCTTAGTTCTAATACCATTCCAAGTTGTTTTAATACTAAACAGTCCACTTGCATGAAGGGTCCATGTAACCTCATCCTCTTCCCCAACTTTTGGCCTAGGCATGGCCTGTAGTCCCTCATTTAGGTCTCTTAATGCTTGGGATCTAATAACTGGCAGCCTCCATTCATTGCCTTGGAGGATCTCACATACTTTGGCTTTTTGATCCGGCCCTGAATCATAAATGATTCTTTGCTCATATTTTGCTACTATATTACCTTCCTACATCCAATTGTCAAGCCACGGCAATGTTTGTTTCCCATCCCCGATCTGGTACTTGAAAAAATTAGAGAATTGTTCCCTAATCTTCAAGATCTTGCACTAGGTCCAAAAGACAATCTCAGAGGGCCTAAAAGTCCATAAGTGTTTATCCTTGATAATATACATATGGCACCGCTTCACCCATAGAGAATCTTTCTTGTGCGAGGTCCCAAGGATGCTTGCAAATAGCTGTTTGTTCCACTCCTCTAGTCTTTTAACACCAAGACTCCCTTCCCTTTTTGGTAAGCATAGATCCCTCCAATATATTTTAGCCCCAGAACATCTCTGATCATTGCCATGCCAGATGAAAGACCTTATCTTGCTTTCCACCTACTTGATAATTCTGTTAGACAAGATAAATAGTGTACACCAATACACTTGCATGCTAAGAAACACAGACACAACTAATTGTACTCTGCCAGTATAGGACAAGTACCTTGTTGTCCAACTAGAAATCTTCCTTGTCAATTTTTCAACAAGGACTTTGCAGTCCTTATATTGTATTTTGTTGGATATTAGGGGTATTCCCAGGTAAGTAACATGGAAGGTCCCCACAGGAATGCCTATTAAATTCACTAGGTTCTGAGCATTTTCATCATCTATCCAGCAAAAAAGATAGAGCTCTTATTCAAATTAGGAGACATGCCTGAGTATAGTTCGAATTCATCCAAAGATTGCTCCAGTAAACTTATGGTGGCTTGGTTTGCCTTGGCAAGCAAAAACAAATCATCAGCAAAATCAAGATGGTTTATTTAAAGCTCTTTACATCTTGAATGATAAAAAGAAGTTTGGTAAAGTAGCATAATAATCAACAAACTCTGAGAAAGCCTCCATAACCAATATGAACAAATATGGAGACACTGGATTCCCCCTGCCTTAGCCCTTTGGCACTAACAAAATAACCTCCCATGCATCCATTCGTACTAATTGAAACACACTGCATTACCCAATCAAAAAACTGAGCAGGGAAAGCCATAAATTATGTGACTACTGAATCATAAGCTTTTTGTAGGTCTACTTTCATAACACATCTGGGTATTCCACCAGGTTTATGGTAATCCCTAACCAGCTCTTGCATCAGTAGGACATTGTTTGCTATACTCATTTATGCCATAAAGGCAGATTGCCTTCTACTAATGAGATAAGGAAGAACCTTCTTAATTCTGGTACATAAGATTTGGACACACATTTTTATAGCATATTGCAACATGCAATGGGCCTAAAGTCTTTCATGGTGCATGGAACTGGGATCTTTGGTATCAAGATTAGGGATATGCTATTAAGAAACTTGATCCCACTGTTTTTCCTGAATATTTCTTGCACTGCAGTCATCACAATAGATTTAACCACCTTTCAATTTTCCTAGAAAAATTCAACTGAGAAGCCATCAGGGCCTGGGTCTTTATTTTTCTTGAGAGAAAACATAGCCTCACTAAATTCCTGGTCAGAAATAGGAGCAATCAACCCCTCTTGTTCTTGTGTTGAGACATATTTCCTAATAACACCAGCAAGTCTGTCTTTTGTGTGCAGTTGATACTGCACAGGTGCTCCCAAAAGTTGGCAAAATATTGAATAGCCACTTGATGAACCTCAGCAGCTCCATTCACTTGATCACCCTCAATTGTTTGGATGGTCAGAATCTTATTTTGACTTCTGTGTATTTGCATTTTCCTGTGAAAGTAGGTTGTATTACAGTCTCCTAAACTAAGCTCTCTGGCTCTAGCGTTCTGGTGATAAAAGGCTTCCTTAGCATGTATCAACTGATAGTACTGCTTGTATATCTCATTTTCTCTCTGCACTAGTGTGGATTCCTTATGCTGTAAAATTTGATTATGAATATTCTGGAGTTCTGTGAAAGTGGTAGCCACCTTAGCTGGAATGTTATTGGCTTGTGCCCTGTTAAGCTTCTCTAAACCCGGCTTAAGTTTCTTTAACTTCTCGTTCAAGTGTTAGCAAGCAGTCCCTTCAATACTCTCATTCCGTACTGACATTAAAATGTGCTTGAGCCTGCTATGTTTCATCCAAAAATTGAAGAATTTAAAGGGTCTCTTACCTTGATATTGGTCTTTGAAGTTTTTTATTATCAACAACGAGTGATCTGATATGCCAGGTGTTTGTGCTTCAAGTTGGGTGTTTGAGAATCTATCTATCCACCCCTTATTTGTAAGGCTCTATCCAGTTTGCACAAAATAAGATCATCTTTTCTTTTATTGCACCAAGTGAAATGAACACCATTGGTTGGCATGTTCTCCAACTAAGCTAAATTTAGGCATCTACTGAATTCCATCATGTCCCTTCTATTTAGACCACCTCCACCCTGCTTTTCAGTTTCATTCCTGACCATATTAAAATCCCCCACTACCAACCAGTGAACCTGCCCCACAATAGTAGCTAAATCCTCCAGTTGGTGCCATAAAATTCTCCTTTTCTATCCCTTATTATTCCCATATACAATTGTTAAGTAAAACAGAGGTGTTGAGTCATTATAGAGAACCTTCCCTATTATATGCTGAGTTGTTATCTGACGATCCACCATTTTCAGCTTCAAACTATTCCATCTAACCCGGATCCTGGAAATACCTTTGTTGTTTAGATTATGTAGGAAGATTCACTTTTTATTCCATTTCTTAGTAATGGAACATATATTTTCCTCCTTTACTCTTATTTCCACCAATCCCATTATTTCCACTGTAACGACCCGGTCCACGGCCCCACCACAGGGCATTGCCTCCCTCAAAAGGGCTAGCCAAGTAGGTACTTATGAGTTCATAGGCAGGGTCTTATAAGGCCAATCGCAAATTCTCCCACAACCGATGTGGGATATTACAATCTCCCCACCTTATTTCTTAGCGTCCTCGCTAAGGCTCGATCACACATAGCCCAGAATCTTCCTCTCTAGCCAATGTGGGATATACCTGGCTCACCCTTCGTTTCCCCCAACCATCCTCTTGATGTGGGATATACCGGGGCTTGCCTTCGTTTCCCCCAACCATTGGCAACCCGACTGGACAGCCCAGCCCGAGCTTTCGAGAGTCGGCTCTGATACCATCTGTAACGACCCGGTCCACGGCCCCACCACAGGGCATTGCCTCCCTCAAAAGGGCTAGTCAAGTAGGTACTTATGAGTTCATAGGCAGGGTCTTATAAGGCCAATCGCAAATTCTCCCACAACCGATGTGGGATATTACATCCACCCTTTCTTTTTCAACACTTTTTTCGCATGGAATTGTCTCACAGGGTCATTAAAGTCCTTAATATTCCAGCAAGATATCACATTCATTTTAATTTTGGAGCATGCCCTCTGCTTCTTGCATTCCTACCTTGAGTTGCTTATTACCACCCTTAGGGGTCATGTGCATTGTTGTATCTGGCAATTTGGTACTTTATCCTACCCATGTATCTTCCATCTTCAGGTTATCTGCCCTGTCCAGAGCTGGAAAACTATTTGCAGTTGTTATACAATATGGACTAGATGTTGTGTGCTTAGGTAATTCCCCCTAAGGTGTGCAGTTTAAAGTCTCCCCCCTCTTAGGTATCTCTATCCATTCAATCTTTGCACTGTTTGCCTTGGTAAGCTTTCATCCAGTTTCAGTATCATTCACCTTGACAGGTTGCTTTTCTTGCCTGACTTGCTTGACCTGTTGTTTCTTGTAACATTTAGCCATTTGGTGCCCAAATAAATACCTTGCAATGCTCACATTACATGATCTCCTCGCCCTTTCAAAAGTATAGTATCAGGTAATGTAGATTTCAATATTAACTTCCACACATAGTGTAACACCCCGAACCTTGATAAAGCCTAGCCAGTTAGTTTATTTTAAGCGATGACTTTTATACGCAAGAATTAGCATCAACTGCCATGACTGAAATTGTATCGGTAACATTTAGGGACGAAATGTTGAAAACCATAAGGGATAATATAACAAAAACAGTTATAAGTATTATTAGTTTAGGCCTTTATTGACGATTAGCGTGATCGAATTTTAGCGGCAACCTTTAGCGACAATTAACAAAGTGGGGTTATTTAAAATTTTAGATTAAAGTTTGGGGTTATTGAATAATTAAAAGGTAAAAAAAATGATTTGATGGTCAATTCTTTAATTATGAAAAAAAACTAAATTAGTGAGGGAACAAGGGAGGAGAAATTGGAGCAATTGCGATTTATTCCCATTTTTAGTTACAGTCAGAAGTAAAGAGAGAGAGAGAAATGAGCATTTCACTTAAAGGGACTTTCGGTTACAGCATACTACAATAGAGAAAGAAAAGACAGAGAAGAGAAAAAGAGAAAGAGAGGAAGAGAAGGGTTGGGTTGTGCTCGTGAGAAGAGAAGAAAACGAGAAGTCTGTCGACGATCAGGATTTGGTTTTTCCAGTAAGTTTTCAGCCCTTTTTATCTTGATTATTCACCAAATTATGGGATTTAATGGGGCTGTGGGTTTAGATAGAGAAATAACCATGAGGTGGTTTCGGGTTGAGTGTTAGAAGGCAACCATGATGGTTGCCGTAAATGTTTGGGTGCGTAAGTGGGTGAGTGTGAGTTTATGGGTATTGTGTTCTTGTTATGTGTGTATGTATATGTGTAAACAGCAAGGTGGGGCTGCCATGGCTGTGTGCATGTAGGTTTGAGGTAAAGAAATTATGGTTGCAAAGGCAGCCATGGCTACCGAAGAATGGTTTTTGTGGGGGGATTGTGGCTACCGTTAGAGAAAGTTTTAGAGTTGTAATGGTGACAATGATGATGGGGCGCAGGTGAAAGAGAGAGAGAGAGAGAGTGAACTATCATGAAGTGGGTTTAGGAGTGTGTGTTCTTAGGTGCGTTTAGGTGCTTGTGTGAGTGTATGAGAGAAGGAGAGAGAGTGAGGACAGCCATGGAGGGGCCATTTTTGTAGAGATAGATGCAGTCGTAAAAGAGTTTGTAGAAGTGGGATTTCAGAAATTATTAGGTATCAAAGCAAGAGAGAAAAGAAACTTAAAAAAAAAAAAGGGGGAAGAGAATAAGCTGCCGTGAGGCAGTAGTGGGTGTGTGCATGTGTTGGGTATTTCATGGTGTATAGGTTGATGGTGGTGTTGTGGGTTGGCAAAAATGGTGGGGTGTGTACAGGTTATGGGAGTGTGTGGGTGTATGACAAGAGATAGGAGAAGGGGAAGTGCATGTGTGGGTATTTGTGTGAGAAATGGGTTTCAGAAAATGGGAGAGAAAGGGGCTAAGGGTGTGTGTTGTGTGCATGAAAAAAAAGGAAGGGGCAGATAGTGCTAGCACTGTTGCGGTGCTATGTGCATTTGTGAGGAATTGAGTGAGTTATTGGTATATGTATATATATATGTAAGTGGGGTGTGTGTGAAAGTGCATATAAAAAAAGGGACTCAACAGCTGCTATTCTGTGTGAGAATATTCTGGTTTTGGACAGAGAGTTAGGGAAGAAGAAGAGTGATTAACGGAAAAAAAGGTTTATCCACAGTTGTACCACGTGCATGTTAGACATCGTGTGATTATCGTAAAATGTTGAAACTTTACAGGAAGAGTTGTAGGGTAATATTAGAATTACTGTTAAATTATTCTCGGTTAGGTTAGCCGTGTGCGGGACTGCTTTGAGTTGCGTGATTTCGGAGTTAGAAGTGGGCACGTGGTGGGTAGTTGATATGAGGGTTTATAGTATAATAGACATAGATTGCGTTCTAATAAACGAATTTGCCAATTTAGGTTAATTCAAGGATTTTTTGATCGAGGTTGATTAGTTTCGCGTAGCTTGGACCGATGTAAGGAATTCTATCTGAACCCTATGTCATTACTCTGATTTCAAATGTTTATAATGACAGTTTTTATAAACTACATTGACTGTTGATCTTTATGATTGATTGATATAAAAATATTTTCAAATTACCCATGAAACCCTAATTTGAGTCGTATATAGATTGTTTGGAATTCATTGTTCATTTCATCTGTTTATTGATTCACTCATCGTAAAGTATTTTCAATTTTATTTACTCCTTATAAATGTTGACATGAGTTAGTAATTATGTGAGTTATAAAGATGGTCTGTATTGCTGGTGTTATAAGGATGGTCTGTTGATCGAGTTAAACTAGTAAATGGACTAGTCAGTGTACATATGCATATGTAAAGCGTATCGAGCACTGCCGGGGTGGCTTTGCTATAGTGTATTGCTCATGTTCAATATTTCATGTTTCTATTTTATTGCACCTGAAGTGTTTTGAAATGATTATTGATTTAAGGGATTGAGTTATACTCGTCCCTATGTTTATATCGAAATGCATTGGTTTTATTTGAAAATCATTTTTAAAAATTATCATTTGACTGTAAATGTAAATTGTCCGAATCATTTGTTGTTTTTTGATCGACCTTTCTGGGCTCCCGAAAGCTCACTCTCCTTTGACTTCTTTTCCGCAGGTGATAACCAGCATTAGGTTACCCGAGAATGGATTAGAGCCGAGCGTAAGGAAGAGATTTGATCTTAGTATTTATCATTAGAACCCATGCACGGGTAATGATTATTTATTTAAAAAAATTTAGACTTAAATTGATGTATCATTCATGACAGTCTACTGAGAGTATGGTTTCATTAAAGGTTCAGCTGCTCCGATGCTGACTGTCCATTTGGTTATGAGGTTATCATTTTCTTAGTGTCATTGATCGATTGAGTATTAACGTTTTCAAAAATTCCGGGATGTTACACATAGTCTTGCATAGCCTAGTCTCTCTTTGGTTGCTGTCATATTATCCATGTATAGTGGTTTCCCCACTGAGCTCCCAATTCTACTTAGCATATTCTTAGACCAAAATTGTAAAGACAACAAAGGTAATTTCATCCAAACAGGACTTTCCCTTAGCACTTCCTTCTCAAGTAAACTTTTAGGATTCCAAGGTTTGACCACAAAGTGGCTTATTGTCAAAGAACCATGGCCCCTTATCAATAATCTGGTTATGTGCTTCCTTTGATTCCAAATTAACCAGGAATACTCCAGTTTTCAAGAAACTCACTGTAAACTTTCCATATTGTTTCCATTTTCTATCCAAGAACCCCTTCATAACATGCACTGGGGGTCTTGCTCCTAGAACATACACAATGATTGTGTATTGCCATACTTGCAATTTCTCATTGACATCATCTTTAGAAAAAGCTACACCCTTACTTCCATCAATTTCTTATGGGGTGATGAATTTTAAACTATTTTCTTGATCATGCTCGCGATTAGGTTTCACCAATTCAGCGTATGATTCCCCTGGTCTAAGTGTCTCAGGAATTGACATGTTATTCTTCACAATATGATGTGGAGAATGTAAACGGGAAACTCATGTTCAAAACCAACTGACTTGGTCTTTAACTCTGTTCGCTATGTTTTTCCACTCTAGCATCCATCTGGCATATTTTTTCCACGTTGCCTTCCTTCTTCACTCTGTTTCCCGCGAGTTCATCCCCCAAATTGAGATCTTCAAACCCCAACTTTAAGGCGGTCTGATCTTGGGTTTCCCACATTCGCATCTCTTTTGAATCCTGTACCTTTCACTTTCTGCTTTAAATCTTCATTCTCTGCCTTCCTCTTCAAGATCTCGTCTTTTAATTCTACTATTGTTTCCTTTAGCATTCTTTCCTCATCCGAATCTTCACTCGAGTTCATGATCACCTCAGGTCTTACATCATTGAAATGTCTAAATCTTGAATGCCCCAAGGTTACCATTACTTGTTGTGACTTTGCTTCCTGATTTCTGATTTCTTGATGTCGTGAGTTTGTAACCAGTCCTTCCTCACGAAGTCCCCTGAGAAAGGATCTCACGCTGCACCCCGCAGTGTTGACGATCTATGAGTCGAGGTTACTGACAACATTCATTGATCGAAATCCTTCTTTCTTCTTGTGAAACTTTCATTCCTGGCCAAAATTGTAGAGAAGAGCAGAGAAGAGCCATAGTTTCTCTCTATAGTTTTTTCGTGGAAGAATTCATTTTTTGGGATTCTTTCATCTAAACAGTTCAATTTCAATATATTACTCTCTCCGTCCCTTGTAAACTGATCATATTTTCTTTTTGGACCGTTCCACAAAATTTGCTCATTTTCCAAATTAAAAAAAATTCTTTAGGTGTTTTTTCATATTTACCATTTTTACACTTTTTTATTAAATTTCTCTCTCCACATTTAACTCTTCACGGACTCATTTTTCTCTCTAGGTCCGCTTTTTTTATACTTTTTTATTATATTTCTCTCTCCACATTTAACACTTTACCAACTAATTTTTTCTCTCCTAACCCGTAAAATGGGAAACACACAATAAATAATTTAAAACCTTAATATGCATGTCANGTCAAATGTGATCAGTTTATGTGGGATAGAGGGAGTATATGATAATTTTTGTCACACTTAATCCACTTTCATCATTTTTATCAAAGTACTTTCAATAATATTTAATTTATTAGGTTTAAAATAGATAAGATTAAATTCAATTTTAAAAACTGATTTTGTGATTTAATAATAAAATCCCAAAAAGACCTCCTGATGGGTTTTCTACGCCATTTCTGTGTCCAATCTTTGCTTGCAGTGGCGCCACTCGCGTCGCCAATTTCTGCTTCCTGTGAATGACTATTTTTGAGTGGATCCTTCCTTCTCTTGAGACTTGAAATCCCCAACAGCAAAAGAGAAATAAATCTCTCGGCCTGAACCCAATTCTAACCTAAGAAAAGCGGAAACCTGATCGATAGTGGAAAACCCCCCACAAGCATGGACGGCAGCATTTTGGAGTCGATTGGGGCGGAGATCACGGGCGTGATGTCGCCGGTATCCATCTGCATGCTCCTGGTGGTTCTCCTGGTCTACGCCCTCTCCTCCCCCACCACCTCCGTGGTCCCAATCCGCACCGCCGCCAACCTCGTCTACGTCGAGGCCCCCACCGACTCCACCACCCAGAAGCTGGAGGGCTCCCTCCTTAACGCCCTCGTCTTCGTCCTCCTCATCGCCGCCGTTACCTTCCTCCTCGTCCTCCTCTACTACTACAACTTCACCGCCTTCCTCCGCCACTACATGCGCCTCTCCGCCTTCTTCGTCCTGGCCACCATGGGCGGCTCCATCTTTCTCTCCCTCGTCCAGCACCTCTCCATACCCGTCGATGCCTTCACCTGCTTTCTCTTGCTTTTCAACTTCACCGCCGTCGGCGTGCTCTCCGTCTTCTCCCGCGGCGTCCCCATTTTGTTGAGGCAGAGTTATATGGTCGTTTTGGGTATCATTGTTGCAGCTTGGTTCACCAAGTTGCCCGAGTGGACCACTTGGTCCCTGCTGGTTGCCTTGGCCCTGTACGACCTAGTTGCTGTTCTGGCTCCCGGTGGGCCCCTCAAGATTTTGGTTGAGTTGGCCTCGAGCCGGGACGAAGAGCTCCCTGCACTTGTTTACGAGGCGCGGCCCACCATGTCGGGGAGGAATCCGGCTGGTCTTTTGGTTGGCGGTGTTTCGGATAATGGCTCGGCTGAGCTTCAATTGGTGTCTAGGAACGGTGAGAGCCGGGAGCACCCTCCGATTGACATCGACATTGACGAAATTGAGGCTGCTCGAGACCAAGGAGAGACGTCGCCGTTGGTGCCTAATGCGCGCGAGAGGCATTCCTTGAGTAGTAGTGGCGCTTCGTCTGATCGGAACAGGCAGTCTGAGATTTTTGTTGAGGAGGAAATGTCTCCTCTCGTTGAAATACTTGGTATGGGGAATGAGAGACAACATTCGAGGAGAGATGGAGCAGACACGTCTCTCACGATGGATCGAGGTATAAAGCTTGGGCTTGGGGATTTTGTTTTTTACAGTGTTCTCGTGGGTAGGGCTGCAATGTATGATCTGATGACTGTGTATGCTTGTTACCTTGCGATTGTATCCGGATTGGGGTGCACTCTTATACTCTTGGCTGTGTGCCGTCATGCTCTGCCGGCTCTCCCTATTTCTATCGCGCTGGGCATCATGTTTTACTTCTTGACTCGGCTGTTGATGGAACCTTTTGTTGTTGGAACGTCCACAAATTTGATGATGTTCTAACCCTCTATTTTATGTAAATCACTGTTTTGGGTTGTACTACGGGTTGAAGGCATGCGCTCGATGCGAAGAGATATATCACGTTGCTTTCAACTCATGTAACTTCCTCATGATTCATGTTTTGGATTTGACTAGCTACGCTTTTGAACAACACTCGGCGTAGTAGCAGCATACTGTAAATTTGACTGGCTTTTCAGGTTGGTCCACCTCTTGATCTGCTTGCCATGCATGTTCAACCGTAATCTAGCTTTCATCTTGACAATATGCATAATGTAATTGTAGCCTCATAATGTATTGCATACGTGGCCAGCGGAAATTATATTTGAAAAGATAACGGATATGGTAGTAGGCTTGATTGTTGAAGCTAACTCAAACTTTATTTGAAGTGGTCGCTTGCAAAGTAGACATGATGTGCCTCCCAAGGTAAGAAAGTAGGCATGATGAGCCTCCCAAGGTAAAAGTTTTATCTTATGTAGTGGTTAGTAATCGTATGCTCTATATCTTTGACATCCTTTAGAACAACTTGTTGCTTTGTCCTCGTAAACATGAGTTTCATTGAAAAGGGAGTCTAACAAATTGGCACCCTCACATCTTCTTATACTTGCTTGATTTAGCTGAACTCATTTCTCGAGTCTTTGAACTGGCCATGGTGAGTGAAAAGCTTGTGTGTTTTGAGGTACTCTTTGTTCTATATCATTTAAACTGCTTGCTGGGGGAGAAGTGTGGGACAAGGGAACTTTGTCTGCACCAGCTTGGTTGTTTATTTAGCTGCACAAATTGTGGAAGCAGGATCGGGTGCTAGGCTCCGGAGTGGGAGCCTCAACAGTATAATGGCTTTGAGGGTGGGAGCGGGAGCGGGTGCGAGTAGGAATGGCAATATGGGGACCCCTGCCCCGTCCCTAGTATTCCCAGCTCAATATTCGCCCTATTACAAGTCACTGCATCTCCATCAAAGGTGCCCTGCCCCTTCTCATCCCATTTAGGAATGTTCCGCCCCCAAGTTCCCGACGCAACTAATCTGACCCTTTTTTTCTCATTAATTTTTGAGTTCTTCCTTCAGAACTTAGTCAGTGTTGTCCCTGAAATTTGGTATTGGCCCCTAAAATTTTAATTTTTATGAATACAAATTTTTTGAACTATTCAGCTGCAAAAGATATTTTCTGGGTTTTTAGATCTGTGAATTTGAAATACCCTCGAACTATAATTGGTTTCAATAAGTTGGTTACTCTGGAATTAAATTTGATTTTTGAAGTTTGGTGTAATTGTGGGATGAAGAAGAAGAAGAAGAAGAAGACAAAGAAAGTGAGAGAGGGATGTATGGTGGCGGTAGGCCGACGGTGGAGGGACTTTGCCGGTGATGGAGTGATGTGATGGTGAATCGGTGGTGTTGTTGTTCATGCTGAATGAGTTTGTGTATGTGTCTACTGTCTATGCACGCGCTTGCGAGAGCTGTTGAAAGTTATTCGAATGAGGTGGATTGGGAATGGGGAAACCCCATTTTCGCCCAACTCAGCAAGTCCCAATTTATCCCAAGCCCCAAAACCCATTTACTGGTCCCAATTATATCCCAAGTGGGCTGGGGTGGGGTGGAGCTCCATATGGGGGGCCTTAATTTGCCATCCGTAGGTGCAAGGTTTGGGACTGAGGTTCTGGTGTGTGATTTTCTGAACCCATATCTTAATATTCAGGTTCTGATATGTATCTTGCAATACACAATACAATGTGCTCAATCTACTGCAGTTTAACTTTCATGGTCCTTGGGGGCTTTCACTCATAAGTTCTGTCTCATCATCACTTGTTACCGTTAGATAAAAACTTTTCTTTTAGATGGACAATGTACTCGAGGTGTTAGACTAGATTTATGGTTATACTGCGTTTCAGGTGCTTATGTTTTGTTTTGTAGCCAAAATCCATATCTTACCATATTATATGCGATGTGCAAAACTGGGGTGCTTCCTCCGCAGAATATTGTACTTGTTAATGTGAACTAAGGATTGATGCTTCCCTAGAGGTAAAATAGAGTTAAGGATTGCTAATGCTCGTCGGGCATTTAAAAAAAATGTGTGGCATTTAGTCCAAAGAAAAAGAATGCCTGGACCTGCCACACCACATGTCGAGACTGGGGTGCACTCTTATACTTTAGGTTTTTGAGAATATTATGGTGTCAGTTAATTTCTTAACACAACTTGGTCAGTCAAGCGTTACAGTGCTTTATTCTTAAACACCTTTGTTTGATAAGAAAGGAGACATGATAAGGGTGCTTAGTCTTGCTCAAGTCTATACCTATACTATGAAAATTTCCACATTTCAGAGGGTAGCTTGCAAAGCAGACAGTGTGCCTCCCAAAGGCTATGCTCTATACCTTTGACATGCTTTAGAAAGAAAGCCTCATCTTGCACTTTCCTTGCAAATGAAGTTATATGCTCTATACCTTTGACATGCTTTAGATAGAAAGAAAGCAAGCCTCATCTTGCTCTATTCTCGCAAAATGTGCATTTTGTTAAGAAGTCCTACACTTTCTTTGGTTTAGCCATTAGTAAATAGTTATGGTGCTTTGCTTTTTGTTAATTTCTTTAAGATCTTTCAACTGGCCGCGGTGAAGGAAAAGCTGGTATGCTGGAGGTACTCCCTTTAAAACCCCAAGTTATTTATATTGTTTGCTTTTGGGTGGGGGTGGGGGGTGAGAAAAGGGAACATATTCGGCATCATTTTGATACACCAGTAAGGTACCACATGCTATATGCACAACTGGGATTATGAATACACGATACTTATCTTGATATGACGACTATCTGCATTTGTAAGTGGTATGTTCCCCTATTTTCAATTCATGGTTGAGTGTCTTTCTTCTGTTGGTTGTTTATTTCATGATTTTTCGGAGTGGATGTGTTATCCCTGTATGAGAAGTTTTAGTTTTTGCGTCCTTGAGTTTCTATGTCAAACATCTTCTTTCTTTAAATGTTAGTTTTTAGGATGCTGTCTAGTAGTTGTTAATAAGAAGATGGTGACAAGGCGCTGCTAATGCTTGTCAGGCATCTCTGAGATTGGTGGGATTTCGTCTTGTTAAGTTCTCCAGCTCGGGAAGTTATACCTATATTTTCCGTTTCAACCTGTACCAGCCAAAGTGTACCCTTTTTTTTTTACCATCAACGGTACACAACAAGTGATTATTTGTTCCAGGAAAGATTTCAGTAAATACTGGTGGTACCAGCCGAAAATGATGGCTACTGGCAGAAACACATACCAGCCGAGATACTCATCTTTGTACCGGTCTCTTTGCTCCACGGGAGGTATGGATCTTTTTAATAGAATCCAATCGTGTGAAACACTCTTAACGGAGCATTAAGTTGAGAACCAGATCGTTCTTTTTCTCAATTAAAGCAATCTCAAGATCTACACTATGTAGGTCTCCACTTGCAGATCGGTGGATAAGAATGCCTGCCCAGAAGCTTTTATATGGCCGATGTCAACTAGATTCTTGAAAACCACCTTGGCTGTTGGATTCAATTGTCTCCAAGCTTCCTGTTCTCTGCTTTGCCCTGTTGTATATCTGCTGTTTAAGAGACAAAAACCCGGTTGCTTTACATATATAGAAGGGAAAGAAGGACAGTTTTTAAATGGTTGCTGACTTTCAGGTACTCCTCCTGTGCAGATTCATGTATCAACTGTCACAATATCAAAAATATATACCACCAGAAAGCTACCCATTACAAACCATTCATAGCGTGATGACTGAAATAACCAGATGACACCCCCATCTAGTAGGGGTGTGTATCTATAGAACAAAAGATGATGCTGGCTCAAAACTCCGAGAAAGACGTTGATAGCCACCTATAACTGCAGCGGCCATATAAGCACAGTAGACTGAGCTGGGTCAAACCAGTCATGGTACACAAAACTTACAGTCAATGGTGTGTTCGTGACGTATGTTGCATCAAGTGGAAATGAAGCCAAGTGTTCCTCATATTCTTTCCTTTATTCTTAGGGTTAATTATAACCTTTGTTGAGATCAGAGTGAAATTGCACGTGTCTATTAGTTTGGACGAATAACAATGTTGTCTGTTGACCAAACGAAATTATGAAATACGTAAGGGTTTGAACAAAATGACCGTCCATACTTGGACTAGGTAAATTTCTGAAGAACAAACCTTGGCTACTATTTGGGTTGTGAAATCTTCCTCCAACTACATGTATAGTGATAATTAATAGTTGCTAAATATTTTTAGTGGCTTATCTTCTAACACTTTCAGCGACAATTATTAGTAGTACTTTTTTAGCGTCGCTAAATAAAAGCCACTAAAAACATTTAGAGGCGATTGATTGTCGCTATATAGGGGGTAAGAGGAAGATTCTTCCAACCGAAGTAGCAACCAATTTTTTTCCATTCCTGAATATGCCATCCCTTTATCTCTTCCCTGCCTCTTCAAGAACCCCTGACATAACACCACAACCACCTACCCGAGACTACCATCATCAACCTCAACCACCCATTGGTAGCACCACTGCCACCAGCTGGTCGCTACCATCATCAATCTCAACCACCCACAGTCACCTCGTAGTACACCCACAGTTGCCTCCCCTGAAGCCCATCCCAAACACATCTAAGATCAAAAGTTATGAGGCGGGGTGGTGGCGTCTCTCTCTCTCTCTCTCTCTCTCTCTCATGGTCCATATACCACGGTATCATAGGCCAACAGACTCCAACACCACAGCACCACCACAGCACCACCACACCACGACTACCAAACACCGTCAACTATAAGATCGAAAGTTATGAGGCGGGGTTGTGGCGTCTCTCTCTCTCTTTCTCTTTCATGTTCCATGTACCACGGCATCATAGGCCAACAGACTCCAACACCACTAACAACTACCACAAAACCACCACAACACCACCACAACTGACCATTACACCACGACTACCAAACACTGTCAACTCTACCTCAATAATTTCTCCGTTTCTATCGGTTGACGCACAAACGCGCACACACAAACACACGCACACATAGACCGTCTTGAACCACGATCCCTGCCTCCGTTACTTCCATTATCCTCATTTTCCCTCCACCGTTCAAATCCACCCTCAAGCAAAACCACAACAACGATCATCACCACCATATCACCTCATCACCACACACTCACGGCCTCACCCCAAGGTCCAGTTCATTCCACCGCCATCAAAATCTTACACCACCTCCGATAGTTCACGTTGCTACCACCAAGATCTTCCTCTCATTCTTTTTGCCCCCATAACCTCCATTTTTCTCCCTCCCTCATCGCCTCCACCGTTCTCCCACCGCACCGTAAATGTGCTGGTTGTGCTTGCACATACTTCAATACTTACTCTGTTTCTACCGGTTGACGCACAAACACGCACACACAAACACAAGCACACATAGACCGTGTAGAACCACCATCCCTGCCTCCATTACCTCCACTATCTTCCCTCTCCCTCCACCATCCAAATCCACCCTCAAGCAAACCCACAACAACGGTCATCACCACCATATCACCTCGTCACCACACACTCACGGCCTCACCCCAAGGTCCAGTTCATGCCACCGCCATCAAAATCTTGCACCACCTCCGCTAGTTTACGTTGCTGCCGCCAAGATCTTCCTCTCCCTCTTTTCGCCCCCACAACCTCCGCTTTTCTCCCTCCCTCACTGCCTCCACCGCTCTCCCACCCCATCGTAAGTGTGCTGGTTGTGCCTGCACACCCGATTAACACCAGCCACCACTTGTCCACCATCCTTGCACATCATCATCCTCCACTGTCCTTCGTCTACAAGTAGGGTGCCATTTGATGGTGGGTGATTATGGCTGCTGTCAAGAAAGAAATATGGAAGGAGAAAGATCCTAATTTTCAAACGCTAACTTGAAAATTAGGGTTTGAGAATTAATATACGATATATACTTGTATATTGTATATAAGGGCTGTATTCGTATTTTAAAAAGACGTATTGTGACATCAGCAAAAATGTACAACTTTTTAGCGATTCAACGCTGGTTCGACAAGGCTGATACATATTTCGTGTCTTTGGTGAGAGTCTCTTATCTTTCCAAATTTTGTTTCATTGACTGTAATTTTACCTTTACTTTAGGTAACTAACCTTATCTTTATTTTGACCCACAGGTGATGCGTGTGCAATCTAACATAATTATTTGTTGCTAGAAGTCTTAACGATTGACATAATACTCTATACAGTTTCTAAAAGAGGTTGCTTGGGATAAAAAATGGCACTTTAATACCTTATAGATATAAAGGAAGTTTGCAAGAATCTGGCACATGTAAAAAATTTCCTGCGTTTGATAAGGTGGCCATTTTGTGCATTTGGAAGAAACCTTCCATCCGGTATAGCCTCTTATTCCCGACATGCTATGGTGCCCTAGGCCCGTCACACACATTAACCCCTTGCATCCTTAGGCTATTGAGCTCCGCAAGGACTATACTAATTGAATAGGTAATATTTGGACGATAGACCGGGGATAGGGGAAGGTAATTACATTGGGTTCAAAGAACGAGCTATATGATAGATTAGAGATATCTATGATATATATATTCTTTACAATGGGTCACAAAAACCTTATTTACATATAATTAGAAAGTGGATTAATATAAATACGACAGTAAGAAGTGGCAACACAAAAGTGTGTAAACTATAAAAACGCGTCAAAGTGGTGTGACAACACGAGGGTACTTTCATTTTATTTTTACTCATTTCTTCCTTACTTTTGAAGGTAGTTTGCAAGAATCAATCAGTTGCAGATTTTTTTATTATTAGTATTTTGGTAACCACGGTTTGGTTGGTTTGATTTGGAGGCTAAATATCAAACTGAACCGACTAACCTCAGTTTAGAAAAAAAAAATTGAACCGTAGTTCAACTGTGCGGTTTGAACGAGTTGGACAAATTAGACTACTCAGTTTGAACGGTCAATCGGTTTGCGCTAGACTCAATTTCAGGCCTATACAAAAGTAACTACCAACAAGCCCAATCACGCCTTAGCCGAGTCTTCTTGACGGGAGTAGGAGGTGGAGTAGGAGGAGTACCTTCGTGAAGGAGGTAGAGAGCAGTCGACGTGAGATTGATGACGACACAATTGGGAGTGGAAGGCGGAGGCGGTTGAGATGTGGAAGAGAATAGAGTCGGAGTGATGAGAGGTGGAGGCAGTGGAACAGGCGTGGAGCACAATTAGCATTTGTGGAGGTGGAGGCGTTGTGGAGCAGAGTACAGTGAGATCTAAAATGTGACCGGCGAGTGAAGAATATGTGTTAGGTAGAAGGATTTTAGGGTTACTCCCTTTTTATATGAGTGGTTAAATATAACGAAGGCAATTAGTAATAAATAACTGGAGTTAGGTTAAGATATAAGTATGTTCGACCGGTTTGGTTTATGCTGGAATTGTGAACCGAATATGAGGTTTGAAAAGAAAAAAAACCAAAACTGGTTGTTTTTTAGGTCGATTTGGAATTAGCCGGATTGGTCGGTTCGGTTTTCAGTGTTGGGTCGATTTGAATAATTTAAATGCCTACCCCTAACCAAGGTTCCTTTGACAATTTGAGACAATAACTCACAACTTTAGTGTAATTGAAAGTGCATAAAGTGAAAGTCAAATGCTTCAAGCTAATTCAAATCGCTAAAAATAAGCACATTAATTAATGGTCTGATACTCCAAGGATGCATTAAATGACCATGAGTATGTACCCGAAAGCGACAAAAGAAGTGAAAAAAAAATCAATGCGATCATTGAGACGAGAAGGGGGAGATATAGATGAGATGGGATGATAGTTCGAGATTGGACATGAGGGAGAGATCAGAACAACTTCTATTGCTTCTTCACAAAAGGTTGGAGATGTGATGAGATTATGGTTTTTTGTTGCTTCTTGACAAAAGGTGGAGAGTGGAGACTTTGGACATCGTAGAGATGAAACTTCAGAAACATAAGCAAACCTTAACTTCACAAAATCTTTATATATTACTCCCCCCGTCCCACATAAATCAATCACATTTGACTTGACACGCATATTAAGAATTTAAGTTATATATTGTGTATTTCTCTTTTTATCTTTTAGAGAGAAGGGGAAGATAGTGAGTCATGAGAGAGAAAATTGGTTGATGGAGTGTTAAATGCGGAGCGAGTAATAGAATAAAAAAATATAAGAAAGTGGAGACAGAAAACGAGTTGGTGAAGAGTTAAATGTAGAGAGAAAAATTGAATAAAAAAGTGTAAAAAGGATAAATATGGAAAAACACTTAAAGAATTTTTCTTAATTTGGAAAGTGAGAAATTTTTGTGGGACGGTCCAAAAAAAACATATGATCAATTTATGAGCGATGGAGGTAGTCTACATTACCTGGGTTACCCATGGGCAAACCGCACCTAAACCAGATCAACCTGCGAGCCAGTGGCTGGTTGGAGGTTTTTATTTTTACGGGTCTTCATTTAAGCTTTTTGTACATGCAAATAGGCAGCGGGTTGGGTCTACTTGGGATCTGGATCCCCTGCTGTAACTAGGATTACAGCAGGCATGTTGTAGCCCCAGTTACAGCCGTCGGATCGAGATAAGTGGAAGATAACGGCTCAGATAAAGCCACTTCACCAAATTATATTCTCAGCATTTACTCTCTGGAGACCGTTCTTCTCTCTCTCTCTCTCTCCAAACCCATCCGCCGACGACTCAGGCCGCTCCTCCACTTTCCGGCGACGGCACATCCACTTTCTGGCGACGCGATCTACATCCCTCTATCTCCTTTGAAAATCGAATTGGCCTGAAATCGCGTCTCCGCCATGGAAGAACGTTCATCCACCGACGACAACACAGCTGGACATCGAACCTTCTGACACCTCGTGCCTCCCTCACCTTCCAGCAACCACATCCCCCACCTTCTGGCGACGCCGATCGACACTACCTCCATCTCCAAAAATCGGTCTACACTGCCATGGAAGACCCTTTCTCGTCAACACCTTCGGCCACCATAAGGTATCCAAATATCAATTCTGAATGTACAGAAGTGCTAGGTATCTATCCTGGAGGAACTGATTGCAAGAAGCAACACATCACTTTCTCGTGTTCTGTCAAGGAGTAGAGTTGAATGCATTTTTTTTTTCAAGAGGTAGTTTCTGTATTACAAGTGAATGATTGATGATGGAACTCGTTAGTTTCTTTTACACTTTTGTTCACTTTTCATACCATTAAGCAGAAAGGAAAAATAACTATTGTCACTTCATGAGAATATTGTTCTCTCATTGTTTGGTGAACACATTAATGGGAGCTCATAACCTGCAACTCTCAAATGAACATTATCAATCTTTAATCTATGTATCATGAAAGTTGTTTTATTGATTTAATTGTACCTAAACTTGAATGCTTTTATATTGATTTAAGAACTCTGCCTGATTCTCTGCTCAAGTTTGATTCTCTACTCAAGTTTGTTGTTCAGTTTCTCCTTCTTAATTAGCATAATGTCTCCCTTTTTCCCTGTTTCTGTAAATTACTGAAAATTTGTGCACTTGTTTATTTCCCTTTTTCAGTAACTTACTGGAAACTTGGAGATTTGAGTACTTGTTAGTGTAATTGTTTATGAAGTTCGTCGTTGATCTAGACTTAAGAACGTTGTTACGCTCTAGAGCATGTATCTATATAGCTTGGATATCTTGAATCACTAGGTCATTGTAACTTGATAATGTCTCTTCCCCTTAATATTCCTCCCCTTCCTCCTCGAGAAAACACTAATACCCTTAAGATGCCAGAAAAGTGCCTCAGGATTGTTGGTATTGTGGGTGTAGCATTTTTGTGATAATGGAATCTGCCATTGGTGAGAGGAGTTTTTTAAAAGAAACATAATGTGGTTTGCAATGAATGGTACATGCATAGTGAGTTCTGTTTGTATAGAGAAGTATATGGCATCATTAAATAGAGGGGAAACTTTTTTCTCCTACCAATGTCATAAGGAAGTAACAAGGGTCAACAAACTTCTTGAAGTATATGCTTCTACCAATCCCATTAAAATCAAATTCAGTCATGCCCAAGTTTTGAAAGTTCGGACAGTTGGATTAGCTAGTGTATTTGGTATTTCTCCTGTATATTAAAAAGGTGGCAACTAATACAATGCATGTACTTCATAATTTAGTTTATTCTATTGAAATGATAATGTTCATAAAGTTTATTACAGTGAAATGCATGTATGTTGTTATGATTACGTAGTAAACTTCTTGAAGTATGAAGTAATGAACTTCTATCCAAATGCAGATTAGATGATTGGGTACCTAAAAATGGTATGGAAATCGATAGCCGGGATGAGGCATGGAAATTTTGGGTGGACTATGGAGGGAAAATGGGTTTTGGCGTGCACAAGGATTATTCAAACAAAAGTCGAAAAGATGAAATTGTCACCTCTGAAAAATTTGTGTGCAACAAAAAAGGTTTTTGAGAGATTGATAAACGTGATCATTTGTCTAAAGCTCCTAAAGCGGAGACAAGAACGGGTTGTCTTGTAGGGATGAAAATTATATTTGATCGAAAGAAATGTAAGTATCATCTTTCGGACTTTAATGGAGAGCATAACCATGATCTCCGCACTCCAATATGTGTTCATCTTTTGCGAAGTCAAAGAAATATAACCGAAAGTCAAACGGTAGAAGTTGATTTGACATATGATGCCGGACTTACACAAAAGAATGGTTTTGATTTGTTTGCCGTAAAATCCGGGGGAAGGGAACACGTTGGATTCCTTCCGCTAGATCAAAAAAATTACCTTCGGATCAAACGAGAAAGAGGATTTCAATTTGGAGAAGTGGAAAGTTTGTTGATGAGTTTTAAAAATCAAGATCCGTCATTGTTTAATGTATTTCAATTGGATAATGAGGAGCAAATTACTAATATCTTTTGGGTGGATGGAAGGCTGCGCATGGACTACGAACTTTTTGGTAACGTTGTGACCTTTGACACTACATTCGCCACCAATAAAGATCATAGACCTCTTGGAGTGTTTATTGGATTTAATCACTATAGAGAACAAGTCATCTTCGGAGCTTCTTTATTATACGACGAGACACAAGCGTCGTTTGATTGTGTTTTTAATACATTTTTGGAGACACGTAAATTTAAGAAGCCTACTACGCTCTTCACCAATCAAGATATAGCAATGGGAAATGCGGCACGTGTTGTGATGCCGGAGGTATACGACATAGTTTTTGTACTTTTCATATTATGCAAAATGCTATTAAATATCTTGGTAATTTGATGAAGGATGATTCATGTTTTTTGAGTGATTTTAAAGCCCTGATGTTTGAATTCGAGGATGTGACAAAATTTGAAAAGGAGTGGGAGGCATTGCTTAAAAAGTGCAAAGTACATGGAAATAGTTGGTTAGAGAAAACTTATGTCTTGAAGGAAAAGTAGGCTAGATGTTACATGAAGATAACAGTTACTTTGGGAGTGCGAAGTACACAACTTAGCGAGAGCATGAATGCTAAAATAAAGAAGTCATTAAAATCTAAACTTGACATCCCTACTTTTTTCAAGCTATTTGCCATGGTTGTAAGTGAAAAAAGATACCGAGAGGTAGAAGCGGACTACAATGCGAAGGAAAAGATGCCTAGGGTAAAAGTTTCTTGTTTGCCTTCATTAAAGCAAGTGGGAAAATTTTATACTCTAAAGATATTTGAGTTATTTCAAAAACAATGGGAGAAAAGTTTACTAGCTCTTGTTGGAAACAAACAAGATAAAGGTAGGTTGGAAGAATATTTGATTGTTTCTTGTGATGAGGAGGGAGAGTATGTTGTGACACATGATGAAGAGAATGCAACATTTTCATGTAGTTGTAGAAAATTTGAAACGGTTAGGATACTTTGTGGGCATGCATTGAAGGTTCTCGACGTGCTTGGCCTTAAGTATATTCCCGAGACATATTCTCAAGAGGTGTACAAGAGGAGCAAGAGATGATTGTACATTAGAGGATGATGGCCTAGATATTCATCAGAGTGAATGTTTGGATATAAGTGACCGATATAGAGAGCTTTGGCCCGATGCGGTGAGATTAGCACATAAGGCTTCCGAATTTAAGGATGGGTACGTCATCTACAAAACTAGGATGAAAGAATTGGACAAAGAAATTGAAGAACTTAGGAAGAAGCATTATGAATTTATGGATCATGGTTGTGAACTTAATGGTAGTAAAGGTGTGGATAAGAATGCCATTGAAAGTCTTATTGGGAATGCAAAGGGGATAAAAGAAAGAGGTGGTCCACCAAAGAAAGGAGGTAAACGACACAAAAGTTGGGTAGAGAAGCAACCAAGGAAGAGGAAACAAATGTTGACCAACTCATTGGGATGACCAAATAATGACAAGGAAAATCAATATCCATCGCTACATCATGAGATATTTAAATAACGTATATGTATGCATAATTTTCTATTTTAATAAGAAATGTAATTTTGCCAATGCTAATGCTTGCTTTTTATAGTGCATGGAGACACCTCAAGCATCTAGTTGGAGTCATTTTGATCATGGAAATGTTGAAAAAGACATATATCGATCAAGTTTTACCGACATGTTAAATGTAAGTGTTCCATTTTTCACATTTCTAGTTGTCTTTTGGGTGCAAACATGTAATTTATTCATCTCTTCATCTTTATGTTTTTTCATTGTAGGCCGGCTTGGATGACAATTTGCTGTCAAGTTTATCGCAAGGTTCAAATCGTATCAAATCGAATGACGAAAGAATATTTGGAGACTTCAACGTGCTTTCGAGTCAAGTCTCGACGTCACTTGGAAGCTACATTTTCAAATGAAAATTGTTCATAATAGGACCTATGTAGCATTTCCTATTTTGAAACTCTTGCATGCCTAAACTATGGAGAATTATTTTGTTGTTAACGGTTACGAAGTTATTGCATGCCTAAATATGAGAAATGCCTTGTTCTTGAACAATACATATCTTCAAGTTTTCCTGAATGTATTCTTGAATAGTACATTATCTTGAACAGTACACATGTAAATGTGTGTCAATTAATCAGAGGGAACATGAAACAAATATTTTTCAAAGTATTCATTTCACTCCAAATTAAAATTGCATGAACAATATCATTTCAAAATTATCAACTAATGATTTTAAGTAAAAATGAACTTGACAAAGCTTACGGAATAGCTAAAAGCTTCAATCAAACCTGATGTATTATTAGAAATCGTAAGTCTCTGTACATCATCATCCACAAATACTAAGTAGTAAGACATGTTACCAATAATCAAAACTATACAACCAAATACACAAAAATTCAACTTCCTTAGAGACATTATTCTCTCATTAATCCTCCATGATGTGCATAATCTTCGATAAATGCTGTTGTTATGCACCTTATTCCAACTTCTCACACGCCATCAGATCATTTGACTAAATAGCTGAAAAAACCTTACTTTCTGCTAAAAATTTCTTGTATTTCTCTCCAAGCAAAAATGCAACCAAATTAGCTTTAAACAAGACTTGAAGACACCGCCAAGCTCATTCTCCTCCTCTGTTTATAAGTAAAGTCAAAGGATAACAAAGCTAACATATTCACACGTGTTAGACAGTGTTGAAAATTCATGACATGATACATCACTTTTCAAATTGCCTACCATGGATAACCTGAAAGGACAGACTTTGGGCTTCCCTCTTCGGCCATACTTCAAAAGCTGGGCACCTTGCAGAAAAAAATAGCAAGAACTGATAAATTTCTAATATTAGATTTCACTTCCTTGTTCCAATTTGAAAGTTGGATGTACTAATTTACTACCTGATAAGTAAGATAGTGATCAGGATGGTAAGTGCCCTCGAGATGATAAATTAGGGAGTTGTTATCCAACTGCGCATCCGTGAGCCGATGTCCCAAACTAGTTGGGATCAACTACATGAATCTTTTTCTTCCATTCTTCCATATCCAAGCACATTCAAATAAGTCAATAGTAGTCAAGACCTTTATCACTACTTGTGCAACCGCATTGATGCATACTCCTGCTGTAACAGCTAGCACGTCCAAAAAGTAAAGGCATATGCCATTACTACATGTGTCCAAAACCTACAATCAAAAAGAGCATTATGCATTGCAAGCAGCCACTTTACTGATCACTAAACCTAAACAATAATACCTTGTGAAAAAGTTAGTACTTATATTATGTGGCTATTTCAATACAGTACTACACTGATGCTACCAATATTTCTACTCATCAATCAACCAATTAATTATTAATCTTATGGTACGAACTGTCATACTCTGAAGGATGTACGCCACCTAAATATGTTGATATTGTGATTTCTATAATTGGCTGCAACACTCTAATTTTAGTACTTTTTCTTTACATTAAACTATTCAAGTGTCGATAGCATCACTCTTTAGTAGATGTATATCGCCAAAACAACTATGACATGCACTTTAATTTCAACAAGCACATCCTTCAATGATAGCAGGAACAAATGTCAAAATAATCATAGCACTCATAATGGCAACATTAAGTGGATTAAAGGCTCGTTACACTACTGATGCAGATGAAGAAAATGAGGTAGAATGCTATGAAGATCAGTAGCAAAACAAGGTTTCTGACCTGTGTGATTTGGGTGGAACGTTAGAAATAGAAATCTTATCAATGTTGTTGTATGTATGTTCGCCGTTGTTCATTTAACTGGAACCAGGATGGCAAATGCCAAGAACATTATAGGAACAAAAATTTTGAGTCTGCATAAACCAATGCGTAGAAAAGAAGATAATTAATTCAAAAAAGATGGATTATCCACCTAACAAGGGATTCTCATGGTAGAAAACAATAAATAAATTGCACTAATCTTAATGTAAATACAATATAGCTTACCCAAGCAACTAAATTCGCAAATATACAGCACAATCCAAACTCACGTGATCAAGGTGGAGGTGTTACCGCCGGAAGTTGCCGTCAAGCTATGTCGTCGCCAGAAGGTTTAGTTTGGAGGATAGGGAGGGAGTCATCGTCCATGGAAAGAAAGGGTGTCGCTATCAACTGTAAATCGATTTCAGAACCCATGGATCGTAGTTGCCGGAAGGTGGAGGAGTCGTCGCCGCCGACAGATGGAATCGGGGAAAGAGAGGGATAGATGCTTGGTTTGGAGAGAGAAGCTACGATTTCAAGTCGCTTCGATTTTTGGAAGAGAGAGAAGGATGTAGATCGCATCGCCAGAAGGTGGATGTGCCGTCACCGGAAAGGTGCGTCGTCCAGCTGTGTCGTCGTCGGTGGTTGAAGTTTCTTCCATGGCGGCGACGCGATTTCAGGCCGCTTCGATTTTTGGAGGAAAGAGAGGGATGTAGATCGCGTCGCCGGAAGGTGGATGTGCCGTCACCAGAAAGTGAAGGAGCGGCCTGAGTCACCGGCAGATGGGTTTGGAGAGAGAGAAAGAGAGAGAAGTCTGGCTGGAGATAGAAGAACGGTCTCCAGAGAGTAAATGCTGAGAATATAATATGGTGACGTGGCTTCATCTGAGCCGTTATCTTCCACTTATCTCGATCTGATAGCTGTAACTGGGGCTACATCATGCCTGCTATAACCGTAGTTACAGCAGGGGATCCAGATTCGTCTACTTGTACCTAGGGGCTACATTTTGTCGAATCTACTACTAAAGTTGTAATATCCAGCATTAACTCAATTAGTTATTTATATATAAAACAATTTAATTAATGACTCAGTTAATTAAAAGAAATATTTATTATGCCATGCATGGCTGCCAATTTTATAATGCCATATTACCCCTCATTTCCAGATTAGCGGATTTGCATGTAGTTCCCTTGGAGTTTGAGGGAGGTGGTGAAATATGCAAAGATAGGAGAGAAAATAAGTGGCGCGTAGCAGCCATGTTCAAGGAAATTCTTGGGAGAAAAATTGGTAAGTGTTAGTGTAGGAAATTTATGTAATTTTCTCTCATTTTTGGGGTAGATCAAATGTTGAATTGTAAGATCTGATGGTGTTATGTGTGTATTTCAGTGGGTGCATAAGGGTGGGTGTATATGTTTCAGTGTGTGTGTGTAGGCATAGTGTCTATTAGTGTGTGTCTTCATTGTGGGTAATTTTGTGTGCAGTGTGTATGTATAGGTCCGTGCAAATGGGTAAGTGTGAATGTGTGCATGTATGGGTGAGATGTTTGTTGTTGTGTGTGTCGTTTGTGAATGTGTGTCTGGCTGTTTACAGCTGTAGGTGTGCGTGTCTTCATATATATGTGTGTGTGTGTGTGTGTTCACAGATGTGATATAGATGTGTGGATGTGTGTGTGTGTGTGTGTGTGTGTATGTTATCATGTGTGCATGTGTGTGGGTACATGCATGTCTATGTAAGTGTGTGTTTTCAGTGTGTGTAAGGGGTGTTTCAATGTGTATTTCATGTTTGTTTTTTAGTGGGTGTCGTGTGTGTGTACATCTGTTGGTGTGTGTAATATGTATGTGTAGCAGAGTGTGTGTGCGTGCGTGTGTGTGTGTGTTAAGGGTGTGTGAGACTGTGTTGCTGAGAGAGTAGAGGAATGTGTGTAGTAGAGTGAATTAGGATTCTTGAGGGACGTTAAGCTGTAAAGTGTCGCTAAAGGTCTTGTATTTTCCAGCAGTCCACTGTTTGATTTTTAAAAGCCATTTTTTATCTGATTTTGGCCAAGTGCAAAAAGAGTAACTGCTGTTATTTTTACGAGACCTACATCGTGTTCTCATCCGCGAAGAGCATTAAATGATTTTATCTGTGAAAAAGGGTTCTTGATTTATTAATATAGCATATTATTTTTTTCTGAAAAATTTATGGGGATCTTGTTGGTAACATTTTAGTGTCGTTATTATTTTGGTGATTTTGGTCGCCTGGAGCGCATTTAAATACCGGAGGGTGATTTTCGGGTATAAAAGTTCCCCCAAAAAGACTTTTGGCCTAAATATCAGTTTAGTTCAAATAAAAAGTTGTTTTGAAGTGTTTCCCCGATTTTGCTGGCATAGTGGCTATGAGGGGCATTTTGATAATTTTACTTACTTGGTGACAAACTTAGCCAACTTGCGATTGAGCGCTGAGAATAATGGAAATTAAGAGACAATCTTAGTACACTCTCAGAGTTGAGAAATTGTGACATAAATGCACTTTTAGAGGCTAGGGTAAATCCTAATGTCGGGTTACGATAGCTAGCCATAGCAAAAAGTTATGAACAACTAAGTGGGAAAGGCTAAAAATCGAGGCATTTTCTTACGCTATGAGAAATTAGTACGCTTTGGAAATTAATTTACCACCGTTCATCTTTTTAGATTTAGTAGAAGAGAACTAGGAGCGGAATTAAAGAAACTCCGGATTCGTTTAGTGGTTCGGGTAGGTGACCTTTCGATTTAACTAGTGTTTTTATACAAAGCGTATATATTTATCTATTTGAGAAGCACTATTTATCAGCGATGAACTGTGTAGCTACTTTTATCTAATTTTTTTCTTGAAAAAGGAATTTTGCCAAAAAAGTTTTAACGACACTTATTTCTCGTTAAAACTGAACCAACATGTAAATGATATTTGGTCAAATACTGAAATGGAATTGGATTTGAAAAGCTTGGTGCAAGTGAGACGTTTTTGGTATTGACATTATTGTGGATATGAATTGTTTCGAAAAACTATTGAAATATCGTGAGATGGTTTGACCATCAATGATTCAAAAATTATATTTGTGATAAACAAAATGGATAGTTTTTGCTTATCCGGTTGTTGTGCCCCATTTCTAACGGGAAAAGTTAGATTTTGAGTTTTTGTCACTACCCGAACCCACAGCTGGGCCCGTGAGCTAGGTCTATACTGTTAAGACCATATTACTGTCAAGACCGTATTAAGTGTGCAGAATTTGCACCAAGAAAGCTAAAGGTAAATTTGCAGATAACTGACTTTTTATTGAGGTTTACAATGGAAGTTGATGTTTCTATTGTGCCAATTTATTTTACTGCCGTAAATGGTATATTGGTATGGAAACATCAATGTGCCTCCTGGTTATATCATTCCCCCAGCAGGCATATGACCCGAATAAAGTTCTACTTTTTCAACTTTTTTGGTTGTTTATTGACCAAAATATCCTTTAAAAACACATCATCATCAAATAACAACTTATTCCAAAATGCCTTTTTATCTGCTTTTTATTTTATTTTATGGAAAGTAAAAATATAAAGCATAAACTAGTAAATATTCAAAAGTGTAGACTTAAGGGAAATTTACTGGATGACAACTCCATCCAGCATGATTAGACGAAAACTATATCACAAGGCTACAAAAACAAAATGCCACAAAGGCATCAACAGTGGACTGATTTAAGGGATGAACACTGCAGGCTATACATGATCTATCCATTTCTGCTGCACACCATTACCTCATCCTGATCAGTCAGCAAAATAAGCCAATGCCGATGATAATTTTAATACATATTCGTTTCCCTGGGTGATATGCATCAAATGCAATTTACTGTAACTATGCATCATCTTAGTCAAAATATGCTCTCTTGCTACAGAGTGTAAACTGCAAAGCTCTATCTTTCATTTGGGTCAAAAAAATTTGTATAAGTTAGAAAATATATGCAGACAGTTTGCATTGTGAAACCAATCATAAGAAAGAAAACAATAGACGCTCTTGTACTCAAAGTATCTTGTGCATTAATAACATGGATACTAGCGCTTGGCGGACACTCTTGCACCTAAAGTATCTTGTGCATTAATTTAGAGTTATTAATGCACCAAAAGTATCTTAAGCATCAAAACTCTGATTAGTCAAAACGAATCCTACTCCGTACTGATCCTAGTATGATGACTCCATAACGAAAATAGAACAAAACTTTGGGGATGTAGGAAATGGACAGTTCCATGAATTTGAGTAATGAAAAGGATGGAGACGAGGGTTGAAATGCTCAAAACTGGGAACTTGTGCAGATCTACTATGAACTTTCACTTTCCGAAACTTTGTATAACATTGTTGAAACTGTCGAATGGCGCATATATTATTAAACAGTCTTCAAATTTGCATCAAAATGTTAATAGAACAAAAAATTCACCCTTGAAGACCAAAGCATAGCGACCGATCCAAATAAACCAGAAAATAAGAATTAAACCTTCATGAATCCATTTTTGTTCTTTCATTTCAGGTAAAACCCCTAATCCATCCCAAATCACGACCATTGAACTTTCGTCTATCGCTCTGGGCAAACTTGTATCTCTCACACCTGTTCCTGATAATCTAAGCCTCCGACCTCACTCAAGACAGCCATTTCCCAAAAGCCTCTTCGCATCCTTCACCACACCTCTTATGCCAGCATCGAAGCCCAATACCCTCTGCTTTTTCAACAATCCATATTATGCATTTCATATTCTTGCTATTCCTAAAATTGGTCGACTTAACCAATGAACGGGCCACAACCTGGCTAAAGAAAAGCTAGAGCAAGAAGTACTATGCAAACTGAATAAATTCTGCCAAATAGCTCTGACCAAGTAAAATTCCAAAAAGAGATGTGAATGAGTTTTAGACTGTAATAAACAAAAATGTCATAAATCTAAAATAGGGCATTTTTGTTTAGTTGGCTCATAACCAAGGGCCAATCTTTAGAGCATAAATTGTGATAGGAAAATTTAATTTCTTAAAGATAGGGAGTTTCCAAAGTTTTAGCCAAATATCAGGAGACATATCTGTAGTGAATCACCTCGAAAAAGTTCCTAAAAATATTTTAGGAGTCGCCATCTTATTTAATTAAACAAAGAAACATAATAAAAACTGACTATAAAAATGTCCAAAGGACAACTAATTTATTAAAAATAGGGATATGAGTTCCGGGACTAAGTTATACAGTGGAAAGTGTTAGACACCCGCCATACCCTTTCGGTCTCTACTTCATTTCTATTGATTTTTGGTTTTCCTAACACATAACACACAAGTATGCACAAAACATCTAACCGTAAGTTTACTTCTATACTTTTGGCTTGAACATGACATCGGGGGTTGAATGACTTACGTATCCAGTCGAACTAACTGGAATCAAAGCCACCATAGTTCAACTGGACACTACGGGACGCGACCTAGATCTCGGTCTTTGAATCTTCTGATGACCTGACTTATTCTAGTCGAATGGAATTAGAACTTTAAATTGACTAATCTTCTAGTGGTTTAGAATTGTAAACAATTTGAAAAACTTTGAATTTAATTTTTAAATTCTTTTAACCGAGATCCGGTCTCGGGGAGGGGGAAACAATCTAAACTCTTCTAAGCTAGAAATAGAAATACTAAAAACAAGGATAGGACTCATACCTTGGTCTGGATTTTCGAATTGTTTCATCCGAGAATCGATTTGACATTGAAAACCAAGAATAACAATCTGCCCGATTATAAATTTTCTATTTCTGACCTGAATACGATCTCAAGTTGATTTGACTTCTTCTAAAAAGTTGTAGCTCTTGAAAAGATACATGATTTAGGCTTTTGAATCACCTAAATCGGATATCGCATGAGTAAGTTAGGGCTAGTCAAAAACCTAGAAAAGAAATCTATCCGATTTAAAAGAACGTTATTTTGGACCTGAAGGCGACCTTAAATGGATTCAATTTCTTCTACAAATTTGTAGCTCTCAAAAAGATACACGATTTAGTCTTTTGAATCCTCTAAATTGAGCATCATATGAGCAGATTAGAGTCAGACAATGAAAACCCTAGAAAGGGAATCTGCTAACTAGAAAAAAAACCCAAATTGTGAGCCTAAAGATAATCTCTAATGGATTTGACTTTTTTTTTTTTTGAATTTGTCGCTCTTGAGAAAATAAGCGATTTAGGCTTTTAAATTACCTAAATTGAGTATCATACGAGCAAATTAAGGCTAGTCAAAGTTTGTATGCATGCTTAATACGAGAATTTGAGATTTTTGACCTAGCCACCCTGGGTTTTTCCTCTTTCTTCTAATCAGCCAAATGACCCTTTTTATACAGGTAAAAATTCTTAACCTAGGTTAAACTTAACTGGACTGGACCACTTATCGGCCTCAGACTCGAACTAAGAAATGAAAAGACTTTTTTTTTATGATTTGAGTACTAGAGATGAAATGTGACCGCGGGAAATGAGAAATAATTCTAGACTACTAAACTAGACTAGAAAACTGTAAAGTATTCCTCGCGAGTTGTCTAAAGGACTCGGTAATGCTCTGCAAAGGATTAACTATGGAAGAGACTATAGACTCTTTTAGAGTGAATTATGAATGACTAATTTCTCTTAAGAGATGATACACCCTATCTAAGAGAAATTGTAGAAAAGCTCTAGGGACAAAAAGTTGGATCCCTCTATTTATAGAGCCCTGGGATGCAAGAAATCACAAAGATGGCCATATTACTCTATGATCTAACGATGAGACATAATTTTTGATAATTGCAGACTGACAAAAGTCAACTGAGTAGTCGGTTTGTTGAAAACCAGCAGGTTCATCCCAAAATTTTATAATATTTTCTCTTGAATAAGGCGGGTTACCAGAAAAGAGGGGACAACTTCTTTCAAAGGATTGAATAGAGGACCTCCCGAACATTTGGCATTTCGAGACATTATCTGACCCTTATTCATTATCTCTGATTTTCTAGATAGAATGTACTAGATTTGGCAATTATCATCATATTTCACGTAAATCAATGATTTAATCACTTGTTTCCAGGATAAATCACAAATAATTCCTAAAATTCTCTAGACAAATTATAATCTAGACAATGACTGGACTGACATATTTAGACTGGACTAAGCCCAATTACTAAGTGGACCACTGGACTGGACCACTGGATTGCTAGCTTGCTAGACTAGACTATTGGACTAAAAAATTGAACCAAATTAAATAAGTCATATTATCAGGCCTAACCTTTAATAACCAACTCTAATTATAATGAAGTCCAATAATTATTTAATCAAAATGACATCAAAATGGGGTGTCTAAAGAGCCCCTTGGTGAAAGAGCTCGTGCATAGGCAAAGATCACCGAAAACAACACATTTTTGTAGTTAAATACGGAAAAGACCATAAGACTCTAGACAAAATCGCCGAACTCTGACATAGATATGAGGTTAGACCTTTATAGAGCTTCCTACATATCCTCCGGGAAGAAATCAGACTAACTTAGTTCGAGAAGCAATAGAGATAATGTTCAAAGCCGGAGCAAACAATAAAAACTATTGGTCATTGAACAATGTTACAAGTGAAAGTGAAGTTAAATCTTGTCTGGAGCCAGACCCAACAGTAACAATGATTGGTCGCCAGGCAAGAGGGGCATCCTTAGAAGCCGGAGCCAATAGTAACAACGATTGGTCGTCTAAGGATACTAAAAAATCATGTATGCCTGAGCCAACAATAACAATGATTGGCCGCTTAAACATGAACGTAGATCTAGAAGCTGGAGATGCACTGAAAACTTATGACTAAGAGCCAAAGCCAATAGTAACGATGATTGGTTGCTTACCCATAAGGACATATCCTTAGAAGCTGGAGCCGATATTAACAATAATTGGCTGTCTAGGAATATTGAAAACTCATTGCCTAAGAGTTGAAGCCAACAATAACGATGATTGGTCGCATAGGCAAAATGAGGGAAAAAGCGTATCTAGAAGCTGGAGCCAATAACAACGACAATTGTTCGTCTAAACACACTGAATGCTTATGACTAAGAGCCAGAGTCAATAGTAACGACGATTTGTTGGTTATGTAACACCTCAAATTCGTGTTTTCTTTTTAGTTTATCAGAATGCATAATTTCGACTATTAATCCGATTATTTTGGGGTCTTCTAATAATATTAAAATTTATGGGTAAACTTGGAAAAGAAAAATAATTAAAATTCAAGGGGTTTTTAAGCAAATTCTCCTTTTTAGGGTTAATATAAATACTAGCTTAATTCCTATCCATCACAGAAAAACATTGGTCAGCCTCTTTTACGAGAAACTAGAGAGAGAAAGGGAAAGAGAAGGAAGCACCTAGGGCAAGAATTTTCAAGGTAAATCCCTAGTCTCTTCTCTCTAATTTTAGCTATTTGTTTGGGTGTTTTAAATTATAATCTTGGGTGTGTTTTAGAGGGATCTTAATGTGTAAGTGCTAGGGTTTGTGTGTGTATTGTGTGTGTTTCAGAGGGTGAGATGTGGGTGTGTTTTAGAAGAAGGCTATTGTAGCTCAGCATAAGGGTGGGTTAGGTTTTTGTTGATATCTCTTTCATTATTAATCTGATTGATGTGTTTTTATACTTTCTGAAAACCTTATTTTGTCCCCTTAAAATTTTCAGTTTTAAGTTTTCTCAGAATCTTACTTTTTGATATCAAAAAATGACTTTAAATTCAATTCACTGTAGAAGTCAGAATTTTCTGTTTCGGGCAGCTATTTCGATTTGTCATATAAAAATAATTACTCATGAGATTTTTGTGAAATTTATATTTATAGAAACCTCAGAAAGTACTCTTCAACTTTCTAGTTTTGAGTTTTCTGAGATTCGTAGTTTTTCAGTTCCAAAATAACTATTTAACAAAACTAGTCATGTTTCTGAAAACCTTAGAAAGTATACTTTAACTTTGTAGTTTTGAGTTTGCTAATATTCATCATGTTTCTGCTTCAAAATGATCAATATACAAAACTAGGATTTGCTGAAAATTGTTGTTTCTAGAATTATTTATCAATCCATTGCCAAAACTTTTTATGCCATTTCTGAGCATATTTGGATAAAATGCAAAACTAAAACTCCCATTATTTTTTGTGAAGCCTGAAATGTAGAATTTTTTGAGATTTTTCTGGGCATGCGAAGGGCCTTAAATGATTTTATTTTGAAAATAGATTTTTGAATTAATTGGCATAGTAAACGAAATTATTTTTAGCTAAAAAATTTACAGTGATCTGATCTTACTGAGACGTTTGAGTGTCTAAAATTTTGTAGTATTCTAGCACCATTTTATATACTTTTGAAGTAGGATCCATAGCGTTCAATTTAAGGAGCGGATTGGGATTCCGGACAGAAAATTCCCAGAAAGGTCATTTTTGTCTGGAAAACACAGCTAGCCATTTAAAAGAGTGGTTTGAGTTATTTTTGGGGGTGTAGTGGTATGTTAGGCATTAGGGGTATTTTGGGTAATTTGGCACAAGTCCGGGAGCATTTTTTGTAATTTCATGCACTTAGGAGAAATTTAGCAACTAGGCATGATTGAGTGGCAATAAATAATATCGATATGGTTTATTGTTTAGATTCCGATAGACAAGAGCTAGGACAAGCTTAGAAACAAGAATTAGAACCGCTTAGCTATCCAAGTAAGTACCCTGCCATATTCCTCCTTATACCGTACTTGAAAATGTTTAATAATGTATACATGCTCTTAGTAAAAATGAAAGATTTGAAATACTTTTACTGCCCCGTGTTCGTGATAAATCGTTTATTGAAAAACTGAAATGAAATGCCATGGAATTGTTGTATGAGTAACTGAATTATGCTCGGTACATGTGGAATAAGATGATAGTTTGATTGTGTTACTACGCCCCATATCCATGGGGGAAAGTGGATTCTGGGTCCTGGTCTACGGGATCATACGTTGACGCACAGTACTGTTGCACCGTGGTTCGCCCTTGCGTCCATATTTGTTATCCCGGGTGGAGGAGGGATTTTGGGTCCTAGTCAGTGGGACCATACGCTGACCGCAGTATACCATGTTGTGATTAATTGTGACAGTTCTTGATGAATCTTTTGGTTGATTATATTTTATTTCGAGAATTCTTTTACTGCAAATACATATATGTACGTAGATATGTTGATTTAAATTCTTTATTTTGAAAAGGAAAACCATGGCATATTTAAAATCCTCAAATCTATTTAAGGGATATGGCATATGTATTTACTGGGCCCCCAGCTCACCCCTTTTTATAAATGTTTTCAGGTGATCACCTAGATGAACCTGAGTACTATGAGAGTAATGAGAATGAAGCCGCAGGAGATGCTCGTTAGGAAGTTGGTTTAAGTTCCTTGAGAAATTGTAGAACTGCTGGTTTATTTCTAGAATTGTTTGTAGCTTAAATCCATGAGGTTTCTTTTAAATAAATTATATCAGTCATTATGGAGGAACTCGATAGAGATAATTTTGGGAAGATCTGTAAGGACCTCTTTAGAAGTCATATTATGATGTTAGTTAATGCATGACTCTAGAATTGTGTACAGGTTTAAATAAGGCCCGACAGAACCTTAAATAGTTGTTTGAATGGGCCTGCGGCCGGTCACGAATCTGGCTCACGGGTCTACCCGTGGGTTCGGGTCGTGACAGGTTAGCCATAAGGACATATCCCTAGAAGCCGGAGCCAATAGTAACAAAGATTAGTCATTTAAGAATATGGAAAACTTTCTGCCTAAGAGCCGAAGCCAACAATAACGACGATTGGTCGCTTAGGCCAATTAGGGGAAAAGCGTATTTAGTAACTGGAGCCAATAGTAACGACAATTGGTTGTCTAGACACAATGAAGGCGTATGACTAAGAACCAGAGCCAATAGTAACGACGATTGGCCACTTAGCCCTAAGGACATATCCCTAGAATCTGGAGCCAATATAGTAACAACGATTGATCGTCTAGCAATATGAAAAACTCACCGCCTAAGAGCGGAGCCAATAGTAATGACGATTGATCGCTTAGGAAAATGAGGGGAAAAGCGTATCTAAAAGTCGGAGCCAATAATAATGACGATTGATCTTCTAGACACACTGAAAGCTTATGACTAAGAGTCGGACCAACATTAGTAATGACCATTACTCGCTTAGCCATAAGGACTGCACTCATATCTAAGAGCCTGAACCAACATTGCATCAAAGCAGTTTGTCGTTTAGACATAAGAAAGTTTCAGAAATATCACTCAAGGCAGAGCTGACAATGTCCAAAGACAGCTGGTCGTTGAGTCTGAACATATCAAATTAATTGATATGAAGAAAATGTCACTTCTGATGACAAACATAAGATGTTGCATTGGCCTTACACCATGTAACATCACTGAACTAGCAATAAATTTGAATAATTGGATCGAAAAACAATCCAAGGACTGGGAAACAAACATGTACAGTCAAGCATGTAAGTACACAAATACTGGACAAAAATGCTTTAGGCGAATGAGCTAGGTATCATGCAAGATATACAAGCAGGCAGAAATTCTTCATCGCACATCTGTACCAAAGTAGGTCAATAAGGAGATCTTTTGGCTTCTAGTTTTTGGCAGACTTTTGACACCGAGAGAGAAAAGCTGCTTCACGACCTTCAGGTCAAGCCGTCGACATCAAGAGAAAGCCTCAACCCTTCGATCTCAAGGTGATCGCTATGAGGTGGTGTTATGCTCACTTAAATTTTAATGATTTGCTATGATTCAGTGGATTTAAGACTTTTCTAATGCTGGAAGTTTGTTATATTATGGTGTTATGATATTTGAAACTGTTTCTATTGTTTGGAAGTTTATTAATTATCACGTTTTGGATTTTTTTTTACTTAATTTTATTGTTTTAATGCACTATTATTTATTTATTTTTATTTATTTTAATATTGCGCCTTGCTTCGAAAAAGCGCGCGCCTGCGCCTTGCGCCTAGGCTCCAGGGACATTTTGCGCCTTAGGTGCGCCTGCGCCTTTAATAACACTGAACCCACCCCCACACCCACTGGTTTGAGGGCTGTGATGACTCCATAGGCGGTGGGTTTAAAGGAAAAAGTGGCGGTGGGTTTGGTGTAAGAAGGGGTGGTATGTTTAGTGGGAAAAAGTGATGGGTTTGGTGTTAAAAGAAGTGGCATGTTTAGTGAAAAAAGTGGGCCATTAGGTTTGGTAAATGGGAGGAGTAAAATTTTCTTGGTGGTGGGGGGGTAATAGTGATGGGTTTGGTTTAAAAAGGAGTGGTGGATTTAGCGAGAAAAGTAGCAGTGGATATGGTGAAAAGAAGATGAGGATTGTGGTGGTGGTCACGGGGAAGTGGTGGTCGATATGACAAGAAAGTGGTGGCAGATGGAGGGTTGCCATCTAAACGTTGTTACGGACCATCCAATTCATCCGGTAGACATCTCATTTTTGTAATCTTTTTATTAATTTTTAATTATTGAGCTTTATTGATTATTAAAGTTTAGTAGTATGAGTTAAGGCCTAATAATATAATGGACCTAATCTATTTAATTAAGTCCAATAAGTGGTCAAGTCCAGTTCAGTTCGAGTCTAGTCCATTGATTAAACCAGTTTAGTTAGTTAAGCTTAACCAAAAGATAAGGTCAAGATATTGTGTTTGATTAGATGACTTGAAAATATCTTGGGATTGATCCATGATGTGTACAAATCTCCTTGATTTAGATGAAAGGCAGGGATAATTCCTGAAATCTGATACATCCTTTCTGTTTTCGACAAACCGACAGGTCAGTTGACTTTTTCTCAGTTTCAGAATATAATCAAATATATGGTTCTATCAGATATGATAGACTCTGATCAATCATCGTTATCATTTGTGTCAGCCTCCAGACCTCTATAATTTGATCTCTTGGGCTACAGAAAATAGAAAAACGCTTTTTGGTCATCCTCTTTAGAAGTTTAAGATTTTTTTCAAAGAAAAAATTCTGCCAAAAAACCCTAGAAATAGAGAAAACACTAGAAATCCCGACTTCCCGCATCTAACACACACCTGAACTTTGACCAACCATAAATTGCTCACACGACGCCCGATTTAGGCAATTCAAAATCCTAAATCATATATCTTTTCAAAGCTATAATTTTGTAGAAGAAGTCGAATCCATTTAAAGTCGTCTTCAGGTCCAAAATAAGTCTTTTTACAAGTCGGACATATTTCCTTTCTAGGTTTTCAACTAACCGTAACCTTCTCATACGATGCCCGATTGGTAATTCAAAATCTTAACTCGTGAATTTTTTTCTTTTCAAATGTACAACTTGGTAGAAAGAGTCAAATCCATTTGAGGTCATCTTCAGGCCCAAAATAACGATTTTTCTAATAAGGCATATTGTTTTTTTTTTTTTTTTGGGTTTTCGATGTCAAATCGATTCTTGGATCAAGCCATTTGACAATCTAGACTAAAGTATGATTGTCTATCCTTATTTTGAGTATTCTAGACTAGAAGAGTTTAGATCGTCTCCCTCCCTTCGACCAAATCTCGGTTAAAAATATAAAAACTAAAATCAAAGTCTTCAATTTCACTTTATTTAGAATTCGACAATAGTGATAGTGCCTGTCTTTCTTCAGTCTATTGTAATAGTCAGTCATGTCCATATGCATTTCGTCTAGGGCTCCTTAGACCCCTCTCACAACAGTCTGGATAGTGTATATCTATGAGTCCTTCTTGTGTTTACCTAGAGGCTTCATATGAGTCTCTCAACATTCATCTATATGCAATTTGTCTAGGGGCTCTCTATGGTTCCCCTCTCCTGGCAGTCAGGATAGCCTCTGCCTTTTCCAGATCAATTGCATTGTAACGCCCAGAATTTTATTTTCGCCAACGAAACTTTAATGTGTCGAAAAAATTTATTTTTCCTCACCTTAAGCTAAAATTTTGTAATCTTTTTAAGGAATGTGGGTGAGAAAAAAAAAAGGTAAAGATGAGAGGGGTCTTTAGAATTATTCAAACCTAGGGCAACCATATATAAAGGAAGTCTTAAGAGGGTAACCATCCCACAAGTCTGCCACCCCCTTTACGTGGAGGCCAGAGAGGAAGAGAGATAGAAGAAACAAGGCTAGGGCAATGGGAAATTCAAGGTAATAAAATTATTAAACTCTCTCTTTAGTTTAGCCATGAATTTGGATGTTTTATATATGTTTTTGGTGTGAAATTGGTAGCTTTTGGTGTGTGTTTGGTGGGTGTTAAGGCAGAGTAATGGGGCTGCTATGTGTGACATCCTTGGTAGGGTGAATTTGTGGTTCGTGTGAGGGTTTTTGGGTGTGTTATGAGTGAGGAAGAGGGGGAAATGGGGTTGCCATGATGGGCAGCGTGGTGGTGATGATGCTGGGTGTTTTGTGAGTGAGGAAGAGGGGAAGGGGGCTTGTGTGGTGGGCCTCATGGTGGTGATGGTAATGGGTGTTTTGTGGTGTGTTGTGAGCGAGGAAGAGAAGGAAAGGGAGGATGCCATGGTGGGTAGCGTGGTGGTGATTGTGCTGGCTATTTTGTGGTGTGTTTGTGAGTGAGGAATAGGGGGAAAGGGGGGCTGCCATGGTGGCAGTGTGATGGTTATGTGAAGGTGTTTGTGTGTGTGTTTGTTATTGAGGAGGATGGGGTAAATGGGGCTTCCATGGGGGCAGCCGTGTGGTATGTGTTTGTGGGGTTTGTGAGGAAAATGGGGGGAAAGAGAGGGGGACGGGGCTGCTTAGTAAGGGCAGCCGTGGGTGAAGTTTTATGGGAGTGTTTTAGTGGTATTAGATGAGAGTACAAATGGGAAAAAGAGATGGAAGGGCTATCATAGGCAGCCATGGTGGAAGTAGTGTGTAAGGAGGGTAGAGAGAGAAAGAAAGAAAGGGAATTAGGGCTATGGTTTGGGTGGTTGTTTGAGGTGGTGGTGGAAAGGGAAAGAAAGAGATTGCCAATAACGGTCATGGTGGCCATGGGGGGGAGGACAACCGTGGCATGGGGGTGGCTGCATTGATGAGGAAGAAGAGAGAGTATAGAAACTAGGGTTAGAGCAGATTTTGGTGAAGAAGAGATGAATAGTGTAGTATTAGTAAGCAGTCGCTATTTTGAATATTTAGGGCTATTTAGATATTGATCTAGGCAAAGTGCAAAACTAAAAATCCCTTTATTTTTGCAAAACCTTCAATGTAGAATTTTATGGAATTTTTCTGGACATGCGAAGAGCCTGAAATGATTTTATTTAAAAAAAGTTTTTGAATTATTTGGCATAGAAACAAAATTATTTTTAGCCAGAAATTTTACACTGATCTGATCTTACTGAGACACTTAAACTTCTAAAATTTCATGGCATTCCGACGCCGTTTGATATACTTTTGAAATAAGATCCTTGGCGCTCAATTTAATGAGCGATTTAGGGTTCTGAACGAAAAATTCCCAGAAAGGTCATTTTTGTCCCAAAAAACTCACCTAGTTGTTTCAAAGAGTGTTTTGAGTTATTTTTTAGGGGTGTAGTTGTATGTTAGGCATTGGGGATATTTTGGTAATTTGGCACAAGTCCGGGGCATTTTGGTAATTTCACGCACTTAGGGGAAATTCAGCAGCTAGGCATGTTTGAGCTGCAACAAATAACATCCATATAGTTTTATTGTTTAGGTTTCGATACACACGAGCTACGGCAGGCTTGGGAATAAGAACTAGAACAACTTAGCTATCCAAGTAAGTATTCATGCCATGTCTCTCCGTACAACCTATTTTCCAATAAAAGTGTATGTATACGTGATTTTACCATATGAATGTTTTAAGTAATTGTGATACTTCTGCTTTTATGCAACTGGTCTGATGAGAAAAAGAATTATGACTGCGGGAAAATGTCATAGAGTGCATCGAAGAGACAACCTTCGAACATGGAGTTTTAAAAAGGGAAGTAGAGGCAGATTCACTATCGACTGATCATCTTTATTAACATCCTACATAGAAGAGGTCATGCGGATTGAAGCAAAATCCACAGCCATGGCCAAGTAGGATAAAAACCCATTGAACAGCACAAATAACGTCATCGTTTGCCCCCAGTGTTGCACTGGGAGCTTCACTCGACAGATAAGGTGGAGAAACAAGATTTTGTTGACAAAAGGAATCTCATGTGTACTTTCTTGACTCGTAACTTTTGCTAGGGCTTCGAGTATTTTGACGCAGTAGTGACGACTGATGGGTATTTAATGTTGACAGCCTTAGGATGAGCATTCTTGATGTTGTCGATGTTAGAAGCCATTTGTGAAGATATTTGAGATTTGAGAATTGAGAACTTTGTAGACAAGTAGAAGACATGAGAGGCAAAGATGGTCTCACCTGACGTGCCAAAAATTTATAAGCACAAACTTTGCATATACAATAACACGAGAAATGGGTGCAAGAAATTATAATTTTTGTACATCTGAGAAAATTTAGTGCAATCTCTGTATAATCTTCTGATTAATCTCTTTATATATGATCTCTTAAATCGAGGGTATGGTGACCTAGTCTTGATTTCAATAACGCAATTATCTCAAATTACTATAGAAAACGAGCAGTTTGTGCTGTTGATTCAAGGTCCTGGAGGCGTGATCACAAATCGGGCAGTGCAATATTTTGGGAAATAGGAGAGACGACGTCAATTTGTGGTGTTAGTTGAAGGTCTAGCGGCGTGATCCTGAGTCAAGCCATGCGTTCTTCATGGAATGATTTTGGACAAATAACAGTCTTTCTACGTTGATTTGAGGGTCTGATGGCGTGATTATGAACCAAACGATGCAATCTCCCAAAAATAATGTCGAAAAACAACGAACTTGTGATCCATATTTGAGGGCCTTGCAACATGATCTTGAATTTCACATCCCAATCCTTCTAAGATGACATTGAAAGAAGAAAAATCTTTATGCGAGGTCGAGGGCCTAACGACATGATCTCGAATACAAGGCAGAGTTGTGAGTTTTCCAACGAGCGATCACCTTGAGATCGAAGGGTTGATATTTGAAACTGTTTCTATGATTCACTTAAATTTTAGTGAATAGCAAATCACTAAAATTTAAGTGAACATAACACCACCGTCTTCATCATCACTAAGGGCCAAGGCAAAAACGCATTCTTCAAATGGAATCATAGGCTCTAAGTCTGGTAAAGACTCCTCCTCAACTTCATCTTGTTCGTCTACCACCTGGACTAAAGAACGAGATATAGTTGACGTTGCAGCCCTATCTGATGACGACCTTCTTGCTGTTGACCTTGAATGGTAGTTCGGCTCCGTAGGGTCACTTTCAAACACGTTGTCACCGTCTTCATCTGCATCTTCATTAGGCCTCCCAAGCAACCACTCATTACTTTCATCGATATTATCCAATACAATAGGATCAATCGTGTCACGGGAATTGTATCGCTGCTTTAACGCTTTATTGTATTTTACAAACACCAAATCATTCAAGCGACTTTGTTCAAGCCTATTCCTTTTCTTGCTATGAAGCTGTAAAATACAGTAAACAAATTGATTAGTAGTCATTGCATAAGAAATAAATATGAACGTTAGCGTAAAACTTTACTACTAGATTTAGACTTACATGCTCAAAAACGCTCCAGTTACGTTCACAGCCAGAAACACTACAAGTGAGACTCAAAACATTTATTGCAAACTTTTGCAAGTGAGGCGTTGATGACCCGTATGAAGCCCACCATTCCGCTATTCAATGCATGAAAATTGCAAAACTAATAAGTGATGTAACTATTCATTAATTTACATATCATAATGAGTGCTATAAAACAAAAAAATAATACCTGGTGCTTTTCTATTTCTCATCCTCTTTGACATGGAATTCCCAAATAAACCCTCCGCTCTTTTATACTTACTCAACTCATTGTCAATTGCATCTTGTACTGCCATATCAGGGTTCAACCTTTGAATGCAATCATACAAACCCGTCATAACAGTTTCATCACTCTCAATGTCTGGGGTTGAGTAGTAATACTCAGGGTTCAAGAAATAACCAGCAGCATGCAAAGGACGATGGAGTTGAATACTCCATCTACTGTCAATAATCTCAAAAACCTCCTTGTACTTCAACTCGTTCCCATGGAAAGCACTTGTAATAGCATCTTTAGCTTTATCCATAGCCTTCTAAATGTAACCCATTGGAGGTTTTTTCTCACCATCAAGAACTTTGATGGCGTGTCTATCGCATGAGCCTTGACTGTGGCGTGACCGCCGTATGAACGTTTGTTATAAATTATTTAATTTATACTTTAAAATCAAATCAAATCAAATAAATACTTAAAAAGCTCTTATCATCGGTTGACGACTGAGACACCCATTTAACGGTTCTGGGAATGAGAAGCAAAAAAATACATACTCAAGTTTTTCGCAGATACGGACCCAAATTAATCTTTTTATTTATTTATTCCGTCGTTTCTTTAATTAATTTAATTTAAACCCATTTCTTCTAAAAGCAGCGACTAACTCGTAAAACCCTAAAAGAGAGCGGAGCGGGTAAGAATTATATCCGTCGACCTCCGTCAATGGGGAAGAAGAGAAAAGCAACTCAGCTCAAGAAGGTACAACCAGAACCCTTGAAGCCAAAGCCAGTCGAACCACCCGAGTCTGAATCCGAATCTGAATCCGAACCCGAAATCAACGAAGAATTTGAGTCGGCAGAATCGGAATCCGAACAAGATTCAGAAGAGGAAGAGGAAGACCAAGACGAGGCTTCCAAGAGAGAAACCCTAAGAAAGCTCTTGGAACCCTTCGGGAAGGACCAGATCATCCAACTCCTCAAAGAGGCCGCCCTCCATGACCAATCAATCGTCACTCGGATCGCCCAATCCGCCGATTCGGACCCGGCCCATCGCAAGATCTTCATCCATGGTCTGGGCTGGGACGCGACGCCGGAACAGGTCCTCTTCGCCTTCAAGCCCTACGGCGAAATCGAGGAGTGCAAGGTTGTCACCGACAAGGCTACCGGCAAGACCAAGGGCTACGGATTCGTTCTCTTCAAAACCCGCGGCAGCGCCCGCAAGGCCCTGAAAGAGCGGCAGAAAAAGATCGGCAGCCGCATGACGTCCTGCCAGCTGGCCTCCGCGGGTCCCGTTTCCAACCAGCCTCTTGCTGAGGTCGCCGGCCGGAAAATTTTTGTTGCCAATGTCGGTCCCCACGTGAAACCTGATTCACTCAAGTCGTTCTTTGCTAAGTTTGGGGAGGTTGAGGAGGGGCCGATGGGGATTGACCCCGTGACGGGGAAGTTCAAAGGCTTTGCAATTCTTACTTATAAGACGGCTGAAGGGTGTAAGAAGGCACTGGAGGAGCCTACAAAGGTGTTTGAAGGTTGCCAGTTGCAATGCAGGCTATCCGTGGAAGGTCAGCGTGGGATCAAGAATCAGACTGGTGGTCCTGCACCTTTATTGCAGCAGAGTGATCTAGCCGCCCTTAATTATGGTGTTGGTCTGAGTCCTGGGTTTTACGGTCATACTATGAATCCGGCCGCACTTTTGCTGGCTCAGAATCACGGAATTGGATTAGCAAATCCAATGCTGGTGTCCCGTTTGTCCTCGTCAGTTGGGGCGGCTACATCTCTGGGATTTGGTGGGAGTTATGGTGTCAATACTGTGAGCCCCAGTGTGATTGGGAGTTATGGTTCCCAAGCGGCTTTACAGGGTTTGGGTGCATACCAGAGTGCTCAATTGAGGAATTCTCCAGCAGCAGCGACTGGGTCAGTGGCAGGAAGGTCTCAATCTGGTTTTGGCTCTGCAGGGACAACCTTTCCAGCCTTCTATGGCCCATAGGTAAGAGATCTAAGAATTTTTAGTGGAACTTGATCTCTTGTACCAATATGCTGTTCTTTCTTTCTTGTGGTCATGGTGATAGTGCAGTTGTCTGAGCAAAGGGTATTCTCGTCATATTAGCGTATTATGGGCAGATTTGAAGCTACTAGTTAATATATTTTGCAAGTCCTTTTGCCATTAGGTTTAGGCTTTAGTAGTTGCCCAATTTCTAAATCCTTTTGTTATTGGATTCAGTCTTTGATTGAGTTTAATTAATCTGGGAGGTTCTAGAATATAGGTATCCTTTACCTAATGGAAAATTTCTCTTCTGTTTGCTTGCTCTATATAAGCAAGCATCATAAGAATTATTTGGACAGCTAAGTAATAGAATTTCTCCAGCTTTTTATTTTCCTTTCAGTGGTGAGACTCCATTGAATTTCTTCTAGGTTAGACTCTATTGGATCTCTTCAAGGTGAGACTCCTAAAAGGCCTTAGGGAGACTCTAAGGTTCTGTTATATGTAGTTATTCCTTTCCTTATTTTGTTTGATGACATAAAGCATCAAATTACTCTTCTTAGGTAATGTTCGTAGCACCCAAAACAACCCCAAGAATATATACCCCTTCAAAACTTCCATCAAAGAGAAGCAAATGAAAGGCTTTCATGACAATTCTCGTAGAATCGAGCGAAATAGGCACAAGGAAAGAGCAATAGACCAGACCCTAGCCCTAGCTTCTAGATTACAAAACCTACGATCCTAAGCTCTGGCATACTGCATCAATTTTGGTTTCGGAGAAAGAGTCTCATTATCGAGTTGCATGTAATTAAGGAGTCGTAATATGTACAATATCATGGGAGCCAAACACAATATTAGATGCTGCGTTGCAAATTTAATAGAAGCATTTTTTGCTAGTCAATTCTCACTCCAGAAGCATGAAGAGGAGTTTGCCAACATCAGTCATCGATTTGATGACATACTAAGGCTCTTGGAATCACTAGAACCTCAGAATCCCGTAAATAAGCCAACACCAACTAGTAGGCTTAGATGATAATGACCCCATTTGTCCTAATCCTAGTTTATAGAAGCTAGAAATAGAACTTTCCTAAGGTTATAATGACTGGATATCTAGAAAGTCATTTAAAAGATGCACAAGCAATGGGGGGACATACTTTGCAAGACGGTATGTTTGAACTCTAGTGTAACTGACCTTCGATGTAGCAGTAGGCAGTTATGGAGGCCCCTTCGCTGCTACTGAGTACAAAGCATGTAATACTAGGGATTCATTTTTTATGTGACGATTTTTGGGGCAAGGATACAACAAATTACTACGGCTTTGTTTGACAACACTTTTTTTTGGTTTTCAGTTTCCACAAAAAAAAAAAAACTAAAGAGCAGTTTAATTTTTTTTTTTTTTACAAAAACAAGTGGGTGTTTGATAACCCAGTTTTTATTTTGAGTTTTTTTTTGTGGTGGTTTGCGGTTGCGGTGGCGGTGGTAGGGCGTGGCGGTTGCCGACGGTGGTGGCTGCCGGCGGCCGGCAATGGGAGGGTAGTGGTGGTCTCAAAAAAAAAATCAAAACTGAAAACCGAAACTCATTTTTGGAGTTTTTAAAAACTGGTTTTTAAACTGAAGGAAAAAAAAATGGTTACCAAACGCGTTTAATTTTTCTAGTTTCCAAAACTGAAAAAAAAGCCCTGTCAAACGGGGCCTACATGAAGGAATTGTGATCCCATTGCAGGAGGGTTTGTCTCTGGATCCTGGGAAATATTGCTCCAATCAACAAGTCCAGATAGTTTGAGGGAGTGAGGATTCTGCTAAAACCCGGAAAGAAAAAGGAGAAGAAAACTGGTATCCGAATCGCGGGAGGGTTTCCTCTCTGGATAACAGGAAACAGTGTACCTATTGACGAACCCATGAATTTTGAGCTGGACGGAGGGTTCTGCTAGAACCTGGAAAGAGAAAGGAAAAGAATGAAACATCATGAGGAGGATCCCATGTGCTAGGGTTCCTTTCTAGCATGGGCAGCAAAGCTATGGACATTGTGGATCTATAGGAGTTGCAAACGCATAGTTCAATGGACCACTTTGTCTCAGCATCAAGAGGTACTTATGAAGACTTTGCATACATCGAGTGAGGGAGGAAAAAAGAGGGATGTGCTGAGGTTGTCCAATTTTCTCAAAATAAAGAGGATGATTGATATTCTGAGAGAAGGGCTTTGAGACTTTATTTGATTATGTGAAAGGATTGGACATCCTTGTGATGTCCCTAGGGGTCCTCATAGTCTGCTAGTATTTGTATAGAACAATAGCTTGCGCTCAATTATTAGCCTTATTTTACAAGTAATAAAGTTATTCATAATGGTTGAGCCAGTACTTGTATGCAATATGGTCTAAGTAGTAGTGTTAACGATCCATAAGTCAGTGATCCAAGGCTGAGGACAGAGACGTTTTTCCTGTATATGCTTCCATTATTTTTGTTTATTGGAAATTTTCTTTTCGACTAGAATATCCGGTAAGCATTGTTCTTATGAATCTTTTGGAAGTTAAAGGATTTAGAGTACTCTCGTTTTGCATTATTATTCGAGCTTGCTATGAAAGACTCGTTGAATTTTGAGACATGCCTAAATTGATATTTTAGGTTCAAGCAATTCATTAACATAGTGCGTAAGGGGATTTGGTAAAACTGTAGGATGTAAGATCCAGTAGTTACATTTCCAGTTGTGCCCATACGGTGGCATTTCAGTTCTTCAAAATTCTGGGAATGAGGTCCTCATACTCTCACCCCGATTCTTGGCAACAATATGCAGGAGATGCACACCTTCTGTTGCACCTATGGCGTGCTACCACAATGCATTGTTGACACAATGCGCGGCGCGGAGGAATTATCTAGACTTTAGGGTTTAAGAAGAGATCAAGGCTTTGAGAATTGAGAGGGCGAGGAGTATGCTGCTTAGGGGTTGCTTAGGTGAAGCTTAGGTTAGAGTGCAAACCATGAAATGAACAAAGAACAGATAAACAAACCAATCAAGGCATCATGCGTACGGTTCTTAGGCATCGAACCTACAAGAAAATGCCTAAGCATCGCGCCTAGGGTTCTTGGGCATTACACTCGAGAGAAGATGATGCATAACTGTAATTTCTTTTTGTCTTTGATTCCCTAGAACAAAGCTAGTACATGACTAATAGAGGAAAAATAGAGCAGACATAAAGATATGGAAGGGCTGGAATCAAGGGATTTATCTGCATAATTGGGGCTTTTCGTCAAGCATATGGACCTTCCAAATGCTAAGTTAAAGCAGATGCAACTCGAATATGGACTTCGGGCATACACTTATTGCACCTCGCTTGGACTGGATCATTCTCCTCTGGGTAGAGGAAATTCGACCTCGAGTTTTAATATGTCAAGTATAAGAATTCAATAGTTTCGACATTGCAGCCATGGGTTGGAATGAAACCTTGCAACTTACTTGACCTCATGTTTCTTTATTTGACTGATAATTGCCCCCCTTTCTGTTGTAACTCTTGTATTGAAGCTTTTCGAGGAATGTTTTTTACAGTCGGCGATTCATATTTCTTCATCTAGCTTTACTCATAGGCTTCCAGACTATCTGTTTAGGATATTACACCATAATCATTCACATCATGATCATATAACCATGGCTGATCACGACGGATACGCGTAAAGCTCATGAGAATCCCTTCACACCATATGGAATCAGTATAACCCTTAGCAAAGCAAGGCACAAGACAACGTCGCATTACCGAAATATGAGTGCAATCGATCCAAGCCGATGCACTTGAGTAGGAAGCTTGAGGCGGTCGATGGTGGTTGCTGATGCAACATTCACACAAATACCACCATCAATGACAAGCTTTCTAGCTCATCTGCACTGCAAATCAACCACTGGAAAAGTGAAGTATGCCAATCTTCATTTTAAACTTTAGTCTTCTTGTTCTTGTGCATATTCTTTCTCATACTTCGCCTCCATAGCAATACTAACCAACACCTTCAGATATGTATGATCACTTGCTCTCATACCAAATCTGACACAGTATGCAGCGCGGAGGAAGACATTTTGCACCTGATTGCTTAGACTCTAGGGGTCAAGGCTGTGAGAACTAAAAGAAGGGCAAGGAAATATGCTGTTAAAGGTTGTTTGGATGAAACTTAGGTTTGGGGTGCAAATTATGAATTGAGCAAAGAACAGAGAAACAAACTAACCCAGGCAATACACCTAGGGGTCCTGGGCATCGTGCCTATAAGAAAGTACTAGGCGTTGCAGTTGGGATTCTTGAGCATCAAACTTAGGAGAAGATGATGCATGACTGGAATTTCTTATTGTCTTCAATTTTCTAGAAGGAGGCTAGTATATGACTTTTATCGGAGAACTAGAGCAGACATAAAAATACTGAAGGGCTGGAATTACGGGATTTATCTGTCCGTTTAGCCAGCTGAAATCATCATGGAGAATTTCACAGTTATTTTTTGAATAAGAACAAGAACGAATCTGTAGAGAAGTTGAAGTTGGTAGACAATCAGCCTTAGAAATTCCCAACATGGATCTTTTCCAACTTTTGCTATGCCGTATGAGAACCTAGGGCTTTTCGCAAGCATATGGACCATCCAAATGCTGCGTTAAAGTGGAACCAGCCCAATTATGGATTCTTTGTGCCTACCCTTATTGCACCTCTCTTGGATTGCATCAAATCTCCTTTCCAATCTCCTTGTAGCCTATGGGGCATGACCACACCACAAGTTTATCTCCGTCACTTCTTAGATCATCACTTGGAATTGTCTGTAATGTATTCCTCTCATGCGCTGCAGGCCACCTCCGGATAGCTATTGTTGTTGCCCATTATGTGGAGCAGAGTCCGGCCATCTGCGTGTCCCGAATCCATCAACCATGTCAGTCTCCATTGTGAAGCTGTCCTCCTGCGTGCACTCTGGATATCAAGCAGGGCCGTTCTTGAGCTTAGTTACTGCCCTTAGGTGTCAATTGTAGGCTGTGCTATAACCAATTCTCAATATTTTTGTGATTAGGTTGTGCCTTGGCAACTTTTGTGGCATTGACAAGCTTGGCTTGCAGCGTTCATTCTTGCAGGTGTTGGCAGCTTTCCATAGAAAACCTTTAGATTGCTAAACGCAGTATGAACACTGACGTGAAAAGCAAAGCAAGGGCCAGTAAGGTCATCATCAATCTTCAGATGACTCCTGTGGCGATCCAGGCAGCATCGTTGGTGTAGGAATTCATGTCCATGAAAGTTTCCAGCTTTCCGCCACTAGTATACTTGACTCAAGTGTGTCTCAGCTTTTAGACTTGACAAGTTCTCCATTAGGCTAGATACTTTACATGTTTCCTATGTTATAATCATGTTCCTACCTACTACTAGAGTCATGAACTGGTTAATTAGTCTCAATATGCGTTGTACTTATTATGTTTTTGTGAAACTCACCTTCCTATGTTTTGGGGAACGATATCCTTCTTGAGAATCCAAACTTTGGTCAATACCCGAGCAAAACCTCTATGAACATGGTTTCAGAGGAAGATCAAAGCAAACCGAAGAAGGGGTACACACAAAAGATAGACAGCACGAAGAAAATTGTGCCCTGGAGGTTAAGAACACAAGTAGAATAGTACTACCTCACATAAAAAATGAAAGAGAGAGAGAGAGAGAGGAGTGCAGTACATAGTCGGTGATTTTGTTTTTGCGTGACCTTAAGCCAGTTATATCAGGGTGGAGATCTTGCCACTAGTTGTGTGCCTGCTAAGTCAGCACTTGCTTGAACTTTATCTGCCTTGTCTATTAACTTTATGAGATGATTTTTTGCAACACCAATATCCGGTTACTTGTAGGTATCCATGGCAAGTGTAGTTAGCTGCAATTTGGGCAGACTTCAGGTTGTCTGCCAAATAGAATTGTTATTGGAATCAATACTCTTAAAGCTCTTCATTTTGCTGCTGCCGCCACCACCGCCTGATTCCCTGACAGGTGGTGGTTTATGCTTTGGTCTTTTGTGGGCTTGTGTGTGGTGGGGTAGATATAGGGGTTGATTGGGCTTTTTGGTGCCTTAGACTCGTGATGGCTGCGGTTGTGAGGAGCGGATTCGCCTCTCGTTTGCTGTGATTAAACAGGATATATGTGTTGACGGTTGTGAGTGGTGGCTGTAGGTTGCTCGAGTGGGGTGCTAGTTCTCTCAATTGGTAGGTCTGGGTCCGGTTTAGTGGATATCACCCCGGTTTCGGAGTTGGGGCGAGAGGTTAGTGCGGTGGTTGGAGCAGATTCCGAAGTGGTGGTACAAGGTTGTTGGCGCAGGTCCGATGGAGGATTTCTCGAATTAGGTACCCTTTCTCTTCTCCATCCCTTCCCTTCCTAGTTTGATCCCCCTCCCCCTGTCAGATTTTAGGTTGTTGGGCTGGTTTGTGTGCTTTGGGTCTTAGGTGCCGCTGCATCCTGGTGGTGTGGGTTTGGATTGGTGTTTCATTGGGGTGGTGTGGAAGTTACAGGCACGTGGTGGTGAACTTCAACGAGGATGCAGTGGCTTGGCGTGTTCGGATTGCCCACGAAGTTGGTGGGGGTGGTTGTTGGTGGTATCCTGCACGGGTCCAATGGAGGATTTTCCGGCTAGGTACCCTTTTGCCTCTCTCCCCTTCCCTTCCTAGTTTGTCCCCTCCCCCTTCCGTCGGATTTTAGGTTGTCAGGGTGGTTACTGTGCTTCGGGTTTCCAGTGCAGCTGCATTCTCATGGTGTGGGTTTGGATTGGTGCTTTGTTGGGGTGGTGTGGGAGTTGCGGGCTTGCATGGTGATCTATGGCGGCAAGGATGCAGTGGCTTGGCATGTTCAGATTGCCCACGGGTTATTGGTGTCTTGCTGTGGACGCCGGCGTTGTGGTGGCTGGCGGTGATGGTGATGGTGATGGTGATGGTGATGGTGGCCTATGGTTGTACGGCTGTTGTGGTGACGTGGTGCATGGGTCGGGGTTCCAGGGCACGTGGCTTGCGTTGGGAGATGTTGGCCCTTTGGTGCTGACATTTAGTGTTGACTTGTTAGGCCGCGGGTGGTGGTTTTGTGGTTTGTTTTGTTAGTTGACTAGTGGAGCTGGATGTTTGTTTCTATCATTTGGTTATTGTAATGTGGTTTGTTTTTGGAGGGGGCAGCAGATGCTTGGTTTGCTAGATGGATTGGTTTCCGAATTATATTGTCTGTTTTGGAAACCTCTAGGAAAGGGTGGTTGTCTTTTTTCCATAGTTAGTGTCTTGGTTCGAATGAAGACGCATTAATCTCTTAGCCTTCGGTGGAGGTTCTTTGGCATAAAAGTCGTTCGTTATCTAGCCGCTTTCCGGCTTGACTACGTGCCGCTCCTTGTCTTGGGTTACTTCGTAAGAAGTCCGGTAACCTTGTTATTTTTTTCAATTGAATTCAATATTGTACTATTTATGGTTGGTCGGGTTTATGCCCAAGCCCCAGGAAAGAAGGGGGGAAAAAAAAGAAGAGAAACTCTCAAACAAGATTGGTTTCCTGTTTAAAATATTGTCCTTCAGATCCTCCGTTATGAGCTTTAACTTGACAGTAAAAATGCTAAAGATTAAATGGCCTTTGACATTATTTGTTTGCTTTGGCAGATTGAAGGCGAGGAAGGTGAAGGTTTCTGCAGCAGGAGTACGCCCATGCTGTATGGATGTGTTGTCTTGCTGCGTGTTATTTGGAGGGAACTTGAAAACAAACTATTCTGTGCTGTTTCTTGTTAAATGTGCTGACCAAAACGTGCATCCAATGAATTGCAATTTTTGTAGAATAAGTTGTTGGCTATCATTGATAAGCATGCATGTAGTACAAGATAAAATACATTGCAAAAACATGATACTGCACTTCCCACCCACAGCGACAAGGAGTGGCTGTGGGCAACCCACGCACAACAGGACACCAACAACAACGAAACCACCTCCATCCCATATTTGGAAAGTACCGCAAGCATTTTAATTACGGTAAAGCCCATCAGGTAGACACTCTAGCAACAGGTAGACACTCCATCCCATATTTGGAAGACCATGACATACATACATACATCGATGACAACCCCATCCCATCAGGTAGACACTCTAGCAAGCAACACGTAATATAAAAAATAAAATTTTAGCTAAACAAGATAAACAACAATAATGAACAAGATAAACCCCAGCCGACCATACCACTAATCACCCCAATCTGGCAAGCCAAAACAGTTGTTAACATTTGCCAATTCCACGACCACGTGTCGTGCCCCGAGACTAGCATTGGCCACGGTAAACAGCGCGCGGTAGCGTCATCGCAACCGCTGCCACGCCAGAAGCAACCACCTCCAATCTCAAAAGACAACAGTCGATTGAACCATTTCTAACCAGTTCGATTGCTTCATTTTAAGCTAAATTGATTTTCTAAAAATCTGTCCAATTGTTCTTATGAACAATCCAACTGTTCTCTTCAGGTTCCTAAATCTTTTTACGTATAGTAAAATAGTTGAACCGTTTCAAAATAAGTCCAACTCATATTTTTCCGTTCAACCGTTGCTTTGTAGCTCAACTGTTTTAGGAAAATAGTTGTACTAATTCCTACCTTGCGAAATCAGTTCCACCGATTCTTTATCGGTTCATCTGCTTTTATCGAATGAATTCCTTTAGTAGTTGAAATTGTATTTTTACAATCAGTCGGAACTGATATTAGAAAAATCTCAAGCTTACTTTTCTCCCTCCCTCTAGCTTTAAAGTTCAAAAGATTCATCTGATCGAGAAATTGTGAAAAAGGGTTATTTGATCTAAATTCTTTATCAAGTCGTTTGCCAGTTTCAATCTTCCCTCCTTCTTTGTCATATGCCCATCAAGAAGTGTAATTTGTTTATCTCAGTTGTAATCAAATCGTTCACATTGTAGTCGCTTGTAAGCCTTGGTTAGGCTAAATTTTGTACAGCACCAGAAGCTAGACATATAATGAAAGGTTCGAATAAATCTCCCTTGTGTGAAGTTCTCGAAAACAAAACGTAGACAGGTGGAGCCAAACCCGTATGAAGTTTCTTGTGGTCTTAATCTCTTCATCTTTAATTTCTACTCGTGCTTTCTTCTCCGTAAACACGTATTCACCACCCCCAGGTGAAACTATGGACCTACTACAAGTACCATAGAGAGGGAAGGTAATGGGTTTTATGCTTTGGCAGGTATCATTCCTTTTACTGTTGCCTTTGGTATCCTCAGCTGTTGCGACTCAACAAGTGAGAAGTGCAGGATAAACTACCAAGAGAAGTTGTTATGTAACAGGATTGAGGTTCGAAAGACTCCTAAGCAGCGAAACGTACTACCATTGGTACCAGTCGCGGGTACTCCTTACATATTCATACAAAGGTAGCGAGTGCAAAGCATATATATTCAAGCAAATCCGCAAAAGAGCGCTTCTACGCTTGCTAAAACAGCAACAACGAACTAGGGGCTCTAGAAAGAAGAAACATCAGCAGAAGAACATAGAGGCGCAAACATTCTTGTGCAACCGGGGTAATTCAGGCACGGGAGGCGCTCCAACAGATGTAAGGCCACCATGGCTGGAAGATGTCTCTGACATCTCTTCAAATTTAACAAACATTGAAACCTGAGTAGCAGCCAGGTGAGCATACCGGACTGGAGAAACTGCACAAGCATTCAACAGAAACTCTTAGAAACGTAGTCAAGGCGTAACTACATATTCATGTCGTATCATCTAATTTCTGAAATCACTGGGCGCAGAAATATGGTTACAAACTCAATGAAGCGACCTGAACGCAAATCATAGGTCACTAACTTCATTTGAATTTTAGAAAAGAAATAATCTGCATAGGCAACCTAGCAATAATATTCAACAGATCCAGAGGTTCAAAGTTTTAATGGAATATTTCAGTTGCCCGTGCGTAAGACAAACTTTGAAAGGGGATACTCCCTCCAACCCAAGCCCCGCAATGCGAAAAACATGAGCAACTTCTTTTTTTCTTCAAAAATTCACGAGACACCTCAAAGGCAATGGTCTGAAAAATATGTCTTTGGCCATTATAGAACAGCATACCTTGCTTATGGTGCAAAAGAGGCTAGCATGCATCTACAGGTAACAAGCAACTAAAAACTAAATTTTCTTTTGCACCAAGGCAAATGTTGAAAACCTAAACCACTTGGGTCAAAGCATGGAACTTTCTTATGTCACATATTGCAAGCTCAAACTCTATGGACTTTTTCATTGAACCAGAGTTCAAAGTAAATCACTTAAACAGAAACCATTACCAATGGATATAGCAGTAGTGCTTCTCTGGTACCTGCAAAATAGATTGAAACATCCCAGCATTCACTGACCGAGACTTTAGAGAGAGTAAAACACACAAGTCATGACCAAGATCAACTTACACATAGGAAAGAGAATGAATAAGTTCTTGCAGATCATCGGCTGTAAATCCAATGTCATCAAATAGAACATGGTAATGAGTCGGCCTTGTTGTTCCCTGGAAAGATTGTTGAATAAATAATAGGACGGAAATACAAAAAATACAATGCAACTCGGCCACCAAATCAAAGTTTCATCATCACTTTAAAGGGAAAAGTCTCGCTATAGACAAGAAGATTCACTGGGGGAGAGAGAATGACGGTGATCTTAGGAAGCCCAAGTGTCATATGCACATCCAACTAAACGATAACCAATAAATTGATAACCACGATAGAGCAGAAAAATTTTGAAGGCATAAGATAGAAGGGGAGCATAAATCAAAACTCACTATCATCCCAGCATGTGCACACATGTAGAAATCGTTGTTATGAGGGTGACAAACTTGGGTATCAATTACAGTTCCTGCACAGTGCGAAACAAAGAACTTGCATCAAACAAATTGGCTCCTCAGTGGTGAGTAGCATTTCACCAACGGAATATAACACTAACCAGGAGGAACATTATCAGGAGATCCGGCTTTGAAGAACTTTGTGTGGTGGTTCTTTTGCGCAACAATGACAGTGAACTTTGGTGACCATTTCTCATCCAGGAACTTACAAGCCTAAAGGAACATAAGCAAGTAAAAAGAGGGTTACAACTAAAGTAAAGCACCGTTTTGCCCTCGTAATGTGAGGTGGTCAGCTGTAGTAAGAAAACCTCAATAATTTGATCCAGCTCAATGTTCAGAACTTGATTGAACTGCGACTCACTGACTCCGTCCCTAAACACAACATGGCAGAAACACAATCCAATTGCTGTAAGATACATTAAATAAATGAAAGAAAAACCAATCAATGCTCATGTTTATTTCACATGTTTTATAAAAAGGCATACAAAATCACCCTAACTAGAAGTATGTTTGCTACGGTCTAAGTAGCACGAACACGGACACACGTCTGACACTAACATCAACAGGGCACCGGACACAACAATTTCCATAGTAACAAATTTTGGACACCATGGGACATCAGTTTCCAAATTAAGAAAGATTCAGTAGGTGTTTTTCCATATTTATCCTTCTTACGCTTTTTTATTCTATTTTTCTTTCCACGTTTAATCCTTCACCAACCCATTTTTCTCTCTTGGCCCACACTTTCTTCCCTCCCCCTCTCTCTCATTGTATAAAATGGAAAACTCATAAAATATACACCCTCCGTCCCACATAATTTCTTGGGCCGTCACATTTCCAAATTAAAAAAGATTTTGTAGGTACTTTTACATATTTACACTTTTTCTATTCTATTTCTCTCTCCACTTTAAATCTCCATCAACTCATTTTCTTTCTCCTGGACCACTTTCTTAGTTTTTTATTCATTTCTCTCTACACATTTAACGCTCCACTAGCCTATTTTCTCTCCTGACCCACTTTCTTCTCCTCCCCTCTCTAAAGAGTAAAATGAGAAACACACAATATATCACTTGAATCCTTAATCTGCGTGCAAAAAAAAGTTGATAAAATTATATGGAACGGAGGGAGTAACTCATATCCTAGATAAGCGTGAAAAGTTAAACAACTGCGTGCAAAAAAAAGTTGATAAAATTATGTGGGACGGAGGGAGTAACTCATATCCTAGATAAGCGTGCAAGTTAAACAACATGATCAATTAAAACGGGACAGTGGGAATATATGTTATGTATGGGCATATAAGTTTCGAGCACATTCCACCCTCATGAAATATTGAGACACCAACTATTAAACCAAAAACAAGAAAATACTTGAAATAAAATTTCTTTAGATAATAAGGCAGTGGAAGATCTGGAAAAAAAAAAAAAAGGCAAAAGGAAAAGTAAGGCTTTATCTCTTCCATCCACCAAGAATCAGCATCAATTGTCTCGTCACGTTCATTGTCTTTTGGAACTCCATCATCAATTGAGAGATTCGTCTTCTACATTAGGTCGCCTTTGTCGAAGAGCCTCATCTCACTATCAAATAGGCAGAAGTCGATTGGAATAAAAGGTAATAATGCCTCTCGTCTTTTGATTAATAAAACATCCTAGCTTTCCCTAATTCTCCATGATGACCCTCAAATGAACCCCATCGGTATCAGACACTTCTGTATAAGGTGCATTTTAGTAGGCTTTATTAGGCTTATTATTATTATTTGGTCTAGGCTTCACAATAATAGGCTTAATTTACTTGTTTAAGTCCAATCAAGTTACCGGAGTTTAGGTGACCCACTCCAGTTAGTTGGTCCACTTAGTTTGAGCTTAGCCTAAGTCAAAGTATAGATAAGATAGGACGTCTAGTACTTCTTTTGGATTAGATTTGATTGTATAACCTCAAAATCATACGTGTAATTTAACAGAATAGGTAGTCTTTCCCTCTAGAGTTGATTTAAAAATATATCAGTGGAGGAAGGAGAACAGGCCCGTTTTTTAAGGAACCGGCCGGTAAATTAATATACTTAAAAAAATCGGCCGGTAAGATCAATTTGGACTTTTCAGCTTATTTTAGCCTTCTGTTAGAAGTGATAAGCCTGACCAAATGGTCTCCTTCTCCATTTCTACCGCCCCAGACCTTTATTACAGGGCCCTATGATTCCAACAAAAGGGATAGTCAATAGGAGAGACAAATCCCCCCAAAAGGCTCCAATTTTGTGAGAGCAATATTACACACACACAGAGAGAGAAGTAAGCTAGAAAACTTTTTTTGTGTCTACGAACTGTGCATCACGCCGCGTTGTGGATAACTCAAAGTCGACGATTAAACAATCTAGGCCAAAAGGTACGATTCTTCATTCATCTTTTGCATCGTTTAAATTAGATTAGGATTCTTATTATAGACTTCCCTTGCCGCAACCAAGGTTTTGGTCAGCGAAGAATTCAAAGAAGAACCTCTAAGCCAGCCACTAGAAGAAGTTGGTTAAGATTAGAATTCTTATAAGAATATAATCCTGTTGGACATAGAATTATGTTAGAATTAGACATTTGCCTCGATTAAAAGCAACTAGAAGAGTCAGTAAAAAGGAATTCTTAGAAAAGTTGAATTAAGTTAGTTTTCTACCAATATTTAGGTCGCATCCCTTAGGGTTAGTCGAACTATGAAGTTTTGATCCTAACTTATCCGGTTATCCGGTCGGGTACGTAGGTCATTCAACCCCCGTTATTGATTTCAAACCAAAGTTAGGTTTAGCTTAGGTTTGTTTTGCTCTATTTGCGTTTTGGATTAAAATCACAAGAATCATAATAAAACATGTTAAAGACCGTTTAGGCTACGAAGTGGTGCCTAACACCTTCCCGTCATATAAATTAGTCCCCGAAACCCAATCTCTAGTTTCGTAGATTAGGAAAATGCAATTGGATAATCTAGAGTCGAACTTTACATTTTCTTGTTTTTTCTTTTTTAGTTATCTGATTAACTTAAAAGATAAGATGGCGACTTGAGAAGACCTTTGGTCTTTTTCGGAGGCGGTTCATCACAATGTTCGATAATTGAAAAACAATAAAATATCAAGTTCATCATCTCCAACAAGAATGCCACTACACACTCTCTCTCAATTGAGATCTCCACCACCACCATCCACCCAGATCAAAAACATGTAGTTCAGACTCCACAAAGACCAAAACAAGTGAGGCCTTGTTATCTTAGCACGGGTTATAATATGTGATTGTCTTTGTTCAGTAGATACAGTCGGCAATTAATGCACAACTTGGGAGAAGTTTGGACAAAAAATTAGAGACTGAAATCTCTAAAGCACAGGTGCTTCAAAGTGGGCAAGCAGCGGGGTTGGGTGCGCGTCGGGTGTGGGTGCCGGTCAGGTGCAGGGTGGGGGTGTGTCGGGTCCGTATCTAGTCCTTTTGTTTTATTCTTTTACTTCCTATCGGGTTCAGATGGGTATCAGTTAAGTGCGTATCGGATACTTATGGAGTGAAAACATAACTTTTAAAAGAAATTCTGGGGGTCAAAACGTCATACTTACCTAATGAAATGAACGGACATCTCTCCTATAAAAGAGGGGAGAGGGGGGGAGAGAGAGAGAGCAACGGCAACGGCAGCCACGAGGTGACCACCCGCAACCACCGGCGACACTAGTGATCACCGGCAACGACATGCATCACCTCCTACGGATCTTTGAAGAGGGGAGAGACTGAGAGAGGAGAGAGAGCGGTAGCGACCACCGAAGACCACTCGAAAGGTAAGTCTTCTAATTTTAGTTTTCTTGCCAATAGGCTTTCTCCTGATCTATCGTAATATACTCCCTTTGATTCTCCATCCATAGTACTTTCCCTTTCAAGTTGGTCTACGCCTAGACTCCCGAAACAAAAAAAATCAGACTGCCCTTGCTACAATATGTAACGGACAGTGAAGTTTACCACCGACTCACTATATCTCTTCGGGGAATTTTGACCAAAATTCCCGTCCACTACATTATGTAGCGGACAACGGGAAAAGTTAAATGGAAGTTTGATCTGACCAGTCCATCCGGGATGGAAGGACGTGGCATAAGTTGCCACTAGTGGGCTGTTAACGGCTCCCATATATATATGGATATAGACAGATACATATATGTGCGCACACACATATATAGTATACATATACACACGGTATTATTATTACTTTAAAAACCCAATTGTCAATAGCCCAAAAGCCCGAACCTTAACCCAAACATACACCTACTTTAAAAGGTCTAAAACCAGCTCGTCTTCTCCTCATTTCTCTTTCTTCTAGTTCCATTAATGCAACGGCAGTTGAGTGGCGATCTCAATCGGCAAGGTGCTTGCAGCATCAAAGCACGATGGTAAAAAGGAGGACTTTGGTAGCGCTTGTTCTGTTGCCTTGTATCAAAGGTCTGAACATACAGATGCCATTTATCAGATCTGCAAATGAAAGGTCTGTACCAAAAGCTATGGCTCTTCTTCTGTTTCAGTTCCCCAAAACTTGGTTCGATCTTAAAGTTTAGATTCTTCAGGTCTGAGTTTCGTTTTTTTTAGGGCATTTGCAGTAAGAAGTCAAGGATTTGATTTGAGAAATTGGATTTAACTTGTACAAATTGTTTATTTGATTCCCTTTTTACGAGCCGAGGGTATATTTGGCGAGCATGAACATGGAGCTCGTGAAGAACATGAGCCGAGTTCGAACATCGTCGAAATTATCGAACACACACTCAAGCTCTCCTTAACGAACCGAATCCTCATTCATTTGCAAGCATACTCCCTTCCAGTCGGTTAGTTTGTCACCAGTGGCCATGGCTCAATCTCCAATCAAGGTCTCCATTAACGTACTTTACGTAATCAAATCTCTCTCACACTTAACTTGTAAAAGCTCATGAAGTCAACTACGACTTCATACCATATGCAGTGAAAGTTGAGGAGCATTTGTTTGCAAAAATAGAAGTTTATTTGCATATATGCAACTTCTCTCTTTTTTAAGAGTTGAGATCAGCTCGTGCTCGTAAACATAGTCGAGCACGAGCTTGAGCACGTAGCGCCAGTGACGAACACGAACTGAACGTGAGTAACCTTAATGCTCATTTTTTCGCAGCCCTACGAGTCAGATGGGGGAAGGGGAGATACGGTGTGCATGTCCGATGGTTAATAAATTATTTTACATTATAATTGTGTCAATTGTCAGCTGATGGTACAAGTTTATCATTTACGTCAGAAGCATCCATACAAAACAGAAACAAAAGTGAGTTTGGGCAGCACAGTATGGAGAGAAGCGGGGTTGGGGAGGGAGGGGGAGTGAATGGACACGAGCCTTGCAAAGTTCATCACTACTACTTTCAACAGGCATGCTACAGAAAATTTATAAAATGTAAGACAGGCGAAATTGACTTAAAATTTGATGTGCAAAGCATGTGGATTGTTCTATAATTGAAAACACGTTGAGTCTGTTTCCAGTTTTACCAAAATTAAACAGCAAATAAAGATTTCAATCATCTGATGATTTTGTTAAGTCCATACATAAGTCATAGATATCTCATGATTATTGTGAGAAGTTCATATGATTCTAACTGTAAGTATGAGTGATTCATCAAAGCTCAACCTTATACCACTTACTGCAATCTCCATGCATAAGACAAAAGCATACCTGAAAATTACTATCTGACTTGGCTTTCTTTGCCCTGAACTTGTGTAGAAGTCCAGTAATAACTCCCTTGACAAAACAGAGTATTGAATGTTGTGAACAATCAATAATCTGAATGAAAATAACTTGAATATGCTGGTAAAAGACCAAAACATTCCAGGAAGATTTTTTGATGAAATCATCCTCGATCAGTTTGAATCAAACATGAAGGCAAAAAAGCTAACCTCACTATACCAGTATCCTCATCTCCTGGTCCTGGTTTAAAGAGGGAATCTATCATTTCAACCTTCGGTGACTGCGATCGAACAGATGCCCTGTAGCGAGAAACCAGTGGCCACTGCCTCGAACCGACAACCTAAACTGGCAAATGTTAGAATGAAGGAAGTACATGAAAAACCATGAAATAGGAAATATAACAATCAAATGTGAGTAAACAGTTAATGAGAAACAACATATAAAGCAAAGCAGAATAAACACATAAGGCAAATAGCTTAGCTTACTGCAGCAATCGAAGGCACATCAGAGTGGCCAGGGGAACCATGTGACACATCCATCCCAAATATCATAGTAGGATTGCTGGAAACCACAGGTAATCCTCGTGAAGGTTCAGCAGATAATATAGAATTCAAACCACCAAGCTATAGGAATCAAGCAGAGAAAGGAATATTAGTAAAAATCATGTGGCAAAGTCTAATGTATAAGAACTGCAAAGCGAAATGGTTACTTTAGCATTAATCTTCAGAAGAAGATTTGTCAGGTACTGATCATTGACTCTCATGGGCGAAAGACATTGATTAAATATTCCAAAATCTGCAAGGTTCTTCTTTTTCCATGGACCTTGGACAAAGATTAGATCATACATAAGATATATGATTGTGAAATGCAACAACTTTGTTAAAAGTCCAAACACTATGACCGACCGTAAATGTCACAGTTCTTCCTTTCTGGGAGAAGACAGAGAATAAAGTGCGGAGGTCCCTTGGGAAATTCTGGCATCATTTGTTCAAACATCTTTTCCACCCGAATAGGTGGTGGTGCTCGTCTAAACTGTGGATTCTCCTCAAAGACATTTACTGGGGGATCAATCAACTGCAAAGAAAGCATTATTAGAAAAATTAAGTTATTGTATTTCACTACAAATACTTATTCAACTCTGATAAGCAATAAAAATATAGGAATTTCACAACTAATTTTAAGAATGCAATAAAAACACACTACGCTAATACTCACAATTCCTTTCGTTTCTCCAACCCTGGCCAAATCTCTACATAGAGAACGTACATCACAACGAGCAGAGAAATTAGCTACTGCCCAAGGTCCAATTTTTGTAGCCTCCGCAAATTTCTGTATCAGAGAAGAACACCTATCAGAACCATTGACATAAGTACACACGGAAATCTTATATGCCACACCTTATTGTTGAAGCTCCAGCGACCATTTCGAGGGAAAAGATCCTCCCCGTTGCCAGCCTTCAACTGCAAAAGACAACCATGGATGCAGAACTTACAACCACAAAGCACATATCTCATGCAAAGACGGACCAGGGTCCAACTAATTTTGCGAGCAAATTCAAAGAAAACTCAGAACTATGGACAAATGGACACTACCTTCGGGGTTGTCAGAACTCGGCCTTCTACTTGCGTGAATTGACTCTGTATAGAAATGCCACAAGAACGCAGCATTGGATCAGCAGAATAGTTGTTGCTCCTCATTGTCTGCACCAAAAAGCTGATGTGAAACACTTGCATTTTTCCTAGTGCTGAAAAACAAAGAGCAGTCTAACCTCAGTCAAGTTACTCATTTTTTCTTGCGGTTTCTGCCTTGATCTTTCTACCAGATTTGACCTCTGATGGACGGTCAATGCCTTCGTATAACGTTGTAAGGGAACCAGTGAGCAATGCTACAAATATAGAGCAAGCTTAAGTGACGAATATGAAAAAAACTAAAGGCAGCTGGAGCAAGTTACTAAAGTCAAATTGTTTTGTACCTCAATAGGAAAATAAGTTGGTCGTTTAGGCTTCCCGACATTAATGCATGGCAAATCAGCAGAGTAACGTAATTCTCTTCCATGGTGGTTCACAAAATAATCATAAACCGTCATTTCAACCATTTGGTCATCACCATTTTCGTCTTTTGATCCCCTCGCTTTCAGCGAGAACCTACAACGGTAACAAAATGCTACAATTAACAGAAAAAGGTTTACTATCAAAGTGTTCTGTCGATTTTATGAACCATGGCCTTGTCATCAGGAATCCAGAAAAAAGTCTTAAGACAAGGGATCGCTTACGTCTGTTCTCTGCAGGGGCTGTCACTCAAACCTACGATCCTGTACTCTAGATTAGAGGTAGGAACTTTGATTCTCAAATTTTTTATAGTCCGTTTAGCCTGTTTATATACAGAAAACAAAAATCATTTCAGTGGCAAAAAAAGAAGAAGAAAGGAAAGTAGATAGGTGCTTGCATGTACCTTTGTCCAGTCAAGCTGAAAGGGATCTCTCACATTTTGGTTTGCAATCAGAAAATCAACCAGCGGGCCAGGCTGTACTATTGTTGTAGTAGAGCCATCTGAGCTTTGATAATAAACAGATTTTTAAACATGACAAAAATGGAAGAGAGAGATCAATAACACAGAGACTGAGGCAGTGTCTTACCCATGTTTAGAGATAATCCACCTTGGGTAGCACGGAAGCTAGAGTGAGACCCTCTGCATGCAAGAACACCACCTCCCAAGTCTACGTAGTTCTTATCTTCAGATTTAAAGAACGACTGTCGAACTAGAAGGCAGCCCCTGTAGAGAAAAAGCCAATTACAAGTTAGATGATTACGAGGGAAACTTTAGAAGAAAGAAACATTAAGGTAAATCTTACTCACTCTTTTGCTGCGTGCTGTCTCAGAATGATGTCCAAGACTCTCAGAGCCTCTTGAGAATTCTCCGAATCTTGGCCCCGTAAAGCACTGGCAATAGCCTGAATAGGGATTTTAGCAGCAAAGCTGATGTCTACCCTAAAAGATTTGGACTGGGGCGCACGCCTTAGCCTCTTCCTATCACCCTCATGAGGGCTTCCATTAGCATTCGGACTCCCATTCCCATTCTCTTTTGCTCTAAATTTAAAATTGGCATGCTTGTTAGTACCCAATTCGAGACTAACCAATTCATATTGGTCACCTATTATAAAACGGAACAGAAATCAGAGGCTTAAGCCTTTTACCTCTTTGATGAGACAGAATCAAGGACAACCGTGTATTCCAATTTGTTACGCGGCAGGGGCCCAACTGTGAACAAGCTCTTCTCCCCATCATAAGCAAAGGTCTTATTTCCAAGCTCAGATTCATAAGTCTCATAAACTTTATCAATTAGTTTCCTTCCGATACCCTTTGCCTCAACAGGGCGGCCATCTTCATAGAATAGGGCAATCTGTTCTAAAACAAAAACAATAGAAACCGCGTATAGAAACACTTAACCGCACAACAGGCTTACTCACATAAACACACAGAGGCTTAAAACTTACACTGTAGTGAAAAAAGTGTCCACCAGTGTTAGTATATCCAACTTTGAAATGATTCGTGATTATTGATATCTTTTGTCCTTTGGACCCTGTACCAAGCCTACGCATCGGAACACGCTTCGGCTTTGATGCTATCTCAACTGAATCGGGAATTTCTGTTGTAGCTGGCGGCAGAGGCTCCATTGCCTCAGAATGCTCCATGACAAATACTCCAAGCAGAGAAAGGTGTCTTATTTTGAAAAAATTGCAGAAAATTATAACATAAGTACATAGAAGCAACAAACGAGCCATCTGCTAGAATATTTATCTACAATGGTGTGATGCATGCAAGCGCCTTACCCATCATATTTATTGTGGCACACACTTCCAGGCGAAACTTCCTGAGAATGGGAGTGTGTCATAGAAGTTTATATGAATGATTGAATCTCTGTTGTCAATTTAACCTCCCTTTACTGATTTTCTGGAGATAACAACTTATCACCAAATTGGAGGATTCATCTTACTTGTGCATATTATTTGCCACGGCGAAATTTAATTCAGCCACTTATTATGAGTTACCACAACCTAAACTGGCATACCAATACAGAAATCCTCCTTAACCCCATCCTGGAACTGTGCTCATGCTACCAGAAAGTTTAATAACCAGATGGCAACAAGCTGAGTTTGAAATTAGAAATTAGAAATCGACACCCTCGAAGAAAATACATAAACGGTGTGGTACGGCCAACAGACAACCATATGTCTGCAATTCTATTTGGATGACCCCTCTATATAGAAAGTGAAAATAGGATAGGAGGGAGACATTACGCAGCTTCGAACTTAGCAAGGCCTAGTGACACCCTCATCATCTTTTAAGACAAAAAACAACATCAAAACCACCACACCCAAAGGCCTGTGAATCTGAATTAACAACATCCAATGAACCAAACAGTAGATGACGCCATTACACTTAGACCTGGCAAAATGTTATCCGTACCCGTTACCCGGACCGTACCCGATCCAAAATGCCGGGTATGGGTAGCTATTCTCACTACCCGCAGAAATCTGACCCGTACCCGAACCGACCCGCAAATTTCGGGTAAATCCGGGTCGGGTACGGATTACCCGGGCTACCCGGCTTTTTCTATATAAATACTAAGTCTGCTAGGGTTTTGTAAGTTTTGCTATTTCTTTTTTCTGCACCGCTTCTACCGTCCCCCCCCCCCTCTCTCTCTCTCTCGACACGTTCTTTCTCACGACGTCGGATCTATTGACGGCCGGCTAACCCACATCAAGTCGACGGCAGCTACTCCACCACCAGATCTGCCATGGCTTCACCGTCACGCTCGACGATAGCTACTCCACCACCAGATCTGCCATGGCTTCACCGTTACGCTCCGCCGCCAGACTTGCCATAGCTTCACGGCACAGCTTCGTCGTCACCGTAGATCAGGGAAGAGAAATTCTTGAAGAGTTGAAGTTATGGCAGAGATTGAGGTCCGATCGTGGTCTCTGATCGAGAATTATTTTTTTGGATTTGCTTCTCCGATCGTGGTCTCTAGTTTTGCCTTGCGTTATTTTTGTTTACGAGATGTTTTTTTTTCCAAGATCGGCTTGTATTACTTTTCCAGATTTGTCTATTATTTGTGTTATTTTTTTGTACGTATTTAAGATTTCACTCCTTCTGACCTAGAATTTTTTCGTATGTGATATGAGATCATTCGGTTTGACCGTTTGAGAATTGAGATGGTGGTTTTCAGAATTGATATGGTTCCAGAATTGAGATGTCGGTCATGGATAATAGTAGAAATTAACTTAGAAATTGGTGGTTGTAGTAATAAAAAAGAAGAAAAAAATATTCTATAAAAAATAGCCCAGTAAATATATGTTAATAAAAAAATTAAAAATTTAATAAATTACCCGAGGGTAATACCCTACCCGCCAGGGTAGGGTACGGATCCCAGATAATCATACCCGAAAAAACCCGGGTATAAATTATCCGACCCGTTTTTATCCGGATCCGACCGGGTATTACCCGTACCCGCGCGGGTCGAACCGTTTGCCAGGTCTAATTACACTTATGGATGTGTAAACAACGGAAACCATAATTTCCACACTGACATAATAAAAAAAATGCTAGACATTGTGATTTGTGAACGATTTACATGGCGCTTACCCAGCCAGTCTGCACTTCCAAGAAATAGATCAGACTTGTACACAACTCCATGTCGTGCATCTTACAAGTAATTCATGATATTTTGCACTATTCTGATAATGATGTTCCAGGACTGGCAAGTACTTTATTAGTGGTGCGGTTTTGATGAAATCGTCATAGCCTTTTCAAACAACACCGAAGCAAGTGCAAAGCGGTTACCACTACTACCATCCTTGGCTAAGAGAGATGCTTTTAACTAGGTTATCCAAGTAGACGAGTTTTTGCCAAAATATATATTTTGTTTTACTAGCTGTCATCCTTCCGTAACTTGTAACCGGAGTACATGTTGGAGAAAGGATCTCTTACCATGTCGAAACTACCCTAGGTTTTGTCAAAACAAGTAAGGCAAAACCAAAATCTGGCCAAATATGAAAGCAAGCATAGCGGTGATTCATGCTAGATCTGCAGCCTCTAGAGGTCCTGGAAACCCCCCCCAGTAGAGTTAGCCACTACAAGTAGGATTTTTCCTTATAATGTCATGCTGTAAAAACAAAGTTTTGGAGGCAAAAAAGTTGCCTTTAGTGGCTCATTCCAACAAAGAATTAAAAAAGGAAAAATGTAAACAGAATAAAAGATATCAGAAGTGCCTGAAATCTAAATTAAAGTGAAAGAAGGCAAAAGCTAAGTTGGTCTGAGGAAACCCATGGAACGGATCTACATGCACACATCAAAACCACTTTCCCAAAGGCTCAAACCCGATATGTGATTTATGAAGCAAAAGCTTCAAGCTTGTAAATAGGAGACCTAAGCCTCATTTGGGGGCATTTTAAGCTTAAGAAGGTACTTGTATGCGTGTTTGCACGTATCTCTCTGCTTGTGTGTGTCTGTGCGTGAGTGCGTGAGTGCGTGCGTGTGTGTGTGAGAGAGAGAGAGAGAGAGAGAGTTGAGTGGTCGGAAGTAGTCAGAAAACCAAAAAATTAAGCACACATTTGGAGAAACGGAAGAGAATCGAGAAACTTGAATCAGCATTTGACGAAGAAAATAAAATCAAGAAATCAGAAGCAACAGTTTACTAGAGATGAGCTGAAACGACTAGTAATCACTGGAAAAATAGGCCAAAAATACAGTTAGAAAACATTTGAGGCTTAAGCTACTATTGAAGAGATAAAGACTGGAACAACAGCAGAACCTTAAAAACTCTTAAAAGGGGGAAACGGGTTTTACTTCATACCTGAGAAACTGCTTAGCACAAGCGTAAACCCGAGTTCTGAAACTTCAAAAACCCCAGAATCCCAGAAATTGGAGGAACAGAGGAAAATCAAAGATGAAGACAGAGAGCCTCGAAAACCACAAGGAAGAAAAGGGGTCTGGTCTGGCCTGACCTGGTGGTTGGTACAAAAAATGCGGGTTCAAAGTTCAAACCCACTTACTTGAATGAACTCTCTAATAAATCAAGCATCAAATCAAATCAAATCAAATGGATTTTTAGTGTTGGTGGGAGAGAGACAGAAAAGCAGACAGAGAGGTAGAGGGGGGGGTAAACGAGGAGCTGTGTGTACATGGGGGGAAGGTGTTAGCAGTTGAGGGTGAGGTGGCTCTGCTTCGTACAAATGTCCTCCTCCTACTTAAAAGGCTGGTTATAGTCATTTAAAGGGACGGGTGGCCCATCTGTATGCTGCGGTCAAGTCACTCGCCTGGTCTCTTTCTCCCTAACCAAGTCAACTCGGCGAGTGTGACGAGTTTGATGACTCAGGAAACAGAGGTCCGGTTATTGAACTCATGAAGGCACTGATTCACGATTTCAGTCGGTGCCTCAAGGACATAAATTTAAATTAATCAAAATTATAAAAGCTTAATTAAATATTTTTTATGTTCCACATAATTCAATTAATTTTGACTTGTACGCAGTTTAAGAATTCAAGTAATATAGTGTGTTTCTCATTCCATCATTTAGAAAGAAATGAGGGAAATAAAGTGGGTCAGAAGAGAGAAAATTAGTTAGTGGAGTATTAAATATGAAACAGAAATAGAATAAAAAAAGTGTTAAAAAGTGGGTAGGAAAAGAGAAAATGAGTTGCTTTACAGTTAAGTTTCGAGAGAGAGATAAAGTAAAAAAGTGTAAGAATGGTAAATATGAAAAAATACTTATAGAATCTTTCTTAATTTGAAAAATGAGCAATTTTTGTGGGACGGTCAAACAAGAAAAGATGATCAATTTTATGCGAGACGGATGAAGTATATGACAATGCACAATTTCAAGTTTAACAATAATTATTGTGTTAAAATTTCCTGGATCTTTGATTTTGTTTAAACCCTAAAGTTTTTAAAAATAATTAACGTGAGGAAAAATAGTATAAAATCGGGTTAATTACAAAATTGTCCCCTATGGTTTACATGTTTTTACACTTTGTCCCTCGTGTTTACAACTTTTGCAATAATGTCCCTCGAAGTTTACAAAATCATTGCAAACAGCTCCAAAAATGGACGGTCGTTCAAATTCAACCGTTAAGACCCCACGTGCACAGCACACCCGGTTTTCTCATGGGTATATCGGTCATTTGCCTACCTCATGTTCCCTCGGTTATCACGAAATCAAAAAACCCAACCGTTGCCAGAGCTAAGGAGAGAGAAACAGAGAAGAGCGGGAAAATAGAGAACGACCATGCGATCACTACCTGCAAATCAAAATTCTTGGACGAAAAAGATCGCGTGTGGGAGATTGATGAGCGAAAATGGATTGGGAACCCCGAGAAAGCGACGTCGCACAACCCATTTATGGTCAGTGCTACTGAAACCCATATTTTGTCCCTGTTTGATTAAACTAGGGTTTGAGTTTTAAGTATATAATTAACTAATGTCTCTCACATGTGCAAATCATTTTATAATCTCAGTTCTAATTAAATAATTTTGTTTGTTAAAGTGTTGTTTGTTCGTGCGTGTTGTTTATTGATAGAATAATGTTTTTGAAGTTAAAGCTTTTTTTAGTTTATGTTTTATGCAGTAGTTAATTTTGGATTGTGCATGTTTGGTTTGTTTGTGTGTTTTCAGATTTTCATTCTTCTCTTTTAACCATAAAACTGCACTATGGGGGCAATTTAAGAACATGCCACACAAGGTTTACACCCCTTGCAAAATAGACTACTTTGATTATTGTGACCTTGACATGTTAAGTTTGATTGAGATTGATAACATGGCAGAGAGTGTAGGAGCTGTAGGATTTATGAACTATTACTATAAGAAACTTGTGTTAAGCCTTGACAATGGACTAGTGCAGATGATTGTAGACTCAGACATTTTGACATTGAAAGACTGCATAAATTCACAGGGCCAAGTATAAATATATTTGGAAAGTTTGTCAAAGGATGAGATGATGGAATCAACTTCCACTCAGTTAGGGCTTAAAGAAACTGTGGGCTCTAGTGTGGTTATTGAAGAGCTTAATGATGTAGGCAATGTAGGAGGAAATGTGCCTATAGGGACTACTATGCCTGTTTGGAGCTTAGGAAAACAGGGGACAACAAGTACACAGGAGGGTGAGAGGTGGTTCAAGGTTTAGGCTGAGTCTAGAAGATCCAAGCAATCCTGGTGATGATGGGCTTGGTACACAAGCATCAGTAAATGTGGGCACTGGGGTGGAGGAAAACATAAACCAGAGCAGTAGGGCAACAATGGGTAGGGGGAGGAAAACATAAATCAGAGCAGTATGGCAAGAATGGGCACTGAGGGCAGGAGAACCATACACCAAAGGACTAGGGCAGCAAGGGGCAGTGCTACTGAGGGGCCAAGGGGTAGTGCTACTGAGGGGCCAAGGGGTAGTGCTACTGGTGCTAATAAGGGGCTAGGTGGTGGTGCTACTGAGGGGCCAAGGGGTAGTGCTACTGGTGCTAATAAGGGGCTAGGTGGTGGTGCTTCTGAGGGGCCAAGGGTTAGTGCTACTGGTGCTAATGAGGGGCTAGGTGGTGGTGCTTCTGAGGGGCCAATGGGTAGTGCTACTGGTGCTAATGAGGGGCAGGTGGTGGTGCTTCTGAGGGGCCAAGGGGTAGTGCTATTGGTGCTAATGAGGGGCCAAGTGGTGGTGCTTCTGAGGGGCCAAGGGGTAGTGCTACTGGTGCTAATGAGGGGCAAGGTGGTGGTGCTTCTGAGGGGCCAATGGGTAGTGCTACTGGTGCTAATGAGGGGCAGGTGGTGGTGCTTCTGAGGGGCCAAGGGGTAGTGATTCCGATGATGAATCATACTGCTCAGATTTGTTTGATAGTGACTATGATGCCAATGAGGATGATAGATTGTATGAGAAGAATGTTGACATGAATGTTGTAGAACATAGAGTGGGTAGTAGAAGCAAGGGTAAGGGACAAATGGTGCCAAATTTTAAAGAGAAAGAATATGACTCTGATGAGTGGCAGGAACATCCACCATCAGATTCTGAGGGAGAAATTGACAATGCAAGAAACAAGAAACTAACTAGGGAATTTAACCCTAAATTAGACATGAGAAAACTTGAGTTCAAGGTTGGTATGGTGTTTAAAGACAACAAGGTTTTCAAGGAAGCTGTTAGGCAACATTATATTTTGGAAGGAAAACCAGTAGTATTCCCCAAGAATGAATCAGGGAGAGTTAGGGCTAGGTGTGCTTCAAAAGGGTGTCAATGGCAGGTGTTTGTGTCTAGGATGCAAGGAGACAATTAGGTTGATTTGGTTGTGAAAACTGCAGTAACCCAGCACACCTGTACCAGGGTGCACAAGAATAAACATGTGACTAGTACTTGGCTAGCTGCTAGATACAGTAAAGATTTTAGATTAAATCCTAATATGAAGGTTGGTACTTTGAGAAATACATTGATGAGTGATCACCAACTAGATGTGCCACTTTGGACAGTTTATAGAAGCAAGAGGAAGGTAGCAATGATGGTTGAGGGAAATATAATGGAACAGTTTGGGCAGTTGAACTCTTACATCAATGAACTTAAGAGAAGTAATCATGGCACCACTGTGGATCTACAATATGAACCAGGGGGCATAGGACAGGGTGAGTACATGTTTCAAAGGATTTATATATGCCTTGGTGCATTGAATGAAGGGTTCAAAGCTGGGTGTAAGAGATTGATAGGGCTAGATAGGTCCCACTGGTGGTCAGCTCTTGACTGTAGTGGGCATTGATCTTAACAACCAGATGTATCCAGTTTCATATGCTATTGTGGAGGCTGAAAACAGAGACTCTTGGGGTTGGTTTGTACAGTTGTTGGGTGATGACTTAGAGATAGAAGACAGTTTGAGTTGGACATTTTTGTCTGACAAACAAAAATGGTTGTGAAACCAATAAAACAACCCTAGAGGGGGGTGAATATAGGGTTTTTGAAATATAATGGGGAATTTAAACTAAGCACAATCATAAATCTCAAACAAACCAAGTAATACTTCAATGAAGATGCTAACTAAACAATCTCAAACAATTAAAGAGCAATAAGTAAAGAGATTGAGTTAGAGATACTTGACAAGGAGATTTAAATGGTTCGGCTTGATATACCCTCAAGCCTACATCCACCTCTTCAAGGAAGTCCCTTGCAAGAGCACTAGAATCCACTAGCAACAATCTTCTTCCGGGTCAAGATCAAAACCCTTACAACACTTGGTGATATCCCCACACCAAGCACAAGCCTTGAATCCACAAAGCTCACCCAAGACTTGACAAACCCAAGCCTTGATCACAATCCTTTTACAAAGATCAAATGTGTACAAAGAAACCCTCTTGAAAGGAAATGAGTACAAATGAAGCTCTAGCGCAATAGAGAGATGAGAGAATTGATGACTTGAAGGATGCTCACTCTCAATCAAAGAATTGCTCACAAAGATGCTCTCTTTAATGATGTAAAATCATGAAGATGAAGAGAGAAAAGTTTAATCTATGAGCCTTGATGCTTCTCTAATGAATGTAGGCTTAGAATGTGATTTCCATGATGTATAATGAAGCCCAAAATCATTTATATAGAGAAGAGATCAAATATAGCCGTTAGGCATAATATGGCCAAAACTGCCATTGCAGTCGACTGTAACCAATGCAGTCGACTGTAATCCCTCAAAAATAGCCGTTGGAGTTTTGTCCTCGAAAATAGCCGTTGGAACTGAAGTTTGACCAATGCAGTCGACTGCATTGACCAATGCAGTCGACTCTATTCAATTACAGTCGACTGTAATACCCTACTGCCTATCGGCTGCCTCACGGAACCCCCTTTCCTATTTTGGGCATAACTTTCACTAGAAAAATCGGATTAAGGTGCCGTTTTTTGCGTTGGAAAGCTAATGAAAAGTTTTATCAAGATATGAAAAGATTAGCACCAAAAACAGTTTTGAGAAAATCTGAGTGAGCTCCAAAGTGCACTCATTTTCAAGAACCACACTCGTGTGAAAGGTTATGAACTCACATGCAATGCACAAGGTGTCCTAAGGTCTTTTTAGGTCATAGTCATCTATCCAAGCATCAAACCAAGACTAGTTACATAATAGGAAAGATCAATTATAATCGATAGTAACTTAGCCGATGCATTCTTTCTTGCTCTTTGACATTGGACTTGATGAAGCTTCCATAGCATGTCACCATAGCTTTAAGCTTCTTTGGCTTTAATCCATCTATCCAACTTCTCAAATGTGTCTTCATGAGTGTGCATGTATATACCTACTAAGAATACACTCAAAGCACACATTAGAACATAATCAATGTGTAGTTATCATCAAAACAAGATGTAGGCCTAGGTTATCCAACCATATGGCTAACAGGTTGGTTGGGAGCATAGAGTCATTGTATCCTCATACTGAGCACAGGTTTTGTGTCATGCACTTGCATGCAAACGTCAAGGCAGTAGGGTTTACTGGGATTACTTTGAGAGATGTTCTGTTTGTTGCAGCCAAGGCAACCAATGTGGTGAGATGGGAGCACAGAATGCAAGAGATGGCTGACATAGACAAGGAGGCAGTGGCCTGGCCTGATGATAAGTTACCTACAAAGTGGTCTAGGTCACATTTTAGTACAAATGTTAAATGTGATGTTCTTTTGAACAATTATTGTGAGAGCTTCAATTCAATGATAAAGGAAGCAATGGATAGATTGGTCATTACTTGTCTTGAAACAATAAGAAATACCTTGATGGTAAGGATGAGATTTCTAGGGAACAAGCTGAGGAATGAAATGGTGAGATTTGTCCTGTAATACAGAGGATAACTGAAAGATTGAAGGTGTATGCTGGGGAAGGGATACCATCACACTCAGGGGAGTTGAGGTTTCAGGTAGCATGTCCACGGGGGGAACAGTTCATTGTGGATCTCAAGCAGTACACATGTTCATGTAGGAGGTGGGACTTGAATGGGATTCCCTGTCCCCATGCCATTGCATGCATTTGGCACAAGAACCTGGTAGTAGAGAATTTCATCCATGAGTGCTACAGTATTGACACATACAAGAAGGCTTATGCACCAATCATTAACCCAATGAATGGTCCAAGTATGTGGCCTAAAAGTCATTTACCCTTCATTCTACCCCCCACTTATAGAAGGCCAAGTGGCAGACCTAAGAAACTGAAGAGAAGAGGCAAATATGAAGCTGAGGATAACACAGGCACTGGCAAGATGTCAAGGAAAGGAACAACAACTAGATGCAGCATATGCCATCAGCTTGGGCACAACGGGAGGAAATGTCAGAGCAGTAGACAAAATACTTCCTCAGTAAATACATGTTGATTTATTTAGTTGGCCTAGTTGTTATTTATGTTTGAGATTAATGTATTATAACCTCTCTAACAGGGAAACATGCCAACTGAGCAAGGCAAAGCCTCACAACAGGGAGATAATGCAACTGAGCAAGGCAGAGCCCCACAACAGGGAGATAATGCAACTGAGCAAGGCAGAGCCCCACAACAGGGAGATATGGCAACAAGGGGGGGCAGAACCCCAAGAAGGCAAAAGTTACCAGTATGTAAATAACAGAGTTATATATTTGAATTGTATTTATAAATAGGTGTTTTTACTGAAAATGTCTTTTTGCAGCCAATAAGGCAACAAACTGCATCTCAACCAAGCCAAGGTGCTCCACAAAGCTCAGTTGTTACAGAGCAGATACCAGCAGGGTTTATGCCAACTCCACAGGCAACATCAGCCCAAAGACCATCATGGCCTATACCAAGCATGGTAGAGCCACCCTCAACATCAGCTGTTGCAGGTAGACAAAGCCAAGGTGACCAGAGCAGAGGGAAAGAGAAGACTGCCAAGGGAAGTCCAAGCCAAGGGAAGGAGAAGTCAAAAGACAACCCTGGCTCAAATCCAACAGGAGGACAAATAACCACAAGATCAAGAGCAGCTGCAAGGAGTCAAGGTGAAAGACAAGTAGCTGCTGGTGCAAAGGGCAAGGGAAAGCAAAAGTGATAGAATGTTAGTGTAGCTTAGTTTTGTGAATGTAGGGAACTCACTGTTAGTTTTTGTTCAAAGTATATGAAGGTTGGATGGTTTTTGGAGAGCAGTAGATAAATTTGTAGGTGGCTGGTTTTTGGAAGCCTAGTATATACACTATAAGATAGTGCCAGAGTACATGTTTTTGGATGTTGGCTGTAATTAGAATTGGGAAGGATGATATTGTTTATGTGTTGGATGTAATTTAATTGGAAGATTGATGACAAAACCATTGGTTGTGAGTCTGTATGTTGGATGTAATGTAACTTGATTACTTGTCTTGAGATTTGGTTGTGAATCTTACATGAAAGAGATATTTTAGCACTTGTGATGATGCAAATGTGATAAATCTGCAAGTGAGATGATGCAATTTCATTGTGCTATATTGCAATTGGAATACAACACAATGCAGTGTTTAAGGACAGGTCCATTTGAGTATTTTAGGTACAGGTTTGTCAACATGCAACAATGTATAGGGGACACTTTTGTCCTGAAAAAGTAAACTACAGGGGACACTTTTGTCTATTATTGTAAATGACAGGGAACATAATTACAATACACATGGGACATTTTTGCTCGGTATGTGAAAAGTACGGGGGACACTTTTGCCATTAACATTAAAAGTAGAGGGAACAAAAATGCAAAAACATCAAACTTCATTACATTGCTTGAGTACACAGCTTGGAAACAGGGGATGTTGATTTTTTTATGGCAATCCCTAATTCAATACATTCCACAGCTCAAAACATTACAAAAAGCCCTACTTCAGTACAACCCTAGCAATTTCTACAAGTTGTTGCCCACATCTTCACCTTCAATGTTGCTCAATTCCTCTGTCCCGTCACCAAAATCAGACAATAATGCAATCACAGTCAGTAGAAGCAACACCCAACTAATAATTGCAACAGTCTTCCAAAATATCTCATTTGACCTATTAATCGTAATTGGAGGGTCATGCCAAGCAAAAAACCCACACCTACCAGCCTGTGAGAACAAGGAGATTGTTCATTCAGCTCACAAAATTGAAGAAGAAAATGGGTTAAACACAAAACTCACCTGGTTGCTGCAAGTCCAAAATCTTTGGCCGGGATTTAGATCTGTCCACGAAGTCTTAGCCACGGCTCTCTGACCACACTAACAGTATATATGAGCCATGAGATGGGTTCTTCGAAATCTCTCTCTCCTCCACTGAAGTCTCACTCTCCTTTCTTGAAACCCCTGAAGAAATACTAAAGCATAAACTGATTTTGAAGGGAAATAGGAGTGGAGGGTCACTTTTTGGAGGGAACATAGGGTAGGCAAATGACCGATATACCCATGAGAAAATCGGGTGTGCTGTGCACGTGGGGTCTTAACGGCTGAATTTGAACGGCCGTCCATTTTTGGAGCTGTTTGCAATGGTTTTGTAAACCTCGAGGAACATTATTGCAAAAATTGTAAACACGAGGGGCGAAGTACAAAAACATGTAAACCACAGGGGACAATTTTGTAATTAACCCTAAAAATCAATGAATCAATGTTATTACTTGGTTTGATGTTAGATACTAAAAGTGTGTGGTTGATCAAGTGACATTAAAATGCTCATTGGAACTTTAAGTTAGACATCTTAGATTCAATCTTTAGTGCCAACAATTGTGTTATATAAGTGTTTTACAAATGTGAATGTGTCCATGGGTGTTAACCGGGTTCAACGGTCAGTTTGCCACTAGAAATGGCCGGTTATCTTACATCATCCGGCTAAAGTGCAGAATGGTACAAATCAATAACTAAAACAATAAATTCATTGGTTCATGATTGAACAGGTTCGGCTCGATCCTCATAACTTTGCCTGCCATGCTCATCTGTTCACACCAAAATTTTCATTTTTTTGTCCCATCCGATGATCCCTGTAATGCCGTGAAAAAACTTTTTTCACCTTCTAATAATCAAATTCACCTTTTATTTAATGCCAAAAAAATAACATTTGTTCCCAAAAGACGTTTTCAACAACAAAAATAAAGTAAAGACATATAAGAGAATGAACATAGCATTTTTCTAATGTAACTGGCGTGGCATTATACATTGTGGTATTTCCAATTTTCATCAAATTAAATTTATTTTTGTGATAACTGCCCAACAATTATTAAACTAGTTCCACACAAAGACTGGTAAAACTAATTATTAAACAAGTTTTGCTACCCATGAAATGGACTAATTATTAAATTATCTTACAAAGGCCAACAAAATTGTCCCGCCAAAAATGTATTAACAAAATTTCTGGTAATTGTGGCACGCTTGACACCATTAGTTCCTTTAAATAAATTTTTAGCTAAAGATGTGTTTGCAAGACTATCCCAAAGTCAGTAAAAACTAAGGTTAATTTGGAGGAAAATCAGAGAGGACAACTCACTAGATTTGGAGGAAAACAGGTGGTGTCACGTGTTGCTCAATTTACCCTTCACTTCAAAGGGAGAGAAAAAAAACAGATAGGAAATTAGGGTTCTTGGTCAAAAAAGAGAAATCAATTTTCAGCCTCTGGGAGAGTTAGGGGTTGTACGTTTACAAAATTTTGTATTCATTTTTATAATGATGATGAAAAATATGCTTTTTTTTGCATACTTTTATCTTTTTTCATATTCGTTTTGGGTACTTTTTCCAAACAGTAGCAAAAATTGTGAAAACACCCAAAGTTTTCACCTTTTTCGGAAGAAGGTGAACTCAATGTCAGAAAAAAAAAATGTGTCAGATTTCTGCTCCCTCCCTCTCTCTCTCTCCCCTAGCACCACCATGGCACCATCTCAAAAGACCAGAGCCGCCACTGAACCACCATAGCACCACCTCAAAAGATTTCTGCTCCCTTTCTCTCTCTTCTTCGTTATAATCTTTCGATTTTGCTTTGGACTCACTATCTCAAGCAGTCAGGGTTGCCTCGGCGGATCAATTTCCACGGCAATCGAAAGTTGATCTTGAAAAGCCAGGTTCGCTCGGCAGTCGGGATGGAAAGCCAGCCACACATCGATGGACTCACCATCCACGACAATCAATTTCCACGGCAATCTTTGGACTCACCATCTCAGGTGATAGGTTCTCTCGGCAGACTGGGCAGGCGTCGATGCAGTCGAGATGGAAGGTCTAGAACGACTCAATCACGGAATCGTCGTTCTCAATGAAGCTGGCGTCGATCCCATACAGGTACTCGGGTGAAGCCCCTCCCCTATTAGACACTCAAACCTCATCTTAGGGCGGCAATAGATATGGAAGATTTCCAGAGAGTGGGGGGCGGGGGAAGGTGTGGATAGTGTATATTATAAATAATATAAGGATACCAGTACAAGAGTGAAAATGAAAATGATATAAGTACATAAATCCGACAGAAAAAGTAGGTAAAATGAATTGTGAAAATAATAAAAGTACAAGAATGAATTTTCTATCTGAATACTAAAATCTTGAAAATAAAAGCAGAATACAAAACGCGAAAAGAATTATGTAAGCGTAAGCCCCCTTAAGTACCGGTAGACACAAAGATGTCAAATGGGCCAGAGACCATGGGCTAGCTCGGTCCAGCCCCAAAAAAAGCCGATGCTGCCCGGCCTTCACAGTGATCAATGTAGGCCTGGGCTACAAACGCCTAGTGCCTGGACTGGAGCTGGCCTCCTTTTTTCCCATAAAAGCCCAGGCCAGTAAAGTCTGTACCAGTTAAAGACCGGTCTAAGCCCGACCTGGCCTAGCCCGCCAGGGTTCAAAAAAATAAGTTTTCCCTTCCCTCCAATGGCATATTTTTAAAAAATGACTTTTTCCTCCTCCAATAGCTATATAACGGCTAGTTTAAGGGGTATGTTCATCCAACCTTATTCCAACAACTCTTTTATGCACTTGTACATACTTATCTTCCCAATAACTATAAACGGTTAGTTTTTAGATGTATTTTGATCTTTTGTGAGGCTTAAAAAAAATATAAATTGATTCATCCATCAAATTTTTTACACCTTACTTACATTTTACAACTCGCTCTTATTTACAAGTTTTTTGTGCATTCTTATTTGTTACTTAGTACTAACCCTCTCAAATGTTCAATTAAAAGTATTCTTTAGTTATTAGTCGATAGATTTTGACTAAATAGTTAGTACTTTTATTCTTTACTATCTTATTTGTTTTTTTTTCTTCAAATATTTTTAAAAACATGTCTACTTTAAGATTATCATAATCAAATAGCCAAAAACGTCCACCACCACGAGCCCCACAACTTCAAGAACAATCACTAGTGGTATAGACACCCAATAATTTATGACTTTTAACCAAAACATTCCTTTTCAATACACAATTCGCAAAATCAACATCATTTTAGCCAAGAATGCAGCTCGGATGACGACAACAATGCAACTACGCCTAATCTTCACCCAATGAGTCGTCGTGGAGAGGAGGAAACGAGGACTCCTACCTCAAATCAGCCAGAAATCCAAAAGGCAGATAGAAAGCTGAAAGTTAAGTGTTGAAATCATTTTACAACGGATAAGGTTGATGGCGTACCCAAATCTCAATCTAAGTAGTGCTTTAAATATTTTTCACATGGCAGTGGTAATTCACATCTTGATAGGAACTTTCAACAATGTGCATCTAGACAAAACCACGGTAAATAATTTTTTCACAATCAACGACATTAGAGAGACGGTCTTGTTTATGAATTATGCACAATTAAGAACCTCTTAACTTTCCTAGTAATGAAAAGTATATACTAGATATATGAATAATCAGGCAATATTTGTATAACATGGTTCACAAAAATACTAGTAGGTCTGATGCACTGAGACAATATTATGCTTCTAAACAACACTTAATTAATTTTTTTAATAACTTTGATGGTAAAGTTGGTCTTATGTGTAATATTTAGAGATCTCCTCATATTATGCTGATGCACATTAGATTGATTCTGACTGGATTATGCACAAGAGAATCATTACTTTTAACATGTTCCCATTTTCGCTGATGCATTACACGTTGCTAATATGGTGTGGAAGCGATTGGTAGCTTAAGTACACCAGAATATACTAAGAGCCGAAGCCAACGACGCATGGAAGTTGTTGATCGTTTGGACATATGGATTTATATCTAAAAGCCAGAGTTAACAATGCCTAGAAGCTGTTGATCGCTTAGGTACACTGGAATATATCTAAGAGCCAGAGCCAATAACATGTGGAAGCGGTTGGTCATTTAGATATAAAAACATATCCAAGAGCCCAAGTCAGCAACACATGGAAGCAGTTGGTCGCTTGGACTTAAGGAATTATATCTAAGAGCCGAAGCCAACAACGCATGGAAGTGGTTGGTCACTTAGATATAAGGATGTAGCCAAGAATTGAGCCAACAACACGTGGAAGCAGTTGGTAGCTTGGACATATGGAATTATATCTAAGAGTCTGAGCCAACAACACATAGAAGTGGTTGGTCACTCAAATACAAGGATGAGAATTCACAGAAATATCACTTAAGGTCGGAGCCAATAATGTCCAAGGACAGTTGGTCGTTGAGTGGCGAATATATCAATTCACTTCTGAAATTTATATGGAGAAAGTGTTGCTTTTGGCAACAAAGCATGAGATGCTGCACTGGCCTTACACCATACAACATCGCTAACCGGACCCCTCTAGATTAGGGGAGTAAACTTGCAAAATCAGAGCATACAAGCAATCAAATACTTGAAAAAAAGGCCCAAGAAAATAAGCTGGAAATCATGCAGAACACCCAAGCAGGCAAAACTTACAAACTTATGAAAAAAGCGATTACACAAGCACGCAAGGCATACAAGCATATAAGCACACAAAAGGCACACAAAAATATTTATAACTAGACTGAGAGCGTGCTGGAGCTGGGAATGGGACTTGAACTAGACTAAGACTGAGACTGGACAAGGATAAGACATAAGAAGGTATGCAGTATCTGCATGCCAACCTGGATTCAAAATGTCTGCCCCTTAACACATATTTGGATTCAGAGACTGAAATTAGAAAGAAGGTCGCATGTGACCTTTACGTACTAATCCTGAAATGAGGGTTAACACTCACGAACATTGACTTGGACTAGAAAATGGCTACACCCGATGAAGGTCGCCTACATACCCTCCTCCAAAAGGGATCAAGTTAGATGTAGTTCAAAGCGGATTTGAAAAGAAGAATACACGTGACTTTCACGTACTTACCTAAATTGAGGGTCAAAGGACATTGAAATGGATTGGAAAATAGGGAATGTACATGACTCCCACGTACTGAAATGAATAGACCTAGAGTGGAAAATGGTTGTATCCTATGAAGGTTACCTACATACCCTAATCTAGAGGTAATCAAGCCAAATATAGTTCAAACTGGATCTGAAGTGTAATACCTGACTTAATCTAACCGAGAATTAGATTAATCGATGGCATTATTTTTATCGATATCATTATTTTTATCGATAATCGATTAATTAGAATAAAATGGGAGGTTAGTTTGGCATTGGGGGTCAAAATGTAATTTTAGAAAGTTAGATGGACAAAAATGCAATTTTGAAAAATATGGTGAACGGGATGCATATTTTATTAAGTAACATCATTTTGATGATAATTAGATGTTAGGAAGTGAAATGATGGGTTAGTGTGGTTTTGGGGTTAAAGCGTAATTTTTCTAAACTAGAGGGGTCAAAATACAATTTTAGAAACTTGAGGGGTCAAAGTGCAAAGTTTGAAAGTTTGCAAAATGTGTCACAATTTGAGGAAATCAAACCATGCACGGTGGCCACCTCCTGGTTACATTAAGCTAACTCAGTGTTGAAAATTATAAAATACTTTGGGATAGGATTTAATGGAAAGGAAAATATAAAAAGCATTTAGGGTGCGAAATATAAATAAGGCAAAGTCTGGCACACGACTGAAGAACAAGAATAGAGAGAAGCAGCAGGAAGGAAAAAGGGAATAAAAAAAAGGAAAGGAGGAATAAGAAGGAGGGGAAGAAAAAAAAAAGGAAGAACTTAAACCTATCAGGGTATGAATCTTGACCTTAGTTGCGGAAAAATTTGTGGAATTATATATATAAATAATCGAATGGATTCTTGTTGGGATGGTGTAATACAAGAATCTAAAACAACAAGGAAGGAGAAATTAATTGGGGTTTCGTATTTGGCATGATGTCAGTGTATGTTTGGAAGATTTAGTGTGTTTTCTTCGGGTTTAAGAATTTATTCGAATTGTATGTGTTTAATTATGCGAAATTGATGTATAAAAATGGGTTTAGGGCATGAATTGGGTGTACTATAATGTGTTTAATTGATCCAAGATGGGAATTATGATGAATCTATGCGTGATTGTGGGATGAATATATGCGGCGGTTGAAGGAGGAAGAAGACATGTGTGTGTGCTGAAGGTGTAATTCGAACACACACTATTACTGATGTTTTCGTCGCTAAATATAAAACTTAATTAATAGTTTATAATCTGAAATTTTAAAAATTATAGGGTCAGATTTAGCCAAAGTGAAAAAAAAAAGATCCTAATTATTTTTAGGAGACCTACATCATAGAAAATTTTGGATTTTTTCGAGGTCGGGAAAGGGGTTAATAGAGGTGTCAAAAGGGCCGGGCGGCCCGCGGGCTGGCCCGACCCGGCCCGGTTCTGGCCCGGGCTGGCCCGGCCCCGTCCATGAACAGTAGCGGCCCTGCACAAGGGGGCTTGGGGCCTGGGCCTGGACCAGGCCTTCAGATTCTGCGAAAAAGCCCGGCCCGGCCCGGCCCGGAAACGGCCCGGTTTTGGCCCGGCCCGAATCCAGCCCGGTTTTGGCCCGGGCTTGGCCCGGTTCTGCGGCCCGGTTCTGGCCCTGTAGGCCTGTTTGGCATTTTCTGTTTCATTTCTCTTCTATGTTTCCTGTTTTCTTGTTTTTTTGTTTTCTGTTGATTCTTCTTTCTTTCCCATAAGGGAAAGGTTTTCCCTTTTTTTTTCTTTCATTATCTTCCACCCAATGCATCCATTATCCACATATCCCATATTTTAACATTTAACTAACATAGTAATTGTAAGTTGTAACAAGGAGGAGGTGGCAAGACTATAAAACATGGTTTTTTTTAATTATTTTTTATAAAATTACACAAATGTCCCTAAACTTTACGTATTTATAAAAGCACCCCAAACTTTGAGAGTCATGGTGATATTATTGAGAAACGTCTCTATAAGAATATTGTTGCTCCGCACTTAGGATAATTAGCAATCATTTTTCAGTAGACTTTCGGACAAAGAAACGTAATCTTGGGACATATTTTGAGATCGAGATTTGTGTACTATTCGAATTATACTTACAAGATTTTCTTTGATTGCACGATTTTGACAAATCTCATATTCACGTCTCTTACGAAAACAACAAGAATTGGCACACAAAAAGAAAACATTTTTTTGCTTCTCGCTTTTGCTCTAGTTCTTTTTTAGTATTGAGGAATGATAATGGTAAAATATAAGAGCGCATCAACAATAAAGTTTTTCGAGCCTCAACCCATTATTAAAAGTAAAAGTAGCCTACAACAGTTTGCTCTATATAACCATCATTGTCGCTAAATGTTATTAGTGTCATTTTGCATGCATTCTTTTAACAATTGTTTTAGCATTACAATCGTTTTGCATACGTTCTTTTAAGAATTGTTTTAGCGTTATAAAATAAAAGTTACTAGACATATTTAAAAGGAAATACTCATGTAGTAACCAATTCTTTTTTCCCAATTCAAGATAAATTCATGAGGAAGTTGTATCTCTAATAAAACAACATTATGAGTAAAGAGGGATAATTATAGCCAATTAAAGAAAGAAATTACAAAAAAAAAAAAAAAATTTGGGCCCGGGCCCGGCCCAAGCCCGGCCCTAAATATTGGGCCTAGGGCCAGGGCTTGGACTGGGCCTAGCATTTCTCCCAGTCGGCCCGGCCCGGCCCGGCCCGGTTGGCAGCCCCACAGGCCCGGCCCCACAGCAGGCCCGATGGGCTTGGGCTGGGCCGGCCCAAGCCCGGCCCTTTGACATCTCTAGGGGTTAACCAACGCGAGAATTTTAGTATATGCATGCAAAGACAAACGCTATCTTGTCATGAAAGGAGACTCACAGGAAGCCCCTAGTCCAAAAATGCCGACATTGTAGTGCACAAGATGACCTATGACAAACATTATCCTGACTGTCAGGACAGGGACCCACATGAAGCATACGGACAAAAATGCAACCAGAGTTAACCCTAGCAAAACTATAACAAAAGGGGAATCACATGGAAAAACCCCTTAAAGACACCAACGAAAGAAGAACTTATGACGAGATTAATATCATTTCACAGTTTGAGAGCATGTTTAAGTTGAAAATCATTTAGATTGCCTAATGTGGTATATCGACCATTCACTTAAAGATCTATCCATTTTTTCTTAAATCCTTTTAGCATTATAATCTCAAGTAACGGTACCTATTCTACTGACACGGCTACCTCTACCCAAAGAGTGGAAGTTTTCTGTGAAGTTAAATGACATCTAATGATAAGGAATTGAAATATTTTTCGATCAAAAACTCCAACGATCTTAACTTGAACACACGAGTTTGAATTCTCAAGACTACCACCAAAAAGTTGGGACAAAAGATGGATAGTGGGATGTAGGTGCATAAGCTATGAGACTAATATGTATGCTGTAAGACTCTATAAGCTGGGAGGCTGATGAGAACTTGACCCATGATTTGCCAAAATATCAATGTATAATGACTGGGCTAGACCAGAGACATGATTATCAAGTGTTAGACAAGAAGCTCATAAGACACGAGATAAGGTCATAAGGATTCTTATATTATTACTGAAGGGGTGGTAGAAATATCAAGTTGCCACACACAATAAGGGATGCCATGTAAGTTATAAGAATCCATGCGGTCCTCATCGGGCCACAAGGAGGTAAAAGCATCGAATCCAAAAAATTAAGAATTAAAGGATCTCAAACAAGCTGCAGGGAGCAAACATATCGTGTCATAATGCAGGAAGCTCAAAATGCATGGATCATTATCTTGTTCTTCTTATTTTTTTTGTTCAACCTCATCAAAATGTAAAAAAGCACTTGTCTTTCTTATATAAGCATAACCTTAAGGAAGACTTATTGTTGGGACACAATGTAGGCTAGGGTGTAGGCTAACAAACGAATAGTAATAAGACTCTATAACCCAAACATGAAACCAAATCCCCTAGTGTGTGCCCACGAAGATTGAACCTAGAAGGTGACTAAGCTGCCTATGTATCCCCATTGGGGGAATTAGATCGGACGTAGTTCAATTCAGACCTGCTGAATATTTATTCTTTGAACTCAATAAATGGCAATTCCCCCTACTGAATTTCGAGAATCATACTTCAATCCCTAACGGTTTTTCTCTTTTTTTTTCACATGTATTTTTTTTTTTCGAGATTGGACAAATGATCATCACGATTTCATTCCTCATCTATCTTCAAGACTTTGGTTCTTATGAGAAGGAGCCCTTTCCGTACTGAGTTGACTTTTCAGCAATACTTGAGACATAGCATACACAAGGAGACTATTTAACCCAAAGTTGGAAATATAGGATTTTAAAAAGAAAGGCTAAACTGTTTAGGCACAAAAGGGTTGGCAAGTGAAAAAAATCTAATGTAGGGTAATCAAGATGATATGCGGTGGCCAAATGATGGCCTTTAATATTGGAAATGCTCATTTTAAGGAAAACTTGTGCAAACCTACATTTGTTGGAGTTTTTTTTTTTTTTTGTGCTCTAACTTTTGCATGGGCCGCCCTTTCCAGGATTTCAGTCTAGTGGGCTTTTTCTTCTTCTTCTTCTTTTAAAGATAAATGGTCCATGCTAGGAGAGAAATACTAAGCTTAGAATAAGAGGAAGTCTGACATCAATATGACCACCTCAATATCTTTGATGATTTGGCTTGGTTTTGGAGATGAGGGGTTAGCTAGAAAGGAAGTCACGACTATCTCTTTATAGCCTCTTAAATCATCACTTCAATGTTTAAATTGCAACCTGCATTCTTCCATTAGGTTGTTAACATTCAATTTCAAAGAAACTGAAACTTCTAATTTTTAAGTGTGCAAAGACAGTAGTCATCGCAACAAAGTACAGAAAATAAACCTCAACAAGATAGACCACTAGGCTTAAATTCAAAATCATCTTCTTTATAAGTTCGTTTAAGTGATTGTTCGATATGAAATCAATCAATATGAAATGGAGCAATTACCTCTTGCTCTTGAAAAGATTTTGTATGCTCTCAACTTGCAAAGGATGGATACTATACTTCACAGAGATACAATGTCCGTGTAACTCAAACCTTTTAAGAGACTTCTAACAATTGAATTTCTCTTTCTCTAAGTTCTCTCTCTATAAGAATTAAAGGAAAAGAAAGGATGACTCAATGAAGAAACTAGGACGATGAACATACACACTATTTATTTCTTTTATTCTCTTCCCTTTTGATTTTTTATTTCCCTCGAAATAAAAAATCAACAAAAAAAGTAGGACCACACAATCAGGGGACGCACATAAGCATACCAGAGCATTATAAAAACACATTTAAACCAGTCAGTTTATGCCCGCATCAAATCTGGACACTGACTAACCGTCTGGTTAACTGTTCGGTTGTTCACTGAGTAATTCTGAATTTTGGGAGAATGTCATGAAAAGTAGGTTACTAACTAACTGTCAGGTTAATCGACCAATTGATTAATGGGGTTATTTTAGATCTTTAAAATTTTTTAAGGAAGTTTGGGGTGCTGACTAACCATTCGGTAACCTTGTGGGTTAATCAAATGGTTGGTCAGTAGGCTGGAGGTTTGGAATCTGAGAAACTCTGGGAATTCAGGGTTCTAACTAACCATCTGTTAACCTAAAAAAAATCTAGAAAAGAGGATAGGGTTAACTGGCCGGTTGGTTAGTGGATTGGAAGTTCAGGGGTATGAAAAACTATGGGAATGTTAGAGTTCTGATTAACCATCTGGTAACTTGGTGGGTTCACTGGCCTATTAGTCAGTGGGTTGAAAGTGTTGGATTTGAAATTTTTGGGGAAGTTCAGGATTCTGACTAACTATTTGGTTACCCAATGGGTTTAGGGTTTAAGGCGTAAATCAGAAAGTTTGAATTTGCAAGCATAACATTTATTGACTAAAATTCTGGTTACCAGGTCGATAAACCAGCCGGTTAGTCAGAGTTTTCCCTTTTTTACGAGATTACCTGCTAGCTACAGAATATCGGCAGGTTCCCTTGGTAATATGCTATATGCCAGAATAGGTATTCTCCCGAAAAATGGCAGAGCACTGAAACGGTCCAGGTGCATAGTTTATCTCTCAATGCCGGTGTAAGGTTACTCCCTCAGCTCGACAAGTACCATATACTTTCTACCTGTAACTCAGGCAGTTAATAATAGGTGATCACCAGTATGTACACAAGTGTTTACTATATCGAAAAACCAGGAGGCCCTTTTAGTAGGAGGCCTTGGAGTTGACATTACAGTCAAATTCACCTCGCAAATAGGAAGTTCAAGGGTTTCAAGCATTGCCCTTGAGTGGGTGGGTTACGGACAAATATGCGCATGTGGGAGGCATGAAATAAGAGCATAATTACCACAATTAGAGCAAATTGTATATGTTATACACCAAAAAGAAAATATAAAAAAGGTCAAAAGCAATAGAAAATTTTTCAAGTCTAGTTCTCTTAGTTTTTAGTTCCCAACAGAGTCACCACTGTAGCAAACCGCCTCGAAAAAAATCCACGTGGACCCTGAAAAACGTGATATAAGGATTTTAGGAGTTGTCATCTTATTTAATTAGACATAAAATAAGAAAAAACCAAACGTGACTCTAATATGTCCAAATGACTATTAATCTATTTAAAACAAAGAAATGGGTTCATGAACTAAGTTTACGATGGAAAGGTGTTAGGCACCCGTCATACCTTTCACTCTGTACTTCATTTCTATTGATTTTGGGCCTTAAACATACAAGTATGCAATAAAAGAACTTTAGTTCTAATCATATATTTTTGGTTTGAGTTCGACAACAGGTGTCGAATGGCCTATCTATCCAGTTGAACAAATCAAAATCAAAACCATCATAATTAGACCGAACCCTACGGAAGGCGACCTAGATCTCGATCTTCGACCCTTATGATGACGTGACTTCTTCTAGTCGTATGGACTTAGAACTCTAAATTGACTAATCTTCTAGTGGTCTAGAGTTATAAATCATTAAAATAGAAGACTTTTACTTTAATTTTTATATTTTTAACTGAGATCCAATCGCATGGAGGGGGAAACAATCTAGATTCCTCTAATCTAGAAATAAAATACTAAAAAGAATGATAGAGAATCATACCCTGGTCCGGATTGTCCAATGGCTTATTCCGAGATCGATTTGACGTAAAAAAACCAAGAACAACAATCTGTCAGAATAGAAAGTTCTATTTTGGGCCTGAAGATAATCTGAAATAGATTTGACTCCTTCTATAAAGTTGTAACTGACAAAAAGATGCACGATTTAGGCTTTTGAATAGATTAAATAGGATATCGCATGAGCAAGTTAAGACTATTTTAAAAGAACATTATTTTGAACATGAAGAAGACCTTAAATGGATTTAACTTCTTCTACAAAGTTACAGACCTTGAAAAGGTAGATGATTTAGGCTTTTGAATTGCCTAAATAAAGCATTGTATGAGCAGTTTGGAGTCAGACAATGAAAACCCTATAAAGGGAATCTGCAAAGTTGTAACTCTTGAAAAGATACATTGTTTAAGATTTTGAATAACCTAAATAAGGCAATATAGGAGCAGATTATGGCCAGTCGAAGTTTAGATGTATGCTTAATACGGGAATTTGGGATTTCTAACCTAGTAACCCTTCTCCTAGGTTTTTCCTCCCTCTTCTAATTAGCCAAATGACCCTTTTTATAAGGTAAAGAACCCTAACCTAATTAGTTCAACCTAACTGGACTGGACTGCTAACTGAGCTGGACTCAAACTGGATTGGGCTTAAGTGAATCATGGTCATTATATATTATTAGGCATAAACCTATAATAGTAATAATAATAAACTTAATTAACAATAAAGCCCAATAATCATTTAACGAATAAAAAGACTACTAGGGTATCTACATGTAGCATGTACTAACTTTAAAATGGATGATAAGGTAATAAGTGTTAGTTTTGCTAATGCTTCCAATAATTATGCTGCTACTGAATTGTTAAAACGAAACTCAAGCCTTATTCTTTCCAAAATAAGGGGTACTATTATGTATGTTGATTCTTCGGGTTTAAGAATACAAGACATTTAAAGCTTCGTGTGTTCAATATAATTTGTCTTGTAAGAGACCTGTTAAAGATGTTCACCATTGGTGGAACTCGACATACACATATACAAATAAGTTTATATTCACTGCATACTAGCCAAGTTTTCACAAGGCTTTCCAAGTGTAAATAAGTTGCAGTTAGCTGAATACCTGGTTGAATTTTTGTAGGTATTTTACATGTCTACTCTTCTATTGTCTGGTATGTACTATTCCACATCATTTTTCGTTATACTAAAAATACTTAAATGGCTAAAGTTTTAAACCAATGGAGAGATAAGAATTTTTTTTCCCGAGATAGTAGAATAAATGGACATTAAATTCACAAATTATTGGCTAGAATTACTTGTAGCTTTTGCTGCTGCCCTAGTCTTTGGATACTAAGTTCAAGTTACATACTGTAAATTACGCAATGAAAGAAATTTCAGAAAAAAATGGCAATGGGTCAATTGCGATAGACTTGCTTATAAATTCCATAAGTTCGTCGCCTGCTGATGTGCGCATGTGCGCTTTATCATCGAGCAGTCAAATATATTACGGATCATATATGGGTATATAAGATGTGATGTGCTGGAAAAAATAACTAAGAGTGGAAGAATATTCTACAGTTTTTCTTCATTTTTCTCGTTTAATGAAATTAGTCCATATATAAATACTAGTCATTATGCTTTATTGTCACTAGAGTAGCAAAAGAATTTTGATTTATTAACTTTTTAGAACAAAATGAAAAAGTTTTATCGTGCTTTATCCCAAATTGCACGTGATATACTACTGGTACAAGCCTCCACGATTACTTCAAAGTCTTTTTTTCTTCAGCGAGCGGGAGACTCTTGGATGACAAGAAGAGTCGTCTTAATCTCGAGTCATTGGAGTTATGTATTTGTTGGAAGAATTATCTTGATGCGAAATACAGAGAGCAAGATAAACCAGTTGATGAAAGGTAGAATAACAATTTGAGCGTTGAAGATCATCCAGATGATTAGGTAACTTAATTTTCTTTTTCTTTTCCTTTTGCAACCTTTTAGAAAGATATTTTCTCAAAATATAGTTCACATTGTCGCATTTTCGATAAAATTAATTATATTTGAAGTTAACAATACATATGAACACGTTTCACTTTTTTCTAGACAATTATTTTTTATATAAAAAATTAGGTAACTTAGCCCTCAATTAAAGGAGGACGTCATACATTGTCATAAATTTAAGTTGATCGCAAAATTAAAAGGGATTTTACAAAAAAAATAATTTTTTGGGCTGGCTTGGGCACGACCCAAGCCCAGCCTGAAACTTTGGGCCAAGGGCTTGGACTTGAGACGACCTTATATTCATGAGAAAGCCCGGCCCATTGACATCTCTAAGTAAACACGCAATATGTAGCAATTGGCTAAAGACGGGTTGATTTTACTTAGGAAATATACCAGTGGAATATGGTTAGTTTAATAATGCTAGATCCATGGTCTTTATTTTTTCTTTACATATTCTGATAAAGATAAATACTTCAATACATTAATTTCCCTCCATATATGGCATGCCAACAAAATTAGATCCCTACTAACTGGTTTGACTTTTTTTGCAAAATTATCCCGTCAAAGTTTGTATTTGAAAATTTATCCAGTTGATTTTAAGTGAACTACCAAAAATACCCTTAGATTAATGGCTTCTTCAGAGGCTGGATATACAGTGCTAAGCATGCAATATGTGGAGTTCAAATGTTGCTATTAAAATTTTTAGAGGGAAATTTTTTCTAATGTGCCATATTCCGGCAATTAAACAACATCAAATGTTAAAGATGTGTCTAGTTCAAGTTTAGTCCTTTTGGAGACTTTATAATGACTTTTAAGACTACTAGACAAAGTTTGAGTTGATATTTTGAGTGATGAGAGAACCAAGAGTCCCTTGGTAAAAATTAGGTGCAGCCATTTATATACCCTACCCTGGAATTCCTCATGTCCCACCCAAAGTTTTCCCCATACCCTAGGTTTCACCTTTGTGTCCAGTTTACTTCTTTTCTCACTTGCCTATGTCTTCTTCTCCCTTGCCTTTTTCAATCTTCTCTCTCCTTTCAGCTTATGTTTCCCTCACCCTTCACTCCCGATATACAACCGGGCCAAGTCCAAAAAGGTTATAGGTCCCTCTCTAACACCGTCAAATACCATACTGAATTTGAATAAGCACATTTTCAGACCAATTTTTTGGTTTTCAAGCCCTACGTTTGGCCCTTTTGATCAAATATCTATAAGTGTTCAACAGACTCGATAAAGGTCAGAAGAAATGGCTACCGACACTAGACAAAATAAAATGTTTGGCTGAAAAGATTTGATGAGCTTCTTTTAAATTTTACATGCGCTTCAATGGAAACTTTATCAAGGAATTTTTGAAACTTAGTCAAATCCTAGCCAAGGGATTGGTCTATCATAGAGACAAATGCTAGTGCCCATTGACTCTTTACTGTACTAATATCAGTTTGATTACTATTTTGATCAAGGGGATATGCTGAAATAAAAATTTAATAACTCAACGACTTTGGAGTGAGGAACTCATGCAGAGATGAGTGACGCGTAAGTAGTAGCTTGCGACTTCTTGGAGCGCATGGAGATGGAAAAATCCCAAAATTAGCTTAGTTGCAAGTACAGATTGTTTTGGTCATTACTTTTGATATGTGAGTAGTTACAGACACTTAAAAAATTGCCTAAAAAGCGGGGTAGGCTTTGTCATTATGAACCATCGACCAGCTGATGCATAAAATACTTTTAGTGAAAATTCTGGCCAAAGTCGATTAGGCTTTTGCTAGATTCTCAAACCTTTAAACCCATAATGGTTGTGAGGGATCTTATTGATCAAAACTTAGGTTTTTATGCAATTATTTTCTTTGAACCTAACCTCAACTTTTTTACTCTATCTGATTAGATCCAATTAATCTATGTCTCTCTCTACACACACACACACACACACACACACACACACACACACACATATATATATATATATATGTGTGTGTGTGTGTGTGTGTGTGATTAATAATGCAAAGGCTATAACAATATTAAATGATCTTAAACTACTTTAATATTTTCCTTCCATTTTTTTTGGTTGTAGAAATATTTTGGGTCTTATTGTTCGTGCACTTACTTTTTGGGCAGCCAAATAAATCTCATATTCTTACTTTGGAGAAATATGCATATTTGGCTCCCTAATATATGATTATAGATGTTTTATACATAACACAAATTCTTAATTATCTAAAACTTATATTCATGACATCACGATTCGATCAGGATTAACTCGACAATTGAACCAATGAGCCTTCCACTGGTTAAGACACTGAAGCACATCTTTTAAGGTAATATCTTTTTTTAGCAATAGCTTAAGGTCGTCTATACCTTATTCAATTACCTTGGCTTATGAAGTGTTGCCCATGTAGATCACCATCCCATTTCCTAATAGTTCATTATGTTTCAAGAGACTTTTGTCTCTAACAATATGGTGAGAATCGCCAGTGTCTACCCACCATTTAGCTTCAATTATCGGCGTGAAGCTTTCCATCACAACTGCAACAAGATCCTTAAATTTGCTTTTATTCACTTTCTCTTGTCATTTCCATGCTTTAGCTGATGAAAATCGTTTATAAAATGGTCAATCTTGTGATTATTGTAGCATTCTTTTGCGCTTTACGTTTGGATTTGGGCTAGAGGACCTGAAATGCTTAGAATTATTTGGTTTCAAAAGTTTGTCATATTTGTTCAAATTCTCCTCCTTGTTATGAAACATGAGCTTCGATAAAAGCTCCCTTTAAAAGATCATTCTCACGATTTCTACCTTCCTCATTGATATGCGAATGTTACATTGGTTGGTAAAAGGTGAGATCTTTTTTCTTGTGGTTTACTTTGTTGCGGTATTCCTTCCAATACCTAGAAAGAACTTTCAGAAACTTTTAAAACTTCGACTAGCTAGTAAGGAACACTGCAATGAACTAAAGCACAAGAAAGGAGATACCACTTTGGACCAACTCATGCAATATTAATTCACATATAGAGGATGAATCTAAAATTTGTGAGGAGCATGTAAATGAAGCATGTGTAAAAGCTCATGTTTGATAGGTAAGAATGAGAAGCCAAAAAAAAAATCATAACATCTTGAAGATAGTTAAAGCTCTTCCACATGCAAATGAAGGACTACTTTATCTCTGGGATTTAACCATGCATTGATTTATTGGTAATCCAAGAGAGTTGCATTTCTATATACTAAATCATGTATCCACCTCCAATGTATATAAGTTTAAAGGCAAGTTTTTAGTTCAAGAATATTTTTGTTTAAGTAAGGATTGTGTGCCAAGTACCAAATTCCAACCATTTACGCTTCTTGTGGATAAAAATTGGACGGGACCAAACGAGCATGTTAATAGACCTACAAAGTGCAACATGAGCAAATAATGACTCCCGGGAGTAGGGTAGGCGGAGAATCTCTAATGCTTAAGTCAGAAGTTATGTAAAGTATAAGATTATTAATAAGAAAGGTGTACATTAGACTTGTGAAGGTATTCATAGGGAATTAAAGGAGGTTTTCTTCTCCAAGTGGGAGTCAATTACCTTAGAGGTAGTTTCCATAACATATTATCTTCCTTATTTCCCAAGGATTCTAGTTCTGTCAAAGTGATGATTCTAGAGTCTTTTGAAGGACATAAGATATATCAACAAGACATGCGTGTCCTTAGTTAATGTTTGACTATAAAAGAACATGTTGTAGACAACCCATTTTTATAGGCATATTTAATTAAATAGATAATGATCTTTATTATTTTTTTTATTAAAAAGAATTATAGAGTTTGGGCTTGGAAATGCAATTTAATTAATTAGAACAGTCCAGTTTTATTTTAATTTAGTCCTGTTAATTGGTCCAGTCATGTCTAATGTCACTGTCCAGTCTAGTCCATTGTATGTCCAGTCCAGTTGCATTAGTCTAGTCCATTCAGGTCAAGTCCAGTCCATGGTCTAGATTATTTACATTGATGAAGTTTGATTAGATGATTTGGAAAAATAATTCATGATATAAAGATCAAATAATCTATTTGTTGGTAAAAAAACGACTTATCCGAATTTGGTACATCCCATTTGTGATTTTAGATATTATAATCGAAATTAGGGTTAGATAATGTTCCAAAATTCGGGAAAAAGTATTTTTAATGAAAGGTGAACAGACTGGTTTTCTACTAACCGGTCGGTTAGGTAATTTTTGTCAATCTGTAATTTTATCACTTATTCAGACTTATCTACAGCCATGCAGATTGGCATTGACAATCTTACTAGATTCTGCAACCCTGAGCACTATAAGAAGGGGTCTTGGCCTTCATTTTCAGGGGTCAATATCTGGTGGTTCCAGAAGTTTATTCTCTTTAGAGTTTGCATGCCATTTCCTTGGTGAAGTGACATGCAGCCTCTCTCAAGAATCTTAGCCATCCAAATCACTCTAAAAACGTCTCCGTTGTTCCTTTGCATCATGGATACCACAGAGAACATCCCTGAGTCATCAAGGCAAGCTGCATCACGAGGTAATCTTTACTAGCTTTCTTAGGGTAGATAACATATAGATTGTCTCCCTTTTCTCCTAGTCACATTTCATTTCAAACACCACAAAAAAGTCTTTTTTCAGTTATTTTCTTTGTTTAAGTCCATGTTTGAATTATAGACTACTTCTCATAGGACAAGTTTCGAACTACGGTGGTTTTGATTCTGATTTACCCCATTCGGATACGTAGGCCACTTGACCCCGGTGTCGAGTTCAAGCCAATTAATAATAAAAATTAACTTAGGGTGAGTCGTATTATGTTTGGCATGCCATATGTGTTCTTTAAGGCAAAAAATCAACAAAAACGAAGTAGAGATCGAAAGGGCGTGGCCGATGCCTAACACCTTCCAGTTGCGTAACTTAGTCTCCAGACCCATATTCTGATTTTTGATAGATTAGTCGTCTTTTTTGACACTTTAAAGTTTTTTTAGAATTTTTATTATTTTACCTATTTTGTTAAATAAAATAAGATGACAACTCCTAAAATCGTTGGGGATTTTTTTGAGGCGCTTCGTTACAATGCTGACTCACATGGGGACTAAAAACACTAGGAGGACTAAACTTGAAAAGTTTCTCTTGATTTTTGTCCTTGTTGCAATTTTCTTATATTTTTTAGTGGTATGTACAATGTGACATAACTGTGATACTCGTGCTTTTATTTTCATACCTCACACACGGGCACGTCTCACCCTGACCCACCCATTTGGGAGCGACACATTCGAGGCCCTTGGTCCTTCTAGGCTGAAGGTGATCTCTGGATCAAGTTCTCAACTCCATGAGCCTCATACTAACGATTCATCCTGGTTTCCTGATATATTAAATGACTTGTATACGTTCTGGTGATCGCACATTATTAACTTCATAGTTACGAGCGTGAGGTATATGTTACAGTCAAACCGATAGAGTAACCTTTACACTGGTATTATAAGGAGAATAACTCACACCCGGACCATTCAGTGTTCTGCCATTTGTTGGGAGAATACATGTATTGGCCTACGACATGTTGGCAGGGAAAGCACCAGCATTCTGTAAGCTAATATGGTATTTTGCAAAAAAAGGGAGACTGACTAACCAGCCGATTATTCGCGTTCCCAACCACGACGGTTAGTTTAGTATGTGTACTTGAAAATTTCAAAACTGGTTAGTTCATACCCTAATCCAACCTACTGATCAAGCGGCCAATTATCAGGATGATCGGATGGTTAGTTAAAAACCTTACCTCAGAAAATTCCTAGAAATAAAATGTCAGCCCACTTACCAATCGGCCGGTTACTGCCAAGATGACCGGACAGTTAGTCAAAAAACCTTATCCCCGAAAAATTTCTAGAAAAATTGAAAAAAATAAAACCTCAGCCCACTGACCAACCGGCCGATTATTTGCCAAGACGAACAGACTGTTAGTCAGAAAACCTTATTCTTAGAAAATTTCTTGAAAAATTCACAAAAATAAAACCCAGGCCCACTGACCAACTGACTGGGTATCCTTCATGATGAACAGATGGTTAGTCATAAAACCTTATCCTCTTGAAAGTTTATAGAATAATTCCCCAGTCCATACTGATCAACCGGGGTTATTCATTCGGATAACATGACAGTTAGTCAGCCCTTTTCTCCAAGATTCGAAAAATACCCCCAAGATTAGAAAATTCCCTTCACCCATGTTAGTGTATGAGCCTACTAGTTTGATCTATGTGGAATGAATTATTAATTTTTTGAAAACTTTCCACATACAGTTAAGGCTAAGCATGGTTGGTATCGAGACACGTCCGAAAAACTCTCACGAACGCCAATGGCTGAAGAATTCTTACAGATCTCTGATTTGGTCTGTATCATCAGTGAACTTCACAAAAAATCTTCAAAATTATTTTTACTACCCTAATCGAGCAGCAATCTCGAACCGCCAAAGATTTGGATAACCTCAATACGAGAGGTAGGGGGAAGAAAGACGATAGAAAGAAAGGTCTGGAGTTTGATTAGATATATGAGTCTGAGGAACAAGAAAATAATCACCAGCTGTACCAGAATGGAAGGACAAGTTAGCCGCACTCGAGCCCCAGATTGCTAAGATAAGGATAATCGATGACCATTTAGACCTCAGTGCCCTAACCATGAATCCCGAGGATAGGCTATCCCTCAAGTTCAAGATGCCGAAAATGGATAAGTTTAATAGAACCACCGATCCCAAAATTCATGTGAAGATGTACATGCGAGCGTTGACCCCATATGGGGTAAATCAAAATCAGTTGATACAATTGTTCCATCGTACCCTTATCAGAGTCGCTTTCCGATGGTTCCTTACTTTGGATGAAGCCTGAGTCAGATGTTTTGAGAGAGTTTGTCAGACGGTACTAGTAGAATGCAAACCTAGATATCACCCGGAGAGATTTGGAAACCATCAAGCAAGAGCCTATGGAGTCCGTTTCAGCTTTCATCATAAGGTGGAGGAATAAGGCAGCTCAGATGGTGAACCGTCCTACGGAGGAAGAGCAAGTAAACATTGTGAGAAATAACCTGCTTTCAGTCTACTAGGATTATATCTTTGGTCACTACCACACGTCATTCAAAGCTCTCATGGGGTCCCTCATACAGATAGAAGATGCCATCAACCAAGGGACCATCTCTTGTGAGTCAAAGCCGACAGGGACAAACCGAGCCAGCCCAAGGAGTTCCAATGTATAGCCTTAGCAGGCAGCAGCTAACAATGTCAACATCGTGCAAGCACCTCGAGTAGTGACATGGGAATCCACTACGGAGCCTAGGAGGAAATTCACACATTTGAATGCACCATTCATTAAGGTCTTTAAATAGTTGTTCAGGAGATGAATGATTTCCAAGTTGCCGTCTACCTCCACACCAATAGTGATACCCGAAGGATACGATTTGAATACCTTTTTTGATTATCATCAAAGAAAAGGTCACCCCACAGAGAGATGCATCACCCTCCTACACGTCATATAAGACATCATCGACAAGGGTGAATTTTCCCCTCTTGTCAGACCAAATGTCCGAAAAGAACGATTGCCACCTCATAGGCTTAATTGCATTATGACAACTAGTTAGTTATGGATCCGACAGTTCTCATTGTTCCAACCAGCCTGCCAGTTTGGAAGTCAGTATCTGCTTATGATTCTTTGCCCCAGTTTTGTGACATAATTACTTGGGAAGAGTTGATGGATGGAGAGACCTTCGTAGTTGAAGAAGAGTATGATGAAGAAATCGGGTTTATGTTCCGATCCAGTGCTGATGTATCCCACTTAACCTGATCTGGCTGAGTGTACCAGATCTCACCCCAGCCAGCCTCATCTAATCTGTTGTTCTCTCAAGACCCTCTAAATATGAGGTCCTCAGACAACTAAAGAAGACATAATCCAAAATATCCATATGGGGATTGCTGTCAGCCTCATACTTCCACCGCCAAGCTCTTATCAAACTCCTCAGTATAGCCCAAATACCAATCCAGACCCAGCCTAAAGACTTGTCTTAAGCAATTGGGCCATATATTATGGAAATGTTCTCATATTTTCTAAGTCCGACTTGCCCAAAACAGGACCAAGGCACAATGACCCACTCCATATCAATATATGAGCACTTGATAAAAAGGTCCCATTAATTCTCAAAAACAATGATTCTGCTTTAAATGTATGTCTCCTACGCACTATTCAAGCCCTTGGATTGACCCGTCAAAATTCACCCCTTCCAACCAAGCCGTTCGAGCCTATGATAACACCCGAAATGAGGTGATTGGTAGAGTGAAGCTTCCAATGATTGTGGGTACGACTAGCATTGATGTTAAGTTTCAGATTTTGGATATTCTGGCCACCTTTAGTCTTTTATTAGGAAGACCTTAGATACACTCGGTGGGTGCAATCCCCTCTACATTGCACCAAAAGATCAAGTTTGTGTTGAACGATGCCGTTTTCACCATAATGGGATAATTGCATTTGCCGCAAGTCGTACAGGTCGAGAAGGATAGAATTCATCTGCCACATGATTATTCAGATATTCTGCTCAGTGGATTTAGGATGGATCACCCGGTTTAGTGTCTCCAATACGAGGAAGTTTGTCACGGTGAAAACTTCCTCACCTTTGCCCCTTACAGCCGTACGACAGTGCTCCTCGTTATGATGAAATTCTACAAATTTTCTTGCAAAGGCTTAGGCCAAAACTATCAAGGAATTCCCAGCTTCCCGAATATGAAGAATAAGAAAGATTAGTTCACTTAGGGTACAAGCCAAGAAGATAGAATCTACCCGGAAGCTCACCCAGACCAAGAAGGACAATGAAAGCGAGAAGCGTTGAAGCATGACCAAGATCTCTATTATGAACGGATGCTTCATCAAAGAGGGAGAGAGTGGGCCCTTTTATGGATTTCCAGAACCAGTTTACAATGTTAAGGCCGAGAAGCAGATCAAAAGATGGGATATATTCTACGATTGTGAGTGGGCCAAAGATGAAGAACTGCCAGTACAGACAAAGCCGAATACCAAAGAAGTCTCAGATTAGATAGAGTTGATGGAGCCAGAAGCAATGACAACATGCTTCATAGATATGTTTATCTCAGTGCTTATCTGTGAAGTGGACGACCAGATCGTGGACCCAGCATGCCTAATCACTCAAGCACAGGGCGACACACGTAATTGTATGATCGAGTACGGACCGCTGACTGTGGGAGAGGTTACCGAAGGAAGTCCTGCAGCCAAGATGTTCCGAAACCGGAAGACTTGGATGCTTATGTCACCTAAGCCAATTTAAATCTGTTCACATACTCTGTGTTTTTAGACTACCTAATTGATAATATAATGCTTCATTTTCATTATCCTTTGGATGCTGATATGGGCTATGATGAATTAATCAACTCGATTAATGATGAGTCATGCCTAATGGATTTAAAAGGGAAAAAATATTCAAAAGAAATGTTGTAAGAAATTGAGAATTAGGAATCTAGTCGTGTCAAGCTGATGGCCGAGGAAACAATCATAGTGAACATAGGACCCCTTGAAAACATAAAAGAAATCAAAATAGGGGCTAGTATAAATGAGAGAGAAAGAGAAAAGATGATTGCACTCCTCAGGGAATTCATTGATGTATTTGCTTGGTCATATAGTAACATGGCCGGTATAGATTCATACATCGTGAAACATCACCTACCCATCTTACTCGAAGCCAAACCAGTTAAGAAAAAACTTCACAAGTTGAGACTGAAGTGGTCCCTCAAGGTTAAGAAGGAGGTGACGAAGTTACTCCGCATTAGGTTCATCCGAGTAATTGAGTACCCTACCTGGCTAGCCAACATCGTACCAATTCCTAAGCCTTCCGGTCAAGTTAAGATCTGTGAGGACTACTGAGCCTCTCCCAAAGGTGATTTCCTTTTACCCATCATAGATCTGATCATAGACAACACATCCGAGCATGAGTTAGTATCCTTCGAAGATTGTTTTACAGAGTATAACCAGATAAAAATAGCTCCCGAGGATGAGGAGAAAACAACCTTCACCATTTCTTGGGGCATCTTTTGTTATATAGTGATGTGTTTAAGCTTGAAGAATGCCGAGGCTACATACCAGCGAGCCGCTACCACATTATTCCATGATTTGATCCATTAGCAGGTGGAAGTGTATGTAGATGATATGATCATCAAATCGAGAAAGAGGGAAGATCAATGTACAGAGTCGATGTACAGAGTTGAGAAAATACTTTGAGAAGTTGAGGCAATACAATGTGAGGTTGAACCCATAGAGGTGTGTGTTTGGAGTCACAACTGGGAAGTTGCTAGGTTTCATGGTGAGTTAACGAGGGACAGAGGTGGACCCAACCAAAATTAAAGTCATAATTGAGATGCCTCCACCCAAACCCGAAAAGGGGATTCGAGGATTCTTGGGAAGAATCCAATACATTAGTCGGTTCATATCCCATTTAACCATGAACTATGAACATGTATTCAAACTGTTGAAGAAGGATTCGAGCAAAGAATAGAACCCCCATGATAGGAAGCCTTTGAAAAGATTAAACAATAACTTAACAACCCTCCAGTCCTAAGCCAGCCAATACTGGTAAACATTTGTTACTATACCTGACCATGACCGATACTGTAGGAGCCATGTTAGCCTAGCATTTGGAGAATTCACTAGTTGAGAGAGCCATATATTATGTCAGTAAGAAGTTGACCGAAAGAGAGGTGAACTATTCAGCCTTAGAGAAAACATGTGTGTATTTGGTTTGGGTAACACAAAGATTGAGACATTACGTCCTGACATATCCCGTTAGGCTATTGGCCAGAATGGACTCCATGAAGTATCTTTTTGAGAAGCCTGTCTTGTCTAATCGCAAAGCCAAATGGATTTTGTTGTTGTCGGAGTTTGATATCACATATTCACACAAAAGTCAATCAAAGGAAAGGCCGTAGCCAATATGTTAGCCGATTATCTGACAGATGATACCAGTCGATGGAAAGCGAGGTTCCCGGATGAAGAAGTATGCATTGTTGAATCGGAGATGAGGTGGCAGCCGTACTTTGATGGAACAACAAATAAATGGTTTTGGAGTAGGTATATTTTGATCTCACTAGATGGAGCCCATTCACCCATAGCCATTAAACTAACTTTTGACGGGACTAACAACATTGCAGAGTATGAATCTTTTATCATCGGTTTAGAGATGGCTTGAAACCTATGAGTCCGGGAGATCACGGTATATGGAGATTCATCCTTAATCATATACCAAATCCAGGGCATGTGGAGAATTAGAGATGAACGTCTACAAGCATATCATGCTTACTTAGAGAAAGTTGTAAGCAAGTTTGAATATGTAGAATTCTATTACCTGCCTCGAGCCAAGAACAACTTTACCGATGCCCTAGTGACCTTTGCTTAAATAATGGACATACCCGAAGGATAAGAGGTAGAACCGTCTGTCATACACAAGAAAGACAGACCAGCCTGTTGCTTCATGGTAGCCCCTGTAAAAGAAGACGAAGTAGTCGAGCCTTGGTACACTGATATATAGAATCTCATTCGGGATGAAAAATTATCCTGAAGGATGTTCCATGAAGGACCAGGTAGCTTTGAGAATGTGGCAACGTACTTTATTATGGGTAGGGCAATTCAATCCCAAGGCCTCTAATGGGAATGAATTCGTACTGTTAGGTATAGATTACTTCACGAAGTGGGTGGAAGTCACTTCGTATGACGTGCTTAACGCGAGGAAGATGGCTCAGTTCATTCAAACTCCATATCATTTGCCGATATGAAGTACCCAGGGAGTTGATCTCAGAAAATAGGCTACATTTTGAAGGAGAAGTCTCGGACCTAGCCGAGGGGTACAATATCACCCGACATCGCTTGTCACCCCATAAACCAATACAGCTGTCGAGGCCGCCAATAAAAACCTTAAGAGCAGGCTGAGTAAAATGACAGATTCGTGTAAGAGTCGGTGAGATAAGCTTCCTTACGCACTCTGGGGCTATAAGACATCATTAAGAACGTCAATCGGGGTTATCCTATATTCATTAGTCTACGGCATAGAGGCTATACTCCCAGTAGAATTGGAAGTCAACTCTCTCAGAGTGCTATTGAAGAATCAGATAGCCGAGGAAGACTGCGTGAGACACAGATTAGAAGAATTGGACTTAGCAGACGACAAAAGGTTGAAGGTGCTGTATCACATTCAGGGTTGCCAGAAGCGAATTGCCCGAGCATTCAATATGCGAATAAAGGGACGTGGATTGAAAGAAGGAGATCTAGTGTTAAAGGAGATCATTGGACAAATTTGAAAACCGTGAGGAAAGTTTTAACCCAACTGGTCAGGTCCCTATATGATCAAGCAAATCATGACTTGCGGTGCAACACTGTTAGTCGATTTAGACGGAATTGAGTTGTCACAGTTAGTCAATCTAGATCGGTTAAAGAAATATTATGCTTGAGCAAACTTTTTTAATTGAACTACGAATGGCCTGATCCTCCTTAAGAATATTTTTTCAGCACACACCAATTGATGTAATAGATAGATTGAGGTATGTAGGCAGCCTGTAGAGTTACCTCCAGTGCGGTCAAATTTTAATAAACTTATTTTATTCCATTGGCTAAAGCCAAAACACTGACTACATTCTTGAGAAAAATAAAAAGGCCTGCTAGGATGAAAATCCTGCGAAGGGTGGCCTAGGCAAAAGATATGGCAAAATAAAAAATGCTAAAAATAATGATAAAGGGCCTGCTAGGACGAAAACCCTGCAAAGGGTGGCCTAAGCAAAGTTAGGACAATAAAATTTCTAAGTCCTATCAGCAATCTATGGGATATCAGCCAGTATCTTTTTTATCTTTTTCATGGTCAGACTATCGTCATTATTTATGATTAACTTTTATGTCTCCAAGTCTTTCTTATAAGACGACCTCTGAGACACCATTATAACATCCTCTAATTCCTCCATAGGAAAAGTAAGCCTTTGCTCCACTTTCTCTTTGCCTTTATTACCCTGCCTGTCAAACTGACGCTTGAGATAAGCATTTACTTTGGCTTCTCGATTCCGAGTAGCTTTGATATTCAGACTCTTTTTCGGTGGCTTCTCCTTCAGCAGTAAAGTGGGATGTCACTGGGCTCATCCATGTGTAGAGACTGTATCGAGTTCCCATCAGCATTAAACGTCTCTCGAACATTTGGAAACCAATCCAAGACCGCCTAAACCAAGTGACCCGAACTTCACCTTTAACTCGAGGACGACGAAAACTTTGTATTATGCTCTGAGAAGACTTGCTGGACTCAGACATCTCCGGACCTAATTTGATAGTAGCACGAGCTTCTTTCTTGGCTTACTCCAAAGACCCATCTTACAAGCACTTGAAAAGTCCCAATTCAGCTCTCCCCTCAACTTGCTCTCCAAAGATAGTGCCTTTTCACAAACGCAGGGCCAAAGCCAACAGAGGCAGGCATTTAACAACAAGGGAGCATGTCAAGAATAAAAGATATTGAGGCTATCGTGACATATTTGGCTATTAGGCGCCTATAGTCCAGTAACCACATGTATAAAAGCAAAGAACTACCTCTGAAGGGGACGCTGGGATCTTTATGAACATCGGTGATACCAAGCGAAGTCTCAGCTACCACTAAGGGGATCAGAGTTTGACCTCGGGTGGACACTTGATGCAGAACGTCTACTAGCCTCATGTTAGCAACCCCAAGAATAGAAAAGGTAAAATATTTGGCTACTAAGCGTATTGCTAGGGCAAACATCGAACCATGGGTATATTATTCATCACGACTAGTTGGCTTGAGAGAAAAATATTCTATTGAGGGAGAGAGTTGAATGTCATCACCCCGAATGAAAGATCAGGCACGCTCCTATGGGACCTTAAATATTAAAGTTTTAAGGGACTTGACATAACCATATTGAATGGCTAGAATAACAATTGGAAGATTGGCTGGGATATCTACCAGGGCAGAGAATTTTTTGAAGGTAGGGCAGAGTTCAATCAGACCGAAGCGGAAAACATGATCCTCAACATTCCAGAACTTGTAAGCAGCATGGAAAAATGTCTTCATGAACCACCATGCTCCTCAGGCCCATAACAGATTTCAGTTTGAATCGTTCGTCTAGATGGATCAATTCAATCTTTTTGAAGGATTCCATGAATGCATGGAATTGGAGCTCGAAGATTATGGGATCATCTTTGAAAGCCATTGAGAGTTTTGAAAAGAGGAGAATGACAAATTTTGTTCTGATATATATATATATATATATATATATATATATATATATATATATATATATATGCCAGTTTTTGTCTAACCGGCCTATTTTGGTCCAACCGACCGATTTATCTATTTAATTTTCACATTTGATGGTCCATGTTTCTGATTAACTGTCCGGTTTTCTCAAGAAAACTCAATTTTTTTTCTGACCAACCAGTCGATTTTGTCTTGAAATTCGAGTTTGTCTCAGACTTACGTTTGGATTTAGGCTCTGACCAATCGTTCTCCTCAAGAATATTTTTGGTCATTGACTAACTGCTCGGTTAGTCAGTTTTCGTAAAAAAATTGAACGATTTGCCTATTTTCAGGCCAAACTCGGTACATGTTAAGTCTCAAGTTTCTCAAACTCCAGTTTCCATCCATTCTCATCTCGCCTTCCTTTCTTTACGTGCATGTGTGTGAGTATATACTTGTAATATGCATTAACATAGGAAACTAACTAATAGTCATTAATTGAAAACACAAGAAAATAAATGTTTAAAAAATCATTGTTTAAAGCTTAGTCCCTAAAGGACTCTAACCAGCTAGGCCTAACTCTAGACTTAGGGGCTAATAGCAGTTGTCTTCACTGGGTTTCCTCCTCAAGGTTGGACTCCAAGGCCTCCTAGGTTTCCTCCTCGATTTCTTCACTAGGTTCATCCTCGGCCTCTGCTCCGGCTTCTTCCACCTCCGTTTCCTCCACCCCCCGTTTCCTCCATATTGCCCCTGCATAGTCCTCTTCTTTAGCAGCTTAGATGGCTTTCGCGTTAGCCTCTTCGACGGAGGGGATGGCGCATTTCTTTTGCTATCGATAGCAATTTATTTCTCTTTAGATAATATGGGGTCTAGGCTTTTGAGACTCCATGGTCCAAGGTCGGGTCACCACTATACTCTTCACACACTTGCTTCTTTGAATGTCTGGGGTCGCCCTAGGGGTACCAGTAACAGTATGGCCTAGGGGGTCCGCAGAGCTTGGCCAGCCACTAGATCCAGCTCCCCAAGGCGGCACCGAGGGATTAGGAGTATGCGTCTCTGTATCCCCCTCCGAATTCTCGTACACATAGACCATGTCCGGGTAGCTGGAAACCATGTCCTTTAGACTGTGTATCATCATGTAAGCATCTCGGAGTAGGGAGCAAAGGACCTACATGAAAAACAAATCACCAAGTCAAGACTTCATATGAATAACATGCGGAAATAAAACAAGATTGAGTCTAGAGATTACCATGTGGATTCGAGCCAATTTTTTTAGGCCAAGTACCTCAGAATTGCACTTCGGTTGCGGGATGGTCTCATAATTAGGGGATTTTCCCTTGAGGTAGTATGACACCATCCATTAAAGGAATGTAAGACCCTCGACACATCGTCATATTTCTTCCCTTTGCGTTTTTTTATCCTAGGCTGCTCTTTCCTACTGGATCTTCTTCAGCATTTCCAAGTTCAAGGAAGGCACCAAATTTTCTCACGAATGCCTCATAAGTTCGAGAATCGTTTGGCCACCTCATGGACGACACTAGGATCCCCCTAAGCAAAGTCTACCTCAACCCCCTATCCAGCTTCAAGGTGTGGTACATCTTCTCGGGATGAGCCACCGGTATCCTGAAACCCATGCCCTCCAGATGATGCTGAGGAAATACCTTATCCCCTAGGTTGAACTCCTTTTGCGAGGGTCTCACCAATAGCATTTGCCATCGAGTACGACCCAACTCTTCAGCATATTCTCCCATCTTGTGCCACCACCGAGACATGGACTCTTGAATTGAAAAAAGACAAATGTGAGAAGTTAATAATCATGTCTTAGAAAGAAAAATTACATGAACTTGTAACTTGCTTACTGGCCCTTTCTCAACCAGTTTAAACTATCTCGATGCACGAACTCCGAGACTCTTGCCTGCTCGTCTCTAAAATTTCATCAGGTCATCGTCGGTGTAGTCATAGCAAGACCGCCTCTACCAGGCGAGGATTGTGAGAACTTAGAACCTCAAAAGCCCAAATCGGTAGAAACATATCACATGTAAGTACATGTCTAGAATAAGCATGGAGTTATTAGAAAATAAGGAAAGAGCTTAGGCATAGCTCCCACTCATCACAAAATCCCTTGAAACTAAGTGACTGCTCCAGGACACAGCACCCATCAATCAGTATAGATAAGCCAGAGCGGGAGTACCCCAGTCGTACTCACCAATATTTTCAATCACCTTCAAGGCCCGAAGGCACCATAGTTTGACGGAGTCATCCTCATTGCTAAATAGGGTTCCCCTAGAGTAAGAGCAGAAAACCCTGAATAACTGGTCAACCGCTACTGGCTCCATCGCTTCCAAGTTCATGTGTTCATAGTGAAGGTGGAACTCAAGAATATCAAGCCACCCTCGTAGCCGAGCAAACGGAGCACAAGGTCATGATCCTTATCGAGATCATAGGCCCAAGGTATGGGCCTCCCTCGACAACGAACACCGGTGATGCATTTTAAAATCTTACGGGGTGACTGTGGCTTCCCCGAATGGCATATGAAAAGTGTTGGTGGAATCCTACCAACGCTCAGCAAGGCAAATGAGATGCTTTTTTCTTCGGATAAAGGTGTACAATCCATCCAAAAAGGGATGGAAGCCCGTAGCGGCTACTCTATTCTTAATGGGAGGGGGGATATTCGCCCACCAATCTCTCGCAAGGTTAGAGGAGCCCCTACATCGCATATTCCTGGGGAGGGGTTACAAATTTGCAAAACAAAAAAAGAAGAAAACCTAAGGAACCGTCTGGTTCATGAAAGAATTGCATGAAAAACCTAGTTCGTGGGTCCTACCATGCATGGGTATGGTGTGTGTGTAAAGCAAGGTAAAATAGTGTGTGTCTAGAAGAGAAAATCGGGTAAAACATACCTCCTCCTCAAAATAAAGAGTGCTGAGGTGAGTGCCTTACTCCGGGGTGAGCAACAAACTATCATTGACTCAATTCTTTGGTTGAAATCTAGAGATTTTTCGTTTTGGGGTCCTCCTTCGTGCCCTTTGTGAGTTGGCACATAATCTTCCATGTTTATGCAAAATTGAGAGAGATGGATAGATAATTGGTTGTATTTATAAACTAGGAGTGTGATTAGGGCTAGAATAGATGGCCTAAGACTCCTAGAGAGAAGAAATCTGAGAGAAATTAGAGTGGGATTGAATTGGAAGTGTTGTGAAAAACCTAAAATTGCGCACAAAACTGACTGGGCGGCCAAACCGGCCGGTTTTTTCATTTAGGTCGGTCAATGCGATTAATTAACCAGCCAGTTTTTGACTTTTTAAAATTTAGAAATCCCAAATTTTCTGACTACTCAGTCATTTATGATCTTTTTCAAAATAAATAAATAAATAAAAATGGACAAAATGTTTTCAGGATGCCAGCTTGTGTGCTTGCGTGCTTCGAGTATTAGCACCATCACTATAAATTTACGTTGCTTGCCTGTGCATTGTCGCATGATATATGTTAATTTGCCCGAAGGCGCTATTCTGCTGCATGTGTATGTTTGTCTGCCTAACTGTGTGTGTCTGATATTTTATCCCTGGGTTAGTTCACAGCCTAGATGTCTTCCAATTCCAATATTTAGTTTATCTATCCTTGTATGGTGCATCACAAGAGTGTATTCCCTTCAAGTGAATTGATTTTCTCCGCTCAAAGTCCAACCGCGTTAGAGCGCTGTTGGCTCCCGTCGTTATTTAGGTTTTTACTTTGTTCGTCGACCCTTTCAAGTTGATTTGGGGGCTTTGATAACGGTCAAAATTCTTTTCATCTTGTATGTCGACCCTTTCAAGTGATTTGAGTGCTCCGGCCACATACAGGATTCCTTTACGCTTCTAGGCAACCCTTTCAAATTGATTTGGGGGCTCTGGTATCTAAACGTGTACTTGTCTGTTGACCATCTAAATCGATTTAATGGCTCCGGTAACGGCCAAGGTGTTTTTCTTCGATATATCATCTGTCGACCCTTTCAAATTGATTTGAGGGGTCCAACAATGGGCTGATTTATTATTTCTTTCTTATATCTAGACGACCATTTCAAATCGATTTGAGGGCTCCAGATCTAGACCTAAGTTTTGCCTCTCGGCCACTCAAGTCAATTTGGTGGCTCCAGTAATAGGCAGAACTTTTCTTTTCTATATTGTTCGACGACCGATCGTTGTTATTGTTGGCTCCGGCTTCAAGCATTATCCATATCCTTTCTGAACTACATTGGCCTGATTCCTTCTAGGAGGATACGTAAGAAACCTGTAAAGATCCAACCTCATATATGTTTGAGTCTTTGAGTCTGTCTTTGAGTCATGTGGTCTTTTTCCGTATTTTTACTACAAAAATGCGTTGTCCTTCTTTTTGGGTGATGTTTGCTTACCAGTGCACTCCATCCCCGAGGGGCTCTGTAGATACTTCATTTTTGTAGGCATTTTTAATTAAATAAATAATGGGATTTTTATTTAATAAAAGGCATTATTGAGCTTGGACTTGGTAATGTAATGTAATTAATTAATTCAGTCTAGTTTTATTTAATTTAGTCTAGTTAATTGGTCCAGTCATGTCTAGTTTAACTGTCTAGTCCAGTCCATTGTATATCCAGTCCATGTGCATTAGTCCAGTCTATTCAGGTCAAGTCCAATCCCTGGTCTCGATTATTCTCATTAATGAAGTTTGTCTAGATGATTTAGGGATATAATCCATGAGTTATCCTTGATAAAGATGAAATAAATCTATTTGTTGGTTAAAAAATGACTTATAACGAATCTGGTACATCCCATTTGTGATTTTAGAGATAATTACTAAAATTAGGGTCAAATATTGCCCTGATATTCGGGAAAAAATATTTTTAATAAATAATGTGAACCGGCCAATTTTGACTAATAGACCGGTTAGTTGACTTTTGTCAATCTGTGATTTTATTACTTATTCTGACTTATCTCCAGTCATGCAGATTGACATTACCAATCTTATCAAATTTTGCTACCTTGAGCACAATAAAAAGGGGTCTTGTCCTTCATTTTTTTGGGGTCAATCTCTGGTGGGTCCAGAAGCTTATTCTTTTTAGAGTTTGCATGTCATTTTATTGGTGAAGTGATATCTAGCCTCTATCAAGAATCTTAGTCATCCAAATTACTCTAAAAACATCTTTGTTGTTCCTTTGCATCGTGGATACCATGGAAAACATTCCCAAGTCATCAAGGCAAGCCGCATCGTGAGGTAATCTTTACCAGCTTTCTTAGGGTAGATATCATATAGATTGTCTCCCCTTTTCGGTAGTCACATTTCATTTCACAAACCACAAAAAAGAGTTTTTTTCCAGTTATTTTCTTTGTCTAAGTCCAGGTTTGAATTGTTGACTTCTTCTCGTAGGACCAGTGTCGAACTGCGGTGGTTTTGATTCTGATTTAATCTGATCGGATACGTAGGCGACTTGAACTCGATGTCGAGTTCAAGCCAAATACTAATAAAAATTAACTCAGGGTAAGTCATATCATGTTTTGTATGCTATATGTGTTCTTTAGGCAAAAAATCAATAGAAGCGAAGTAAAGATTGAAAAGGTGTGGCGGGTACCTAACACCTTCTTGTTGCATAATTTATTCCTCGGACCCGTCTCCCAATTTTTTGATAGATTACTGTCCTTTTGGACATTTTAGAGTAATTTTAAGGTTCTTATTTTATCTATTTTGTTAAATAAAATAAGACGGCGACTCCTAAAATCCTTAGGAATTTTTCTGAGGCGGTTCGCTACACGTGTGTCTCTTAGTTATGGTGGTGTAATTTTTACCACATTATTTGCCCCCCACTTTCTTGTTCACTGTAGAATAAAGACGGACCCATTTTAAAGAAAGGGGCCAATAAGGGTCTGATGAAATGAGAAAGGGCATGATGGATATCGTAACTCATTGCTCTACCTTGGGTCATCACCCCTAATGGCCAATTGATGAGAGGACGTTCATATGCCTTATCTGTATTTCTAGATAAAGGAAGAGCATCTCATAAAGTTCCCCAGTTTTTTAGAAATTTAGGACTCTTGGAGTCCTTTCACAGGGAACGAATTTTCTATTTTAGGCCATATGAGCCTGTTTCGAGCTGCGCAAGCTCGTGCTCTTGATTGGCTCGACGGTTAAAAATTGGTTGGGAGCTCGATTACTCGGGGTGCTGAGGCACTAAGTTGATCTTCATGAGCTTCTCCACTTGATTGACCGAGATACTAAGTTAAGCTACAAAAGCTCATTGCTTGGTTGGTCAAGGGACTAAGTTTGACCTACCGAAGCTTGTTCATTCGGCTGGATGAACGAAGGTTGAATCCTTTGGAAGGAGCTCATATGCTGGACTAGATGAACAAGGTTTAACTCATTTCGGGGGAGCTCATAAGCTCTGCTAGACTAGTAAGGGTTGATTTCTTTATAAGGAGTACATATGATCTGTTGGACGAGCAAACGTTGACTCCTTTTAAAGGACCTCATACCCTTGGCTGGACGAGCATATGTTGACTCTTTTGGAAAGAGTATATATGTTCGTCTGGGCGAGCAAAGGTTGACTCATGTGAAAGGAGCTCATATGCTTGGCTGGATAAGTGAAGATTTATTTGGAAGGAGCACATATGCTCATATGGGCAATAAACATTGACTCCTTTGGAAGGAGAACAAATGCTCATCTGGGCGAACAAAGGTCGACTCCTCTGAATAGATTTCATATCCTAAGTTGAATGAGCATAGGTTGCCTCCCATATAAGGCTCACATATCTCGTCTGGATGAGCATAATCCCATGAAAAGAACGCATATGATCAGCTAGGCGAGCATAGGTTGACTCCCATAAAAAGGAGTGCATATGCTCGGCTAGGCGAGCATGGGCTGACTGCTAGAAAGGAGCGCAAATGTTCTTTTGGGTGAACACAAGTTGACTCCTAAAAAGAAGTGCATATGCTCGGCTGGGCGAGGATGGATTGACTCTCATGAAAGGAATGCATATGCTCTTCTGGATGAGCATTCGTTGACTCCCACGAAGAAGCGCATATGCTCGCATATACTCTTCTGGATGAGCATGGTTTGACTCCCAAGGAAGGAGTGTATATGCTCTTCTGAGTGAGCATGGGTTGACTCCCATGAAGGGAATGCATAGGTGACCATGGGTTGACTCCAACGAAAATAGCACATATGCTTGCCTGGACAACCGTAGGTCGACTCCCATGAAATGAGCATGTACTTGTAACTCACGAGGCTTAATTCTATGGTCATATAAAAGGTTTTCCCCAACTTAAGGGGATGTGTTTAAATATACCAAATGACATTCATCTGCAGAAAAATATGCTCAATTGTTAACCAAAACGTGAGCTGATTCCATCCACAGAGTCCCCAAATATAAGCGTTTCTCCTTTTATTTTTCATTTTACTTTAGTTTAGAGCAAGAGCAATCAAACTTAAAGAGATGTAGGGAGATCATAGGAGGCTTCTTAGAAGAAACTGAAGAGTTGCCATAGTTAATGTTACAGAGCTTAAGGATCAGACTCCATCTGCTAGGGAAAACAAGCAGTCAAAGCTTAAGAAGTGGAGTCAGTATCCTCGGTTGTTCGAGGAACTACATAGAGCTTATGGGGGCTGGTCTGCTCGGCTTAGTCGAAGGATTAAGTTGACATTGAAATAATGCTTTTAGATTAAAGCCAACACAAGGAGTTTGATCACGTTTTCGCTTATTCAATGGTAGATTCCAACTCGAATAGCAGTATCTCATGTCTTTGTTAAGGAATGAGGCCCAGCTGCATGCGACGATGGTAACGGTAATCATGGTGGAAGGGACTGTAGGAAAGTTAATTTTGCACCGACATAGTTGCCCGTCATATCCGTGTGTTGTGAAAGGATTTAGAGTGCTAATAGATTGGCTCCATTGTAAATCCCTCTAATTGGGTTAGATTAGGCACCCTGGCTTGATAGGTTGTTAGAAAAATCCAAAGATTCCTAGCTTATAAGATAGTGCCACTAAATCGTATAAAATGATGTATGTTCGAGTAACAACGATTACAGATGCTTTGTAAGAACAAAATATATTGGCTCGATGCATTATGTGCCAAGGATTGTGATATATGATCCTTATAAGTGCAGAAGCAAATGTATGAATGTATAAACAACTTTATATCTGTCAAGATACATAATACATATGCAATAGTACAACACATGGTGATGGTTCCAAATTCGCCACAAACCTTTTGCCCTGTATGATCTCTGTGTATATTTAAGGTCTATGTACCAAAAAAGTACATTTCAGGTATGTGCCACCAATTAATAGAAAAGCTTTGGGGTATGACGCCTGAATGATGAGCCACACAGTAATAGTTATTCTTCAAAACTCAAGCATCTTTGCCAAATTTATGTAATGACATAATTGTCTGCTTGGCTTGGTCAAGGGACTAGGTTAAGCTACAGAAGCTCGTACACTTTGCTTGGCCGAGGGACTAGGTTGAGCTATAAAAGCTCATCCACTCAGCTTGGCCGAGGGATGAAAACTTTGGACAAGTAGTTCGTCTGCACGATTTGTAAAGTAGAAAAAGCTTTAAACAAGCGTAGTCTATCTGCTTGGCTGAACAAGCAGATAAAACTTAATGAGACATAATCCATGTGCTCGGCCTGACATTCGTGGTGCGTTTGAGAAATATTAATGATGGCAATCTTACAGCTTACTTATTTGTCAAAAGTAATGACTCATTATTTAAGAAGCATATAAAAAGAAACAAATTTATTTGCCTCTACTATCTGGCAGCAATTACAGTCGAAGTGTTTGCCACATGAAGCTAAGTGAGAAGGTGCAAGACATTGAGCCCTCAACATTACAAGTGCCATACATATGTAGCCCCTATGACTGAGAAGTTGTTAAAGTAATGATGGATCTTCAGCCATTTTTAGGTGGTTTCCATATTCCATATGCGAAGGAGAGTGTCGAAGAAACAATGTTCAAATGTTGATTATTAATGGCATGCTCGCAAAGGAACCTACATAGGAACAAATTGTTAATGACCATAGTTTGTTGCTTGGTTGGACGAGCACACAAAGCTAAATGACACGAGATTTGTTTGAGAAAGCTGTCACAAACGAGCGAATTGTCATGATTCGAGCAATAAGGATGTTGCCGAATTTTGTCAATATGGTGTTTAGTGGTGTGCTACATCTCTTGCAAGCAATAATTGGCTTTGATTTTCTGGTTGCATGTGCATGAGCTTTCAGGTTTATTGGATGTGTTAATCGCTTGCGCGCCTCTATTACTATATGATCGACTCAACTATTTGAAGAGTTGTGACTCATAACTTAGTTAGCCTAAGATAGAAGTTAGCTAACAATAGAACAATACCAGAATAAGCATGTAACCCCGAACATGCAGAGCGTTTTAAGCCATAGCTATAACTTAAGTCATGGGGAGCTGTGAACATGGTTTTCGCTTATGAAGCAGCTTATTAGCCATTGTTGAATTTCATGGAGTGCAATATGACCCCAATTTGTAGATCATTGTAGGAAAATGTTCTTTATAGCAAGAAAGCATATGAGATGACAAGTGCCACTATGTTTCTAGTATCAATATAAGTGCCAATCCAACACAAGTACTTATTTTTTTTTAATATTCTTAAAATTGATTTGTTTTCATTATATTAGGAACAATAACCCTCTATGTCCCCATCACTTCCTCGCTGGTTAGACATTAGGGGTGTGCCGCATTGCAAATAGTAAGTGGAGCCTATTAGCACTCGATAAACGCGACACATATGCTTATGCTTTTTTAAGCAATTTGACAATGTTAGACCAAAAACTGAATAGGTCTAGGTATTACAAAATTACGAACGCCTAAAACCAGAGCCCCTATTCTTACCGACGAATATGTGACAAAAAGAGAGTTGCTACACATCAATAGGCTTTAAAGAATATGTTGCATATGAATAAAAGTAAACAATATTCTGTGGGTCTCAAGTTTAAATATGCTTAATCATGGGGTTAAAAGCTTAGTACTTTGTTGAAGGAAAGAGCCACCTGAGGTTCTGCTTTACCAAAGCAAAGGCCATTGCCACCAGATGTAGATGTCATCACGTACTTCCTTGGTGATGTCGAGGCAACGATTACCAACAAGAAGTTTGACTTGTCAACCAAATTGCTAAGGTAACAGTGACTACAACAGCGATAGAAACACATGCCGCAAAACGAATGTTCAAGGGCATCATTGACATCGGTGATGCTGGTTGCGATGACATGGATTTGACTGAGATATGTCAAAAGGGCCAGGTGGCCCACAGGCTGGCCCGACCCTCTCGTGAACAGTAGCGGCCCAAAATTATAGGGCCTTGGACCTGGGCTTGGACCAGGCCGGAGTATTCAAGAAAAAAGCCCGAGTCAGGCCCGGCCTGAAAAAGCCCGGGTTTTGGCTCGGCTCGAAAATGGCTCGGGTTGCTGCTCGATTTTGGCTCTTTTCTGGCCCGGATTTTGACCATTTCCTAGCCCTAAAGTGGGCTGGCCCACTTTATTTCAAAAATTGTTTTCCCTCCCCTTTTCCCCCCCAATGTCCCTCTGCTTTCTTAGGTGGCCTGTTACTCGTATTTCAACTGGGTTTTGACTGGATCAGGATCATCTGCTGTACCAAAAGAACGCTGCTAAATATTTTTCAGTGACAACAATTTGTCATTATAAATTTCAATAATAGTAACAAAACACTTTCAGTGATAAATTTTTGTTGCTAAATGTTGTTCATCACCTCTGTCGTACATCAGAGGATCTTGATCCATTTTGACTCTAGATTCGTCTGTTTATTGTTGTAGGATCTCCAATAAAGTCATGATCCAGTATCACCAGAAACAATGGATGTCAATCGATCTCTATCAATTTTGTCACTGTCTTCTAACTCTCTTTCTTGTATGAGTATCACTACGTATGATCAAAAGAACAACGAAATAAAGAAGAACCCATCACAAACGTCATCTCAAAACCTACGCGTAACTAGTCACGGGGTTTTCGAACGCCTGCTAACTACTATAAACACCTTCATGCCTAGTCACTGCCTACACATGGTATTGTATGCTATTTCACTTCTTAATTTGTTGCTAAGTGGCTACAATTACTACTAAAATTCATTTTTAACGCCTAAAAGTGATAGAAAACCCGTATGAAAAGGTAGAAATTACGTGTTCCGTTATTATTATTGTTACCGTTACTTTTTATATTGTTAGTATTATAGGGTATAAAAATATGAGCTTTAGTATTTTGGGAGTTGTTGCCCACGATTCAAATTTAATCTTCATTAGTTTTAAGTTTAGAAAACAAAATCATATGTTGGATGAATCAAATCGCGGAAAGGAATTCTGCTAAGAGCATAAATTCCTAGGTCGAATGATGAAATATGCTACAATGGACCTATTTTTACATGTGATCAAAGCTGAAAATGGAAACTTTTGGGGAGAATTAAATTAGATACCTTCATGATGCTTATATATGAAAACCTAATGTAAAGTACATAATAATGATTATAACCTGCACTACTGAAGTAAATCAATCAACTTACTTAAAAGGAGATTCATAGCACTACATTACAATTTGCTTACATAATAACAAGAAATTACCGAGATTCAAATCTTTACTTTGAATAACAAGAAGTTGGGAAGAAAAGAAAAAAAAATTTGGGCCCGGCTTAGGCCTAGGCTTGGACTGGGCCTATATACCCCAGAAATCTGGCTCGGCCCGGCCAATTTTCCTCTCCTCTAGCCCAGCCCTGGCCCGTTTTCCTGTGAAGCCCAATGGGCCCGGGCTGGGCCGGGCTTACATCTCTAATTTGACCAGAGTGGCAGTGGCCACGCTGCTAGTTATAACATAGGGGATCTAGATAGAATATCAGTGATGGCACTGCTTGTCGTGAAGACATGTATCTGGTGGTCCTCGTGGCGCTTGTTGAGGAACGTTTTGTGGTCGGACATTAGTCTTGCCTAGTGGTAGACGTGACCAGTAAAAGATTTCGAAAGCCCTATTTGTGGACAGTGCATCAGTAAAAGGCTGGGCACAGTGGATGGCAGTGGAGGCTACTTCGCGATAACAATGGTGCGGTGGCAGCTTTGTGTGGCCTTCCAATGGTCGGAGCATTACATGATAAATATGTTGGCATTTGGGGCAACAACGTGTGGGCGATTTGATGACCTTTTTTTCTTCTTTGAAGTGATGACGACTGATTGAAAACCCACAATGGTGGGTCATCTGTTAGTAGTCCTCACGCCGTCCCACTGGCCAGGGCCTCGCTGGAGGGTCACGTTGCTGTTTGTCAACTTGGCACTGGTCATACACCCACATGCATTCATATGCACAGATCATGATGGCTTGAGGGGGGGGAGGGGTGTCTTCGTTGGTCTTGTCGTTCACCGCTGCATGAGCCACTGACCGCTGCATGCACAGTCGTGGCTAGTGATGGTCATGGTCTTTTTGTCTCTGTCGGCATACATGAGCTGGTTGTAGTGAGACTTGGCCTGAATCTTGCTACGGACCGCTATGTCACTCATTGTCGGTGCTATGGATAATTTTCCTGCTGGAGTTCCAAGCTCCTTTTTTTTTCGCTTAACGTGTTTGCTTTGAGAACTGTTAGGCTAGTCACTTCTACAGATGACGCCAAAATATTATGGATAAAGTTAAATAAATAGTAGACACTAGTAGTACCTTAGACTTGTGAGGGTAATTATAAAGAGCTGAATGGGGTTTTCTTCTCTCAGTGGGAGACAATTACCTTAGAAGGTAGTTATCGTAGGAGATTATATTCCTTATTAACTAAGGATTGTACTTCTATTGAAACGAGGATTCTAGAATCTATGAAAAACATGAGGTATAAAACAGACATGCGTATCCTTAGTTCATGTTTGACTATAAAAAGGACACGCTATAGCGAGCTACCATGAAAAAAAATCCCTGGTGTGGAAAACGGGATCTAAGGATTTAGGAGTCGCCATCTTATTAAGTTAAACATAGAAAAGCAGAAAAATTCAAAAATGACTCTAAAGATTTTCAAAGGACTACGAATCTATTGAAATCAGAAAAAAGGTTCAATGACTAAGTTATACAATGAGAAGGTGTTAGGCACCTGCCATATCCTATTGGTCTCTACTTCATTTCAATTGGTTTTTAGCCTTTTTAACACATAAAACATGTAATAACATAAACCCTAAGTTTATTTCTATATTATTGGTTTGAACTCAACATCAGGAGTCGAATGACTTACGCATCTGGTCGGACTAACAAGAATAAAACCATTGTAGTTTGACTCTGATCCTACGGGAGGCGACCTACACTTCGGTCTTAGACTCAAACTAAGAAATGAAAAGACTATTTTTCTCTCACGTGATCGTGGGAAAGGGGAATTATTCTAGACCATTATGCTAGACTAAAAAGCATTAAAATGTAACTCGCGAGCTTGTTTGTCTAGAAGACTCGGGAACACTTTGTGAAGAATCTACGAGGCAAAAGACTTAAAAGTCTTTAGAAGTTAGTGAATTATGATGTGTTAATTTCTCTTAAGAGATGATATATCACTTCTATAAGAAATGATATAAAATCCCTTGCATATGTTGTTCTTGTTAGCTATACCGGGGTATGTCCCGAGTACTTGTTTTGCTAATGGCCTTTCGGAGCCTTATATGTTTTAGCCTCTTGTCTTTTAGGTGTTATTAATATTGTCATTGGGGTCTCTTTCCCTGGGGTATGCCCATTGTACATTTGTATTTCTAATTCAGGTTGTATTCCTCGTTGATGTTTGGCATGTGGAAACTCTGGTTGATGCTAAGTGTCCATGTGCCCCTCTGTTTACCTTGTTACGTGTGGCAGAGAGAGGATAATTGTCATGGATGCTAAGTTGAGTGATTTTGGCGAGATGGTTTGATCCGAGTGGCGTTCTCACCTGATGATGGTGTATACTTATGATGACTGATGTGGTTGGTAGGTTTGGTCCAGATTGATATTTGACGGATCGGTCCACGTACAGATAACCCCTTGCCGTTTTTAGCATGAGTTATCGCAGTTGTTAGTAAGATGGTCTTTCTACCAGGATCTCTAGACTCTCCACGTGGCTTCACCTGTTGTTGCTACCTTTATGAGGTCACTATTAGGTCTTCCTATATCCTTTCCTTTGCTGATCTAGCTTCGGTGGTTATGTATTACCCCTTTTATTTTGATGTCAGTGTGGCTTGCTTCAACATAGTTTAGGTCCTTTTATTAGCTCTTGCTTTGCGAGACTTGCGTTCCCATTATTGTATTCTTAAAGTATGCCCCTTGTATATGTTGTACTTTTGTTTCATCGGTTGATATATATTTTTATTTATCAAAAAAATGATTTAGGTAAGGAAATTTTCATATCACTACTCTTTTATGCCACGTTGTCTAGGAAGAAAAAATCGATCCTTGAAAATGTAAGCCAATAGAGTTCAGGGACGCCATAAATGATAAAGATGACCATATCAATATATGATCTGATGACAAGACAGAATATTTGATAAAAATCACAGAATAAGAAAAGTTAACTAACCGGCCAGTTTATCGAAAATCGGTTGGTTCATTCCTTAATTTAGAACTATTTTCCCGTATTTTGAGACATTATCAGACCCTAATTTAGTAATTATCTTTGATTTTATTAGATGGGATGTACTAGATTCGGAAATTATCTTCATGTTTCATGAAAATCAATGATTTAATCACTTGCATCATGGATAATCACAGATAATTTCTAAAATATTTTAAGACATGTGGACTGGACTCACCTAAGTGAACTGCATCCAATTACTGACTGGACAGGAGAACTAGACTAGAATGTTGGACTGGACAATTGGACTGGACTAGACTGATTAATGAACCAGATTAAATTAATCAAGTTATAATATCAGGACTAACCTCTAATAATAAACTCTAACTAATGATAAAGCTCAATAAGTATTTAATTAAAAAAAACTAAAAAGGGGTGTGTATAGAGTCCATCGGTGAGGGAGTCGCATGCAGGCAAACATCACAAAAAAAAATTTATAGTGAAAAACAAAAGACCACAACACTCTGAACAGACTAGCGGACACTTACACAAATATGAGGTCGGAACTTTATAGGGCTTCCGACGTATCCCAAGAGGAGGAATCAGACCAACGTACTTCAGATAAAGGGAGGATATTGTTCTAAGTCGGAGCCAACAGTAACAACAGTTGGTCATCGAACTATGTCACAAGAGAAAGCGAAGTTAAAACTTATCTATAGCCGGAGTCAATATTAACAATGATTGGTTGCCAGAAAAGAGGCGCATCCCTAGAAGCCAGAGCCAACAGTAACAACAATTGGTCGTCTAGGAATACGTAAAAGGTCATGTCTAAGAGCTAGAGCCAACAACGCGTCGAAGCGGTTGGTCACTTAGCCATAAAAGGTGATCCTAAAAGCCAGAGCCAACAATACATTAAAGCAATTGGTCACTTAGGAGTGCTAGAATATATCCAAGAGCTGGAGCTAACAATGCGTTGAAGGGGTTGGTTGCTTGGACACATGAAAGGGTGAACCTAAGAGCGGAGCCAACAACACCTTTAAGTGAATGTTTGCTTAGGAAAACTGTAATATATCCAAGAGATGGAGCTAACAACATGTCGAAGCGGAGACCTGTAAAAAGGGTAAACCTAAGAGCCGTAACCATCAATGCGTCAAGGCAGTTGGTCACTTAGGAACACTTAGGAACACTTAGAAATATATATACCGTTGATAGCGCTAGTAAAATAGGAGAAGTTGCAAGCGCGATCTGGCCGTCCACGTTCGATCTGTGGATGGCCCAGATCTTTTTTTTTTGCATTTTTTTAAAGTCCGTCCGCTACATAATGTAGCTGACGATTTTTTGACAAAAATACCCTGCAGTTTAAAAAGAGCCCATCCGCAACATTATGTAGCGGACAAATCTTTGTAGCTTTTTTCTCTTTCTCTCTCCTTTCCCTCATTAATGTTATGAGATTCTCTCCTTTCTCTCATCCGCTACATTATGTAGCGGACAACTCTTTTTAGCCTTTCTCTATCTCACTCTCTCTTCTTTTCCTCATTAATGTTATGACATTCTTTCCTTTCTCTCTCTCTCTCTCTCTCTCTCTCTCTCTCTCTCTCTCTCTCTCTCTCCTTCTCTTATTAATTTTCTGACTCTCTCTCTCTTCTCCTCCTTCCTCAAAAGTAGAACCCATAATCAAACAAATGGCACATTCTAATCCGTCTTTGAAATGCTCTTGGGAGAACGCTAAAATGGGTATGGATTTAAGGACAGAGGGATCCAGGCCACGATGGAGGACGGTGGCGGCGGATAGTTCTTGGTGGCCGGGGGAGAAGTCGAAGCGGCGGCGGCGCCGTACGGGGATGGCGTGTGGGTCGGCGTCGTCTTGGCGGCGGTACCAGAACCACTTGGTGTAGAGATGGAGAAAGAAGACAAAGATCACTACCACAAAGAGGACTATGATGGCCACCACCATGATTTTACCTGTTAAGGCTACCACCGATGAGTCATCCAGTTTCTGACTCACGTTTGATGAGTCACCGAAACCCATGTCTCGCACAACTTTGAAGCAAACCTCGAGGCTTGGCAAAAAACCCAGAAAGGTATCTTCTTGTAAGACAGCAAATTTAGAATTTTTGCTAGAATTCATGGAAGATCTTGAGGTTTAATGAAAGCTCCAGAAAGGTTTCTTCTTGGCCAGTGCTACCGATCTGGGAGATCTCCAAGAATATTCACGAAAATCTTAAGGTTCAATAAAGTACCAACTATAGAATTCTGCAAAGATTGCAGGGAAATCTCGAGGCTTAATGAAAACCCCGGGATTGTTTCTGTTCTTTGTGAGGTTCCAAAATCCAAGTATTCCAAGAAAACAAGTTGGGGGTTTATGGATTGGTGCAAGTTATAAGGAAAAGTAGGAGGAGGAAGATAAGATGAAGTTTGGCAATGAGATTCAAATTGAATTTCGGTCCTTTTAAAAATGTGGAGATGCAGTAAAGGATTGGAGAAAGTTCTACTTTTGAGGAAGGAGGGGAAGACAAAGGAGAGAGAGAGAAAGAGAGAGAGAGAGAGAGAGAGAGAGTCAGAAAATTAATAAGAGAAGGAGAGAGAAAGAGAAAAAAAGGATGAGAGAGAGAGGAGAGAAAGGAAAGAATGTCATAACATTAATGAGAGGAAATGAGAGAGAAAGAGAAAAAAGTAAAAAAACTTATCCGCTACATAATGTAGCGGATGAGAGAAAGGAGAGAATCTCATAACATTAACGAGGGAAAGGAGAGAGAAAGAGAAAAAGGCTACAAATATTTGTCCGCTACATAATGTAGCGGATGGGCTCTTTTTAAACTGCAGGGTATTTTTGTCAAAAAATCGTCAGCTATATTATGTAGCGGACGAACTTTAAAAAAACGCAAAAAAAGATCTGGGTCATCCATAGATCGCGCGTGGACGGCCAGATCGCACTTGCAACTTCTCCTATTTTGGTAGCGCTATCAACGGATCAGCTCCATATATATATATATATATATATATATATATATATATATATATATATATTTCCAAAAGCCGGAGCCAACAACGCGTCAAAGAGATTGGTCTCTTGGACAAATAAATGAAAACTGTAGTAAGATTACTCAAAGCTTGAGTCAGCAATGTCCAAGCACAATTGGTCGTTGAGTGTCAACATATTCCTTAATTGGTATATAGAAAATGTCGCTTGACAACATAGGACAAGAAAAGATAATGGGCTTAAACCGTATCATATCACTGAATTGGGCAACAAATTCAGAGAATCATAAAATTTCACTGATTTCGGAGTATAAGCATGTAAAAAAAACAAGCAAACAAGCACACAATATTCATAGAAATTAAGGAACACCTTTAAACTTTTAATCGAGATCATGCAGACATGCAAGTGAATTTCAAACAAGCATGAAAGCATACAATTTTTTTTTTGTTGGAGCCTAAAACTAGTTGGTTGATCAGAGAACTTGAAGGGTAAACATAACATGTCAAAAATCGTCCGATTAATTAAAGAGTTTGAATTTTGACAAGTAATAATGTTGAAAATCGGCTGGTTAGTCAGTGACAGATCCAAACGGGAAAATTGGTTGGTTTATCCGTTCATGTGGGCGCAAGTTTAGGGTTTTTTTATCACTGACTTCTAATCATAATATATCACCCTCTCTTTCAAGTTCGGCTCCAAGAAGGACTTTTCCATCTCTAATCCCTCTCCAACTATACTTCCCTTTAATAAATTCTTGAAATCCCTCCCTCCTCTAAACATCACTTTCGATCATAGAGATGGAATTTCAACGCACAAGAAGACGACACAAATGTGGCCCTAAATTGGGCGAGTTTCAAGCTTTCAGCCAATGACTGGGACGGATGACCACTCGATCCTCACACTGGATCAAGATGCGCACCTAAGCCATCACTTTTTTGTGGATGAGGTATGTTATCTACCGACTGTCTCTCAATTACACGCATTGTAATACTCCACACCTAGAATATGGTTTACGGTGAATCTTAGAATTTTAGTTATTCCTTTAGTAGCAGTTGTGGTAATATGCATTAATTTGGGGTCTTTAGCGATGATTATTGCCAGAAATATTGATTGTGACCTTTAGTGACAAATTATAATGCTCTAAGTTGCAAAATAATGAGGTGGGGAGACTGTAACGCCCGAAATTTTATTTTCGTCGACAAAATTTTTATTTTCGTCGACAAAATTTTAGTCTTTTAAAGGAATGTGGGTGAGACGAGAAAATAGCTAAGTGTGATGGGGGTCTTTTGAAATTTCCAACCTAGGGCAACCGTATATAAAGAGAGCCTTAAGAGGGCAGCCGTCCAAGAAGTCCGCCCACCCCCTTTACGTGAAAGTCAGAAAGGAAGAGAGATGGGAAAACCAAGCTAGGGCATGGGAAAATTCAAGGTAATAAAATTTCTAAACTCTCTCCTTAGTTTAGCCATGAATTTAGATGTTATGTACATTTTTTGGTGTGAAATTGGTAGCTTTTGTGTGTATTGATGTGGATGTGTTTGAGAAGAAGGTTGATATAGAGCAACATAAGAGTGAGTTAGGATTTTATCATATCTCCTTGATTTCAAATCTAATTGAGATGATTTTTCTCTTTCTGAAAACCTCATTATGTCGCCTTCAACTTTGTAGTTTTGATTTTTCTCAGAATCTCACGTTTGCACATTAAAAAAATGACCTTAAAATTAATTCACTGTAGAAGTCTACTTAAACTTTGTAGTTTTGAGTTTTTGAAGATTCATCATGTTTCTGCCTCAAAATGGTCAATGTACAAAACTAGGGTTTGCTGAACAAATGATGTTTCTAGAATTACAGATCAGTCAATTTCCTAAAATTTTGAGCTGTTTCTGAGTATATTTGGGCAAAGTGTGAAACTAAAACTCTCATTATTTTTACAAAATCTTTGACATGGAATTTTTTACGATTTTTCTAGGCATGGAAAGGGCCTGAAATAATTTTATTTTGAAAACAAGGTTTTGAATTGTTTGATATAGTAAACAAAAATATTTTTAGCCGAAAATACTACAGTGATTTAAATCCACTGAGATGCTTGAGTGTCTAAAATTTTGTGCCGTTTGAATATATTTTAAAATAAGAACCTTAGCGCTTAATTTAAAGAGCGGTTTAGAGTTCCGAACGGAGAATTCCCAAAAAGGTCATTTATGTCCGAAAAACCTACCTAGTTGTTTAAAAGGATGTTTTGAGTTATATTGGGGGTCTGTACGTTAGGCATCAGGGGTAATTTGATAATTTTACACAAGTCTATGGGGTATTTTGGTAATTTCGTGCACTTGGGTGAAATTTAGCACCTAGGCCTGATTGAGCGGGAATAAATAACATCCATATGGTTTATTGTTTAGGTTCCGATAAACAAGAATTAGGACAAGAACCAAAACCACTTAGCTATCCAAGTAAGTACTCATGCCATGTTCCTCCATATACTCTATTTGCAAATTATATAAATGTATACATGATTTAATCAAATCAAAGTTTTTGAATTTCTTGTACTGTTTTCATGTTAAATCATTTGATGAAAATTTGAGTTAAAAAGGCCATGGTCTGTTATGTGAGTAGATGATTTAAATTCGGTACATGATGGTAAACTTGACTTGGTTGCTGTGCCCCATATCCAACGGGGGAAGTTGGATTTTGGGCTCTGGTCAACGGGGCTTGTACGTTGATGCACAGTACTGTTGCTTGTGATTCACCCTTACGTCCATAGAATTATTATCTCGGGTGTAGAAGGGATTTCAGGACCTAGTTAGGGGGGCTTGTACGTTGACCGCAACACACCTAAGTATGAATTATTGGTGATAGATGCAAATGAGCTTTCTTGATGATTATACTCCGATTTGAGAACCTTTTCTGCAAGTGCATATATGTATGTATATATAATGAAGAATGTTTTGTTATGGTGACATTGAAATCCTGATTTTGAAAAGAGAATTCCATGGCATGTTTTGAAACCCTCAAACCTATTTAAGGGAAATGGTATGTGTGCTTATTGGGCCCCAAACTCATTCTTTAAATATTTTTCAGGCGATTACCTAGATGGAACCGGCACTGATGAGGGCCATGAGGATGTAGTTGCGGGAGACAACTGCAGAGGAGATGCAGTCCTCATAAATTATCTAATAAATCTATGGGTGACATGCTAGTATTGATTTGTAATTTAAGAATTTTGGAGCTTAGGTCTCCTCGAATTTCTGCATAGTTGTCAATGACTTGTAAGTGAGAGTTTTAAATTGATTGTTGAGGAAATTCTATGCAAGGCTTGTAATAGCCAATGAATTGTTTTAGAATTTAGCAAGTTGGAATAAATTCTAAGTACAGGTTGGAGTAGGCTTAGCAGAGCCCTGGTGGAGGCTTAGTGGGCTTGCGGCTGGTCACGGGCCTAACTCATGGGCTCACCTATGGGTTCGGGTCGTGACACGCACCATCTTACACTTTTTCACAAACTAGGGACTCCCATGCAAACTCTTTGTTTTCCATGACCTCATGCATAAATTGGACGGTCCTTGAAATTTATCTCTTTTTCTCTTGATTTTGTGCAGCTCTTCCCCTCGAATATTGTTGTAGGGGCTCCCCACTAGAGCTACAATTTTGTTCCAATTGCAACGTCTTATCAATGCCAAGGTTTTATGTAATCCAATTAAAATAGAAGGAATTTAATTGAGATGATGATAACCTTAGAGCGTTATTTACAGTTTAACCTTCAATGTGTCATTCCAAGTATAGTACTGAAGTTCATCCAACGTATTTTCAATTATAAATATGTGAGAAATATGAGGGACGTGAACCTTTAAAGGGTAAAATATGAAACTTATCAAAAGTTGTCCAAATACAACTTTGTTCAAGTCAAATGCGATTAGTTTTTTGGGTCAGAGGGAGTAACACTCTTATCAAGTGGTTGAGAAATACTATTGGCACCCTCTCATGTATTTTTTACTTTTCTTTTGTTGCTAAAATCGCATTTTAAAGATAACTGTTAACTTTTTAGCAGCGAACATAAAGTGGAAAAAGACTCTCCTGACATGATTTAGTAATTGTCATATCGTGCTCCGCATGCAACGCACGGATTAAAACTTGTAACAATTAAAACTAGGACGTAAGCGGTCCAACCTGAAGAACCCATGTCAAACATTTGGTGACCATTTTTTCTGTTTTCATTCTTATGTTTTTGTTCTTTTCTTATTTAGTTATCATTTTGAATTTCTACTTTAAAAAACACTACCAAGTTGGTAAATTAGCAAAGCCTTGGGATCATTAGTGCATATAACAAATAAAACTAGAATAGAAGTGGTCGAAACTAAGGACCTTTAGCTAGGGATGCAACTTGGGTTGGTTGGGTTAGGTTTGTACACAACCCAAGAAAACTCTTGTGCCTTTAAACTCACTGTCGACGGTAGTGACGTTGGCTGCGGGGGGTTGGTGGGGGGGGGGGGGGGTGGGGTTGGCAATGGCATGCGGGGGTGGGCATTGACAGTGGCAGCCGACAGTGAGGAGGCCGGTGACGGAGGTTGTTGATAGTTGCCGGTGGTTTTCGACAATGATAGGTGGTGGCAGATGACAGTGCTATGGCATGTTGTTTTGTGGGCGGTAGTTTTTTTTTTTTTTTAATGGAAGTTATCAACAATATATGAGTTCTTGCATAGATGATTTTCAAAAGTCCATCCCAAGATAACTCATTATAATATTGGCTCAGCCCATTCTAACCCAGTTTGTCTCTAATTGGGTTGGGTTGGGTAAAAGCTTACATTTTTCTGGGCTGAGTTGGTTAAACTCATAAAAACCTAATCCAAGTTGCAGCCCTAACCTAAGCAATTATTATGTTACAATTTTCTCTGTTCTCATTTTCATGTTTTTGAGCTTTTCTTGTTTCGTTATCATTTTGAACTTCTAGTTTCAAAAATACTAATTCCAAATAGTATTCATGATACTAAATTACAAATAACCCTTGAAGTTTACTTCATAGTCTTGTTAACCCCTTATAGTTTCAATGTGTCAGCTAGTACCTTAGCTTTTATAAAATGTTTCAATTGGATTCTGGTTAACAAAAAGTGGACAATCATTATCATGTGCCCCTCCCGTAATGGTTTTTGGGGGCAAACCTGTTAACACATAATTCCTCTTAAAAAACAACCTATTGTAAGACAACCACCATTATCGAAGTCAATGTAGCATACCTCCATTGCCCCAACCACCATCGCCATTATTTTGAGCCACTACAAAGGCACCCAGCTAGGTATTAATCTAAACAACATCCCATCACCAATTTTAGCCACCTTAGTAATGCCACCCCCAATTTAGGCTACAACCACCATTGCCACAAATCTGAACCACTAGATCGTGCCACCAGTGTCAGCCACCAACATTATGCCACCACCATTTTAGGCTAGAACCACCACTGTTACCAATCTAAACCATTGCCATCACCACCTTGTTAGTTACCGGCCTTAAGCCACCACCAATTTAGGCTACAGTCACCATTGCCACAAATTTGAACCTCTAGATCGTGCCACCAATGTCAGCCACGAGTATTATGCCACCACCATTTTAGGCTAGTACCACCAATGCTACCAATCTAAACCATTGCCATCACCACCTTGTTAGTCACCGGCCTTAAGCCACAACCAATTTAGGCTACAGCCACCACTACCACTAATCTAAACCACCGCCATCAAACCATCAACAAAATGTAACACAATTACCACGATCACTTATTGGAGCCACCACTGTTGTTGCCACTGATTAAAGCCACCACCCAATTCACGAATTCAGATTTCACTACCACCATCTCAAAACTAGCAAATCTCGGTAACCCCATGCCTTTCTTACACCAGATCATAAAAAGGGTGATGAATACGGCTTCTGATTTATATGAGTTGGAGTTTCATGATGCAAATCTAGCGGTTAGGTTTTCGAGGCGATTCTTTGCGTTACAATTTCAAAGACAAATTTGGTAGGGATGTTTATGCTTATAGTTTCTTGGAAATATTGTTTATACCAGTAATGGGAGGTATATATAAAGGTCATGATCACGTTCAAGAAAATGGAACGATGTCTAAGATACTCGAGGAAGAAGGGTTGGTGGCAGTTTTGGTGGTTGTCTTGGAAAGCTCTTAAGTAGTGGAGGGTGAGGAAGAAAACTGTTTCTTGGTAGGTTTCACTCCCTAAAATTCCTTTTCTACCGTTTTGAAGAACATACTCAGAAAAGTTAAGAGACATTTTCACATTTAAAGAATGTATATAAGAAAGAAGGAAAATGAAGAGAAGGCAAAGGGAGGGTGTGGAAGGCTCCAAATCAAATCAAAGATGTCGCGTATAAAAACGGCCGTCCGTTTCACGCTATCTCCAATGCAAAGAAGCCACCACCCCCCCGCTTTGCCCTTTTTATTAATTAACTATTAATTATTAATTAATACACGAATAAGTACGTAATACTCTCTCTCTCTCTCTCTCTCTCTCTGACGGCAACTTGTGTACAGGAAAAGATTCGTTCAAGTCCAATCCCCCTGCCAGCTTCAGCTTAGACAAACAGCCAATCCAATCCAATCCAATCCCCCCCAATCCAATCCCCACCCCCTTCATCTCTTGTTTACATTTCTCTTTGAGACCCAATCCCCCCTCTGTTGCATTCAACGTTACCACCACCAGTTACGTACTAAGACCCATTGTTCGTTTCCCATTTGGAGCTCCATTCCCCTTTTCTGCCCAATCTCTGTCAGAAACTTTCCTTTTTTACTCCGCCCGCGTTGAATTCAATGCTCTTCACTCAGTCCTTCTGATTTTTTCTCCTTTTTCCGCGAGATGATCGTCGAATGTCTTGAATTGAAGGAATGGATGGATGATGAACGCACTGTAATAAGGCCACCCGTGCTCGACAAAGAAATCTGAATTCCACGGTGAGTGAAATTTTGCTTTGCTTGTCCGTCTGCTCTGGAGTTTGATTTTGTTTCTTAGTCTTGGAAAGCTTTATATTCTTGCGCTGATCTTCGTTTTCTGGAAGTGACAATTTTGCTGAATTTCTCTTGGAATGCTAGATTTTTTTGAGCTCTCTGCCGCTACAACTAAATGATAATCGCTTGAATTGTTTACTTACGTTTTTTGTGTTTGTCATGGGTAGTATGTTAGAATTACGATATCTTTACCTTACAGTTGTTTTTGGTGACATCGATGTTTGAGGAAATAGAGCCTCCTGGTCATAAGCTCAAAATTACTGTTTAGGATTCTTTTTTTATTCATTTCGCATTTGAGTCACCCAGGGACAGGGTCGAGGCCATCGTTGCAAGATAAAGGGGGCAGAGTTTTTTTTCGCTACTGTGGACAAGATTTGGGGGCATTGGGTTCACTCTCTTGTTATCTTTCTACGTTGTCCTTTGTGTGTACACACATTTAGGGAGCGACTAAGTTCACACTCTAATGATTATTCACGCCCTTTTGTCGCCAAAGATGCATTAGCAACAAAAAGTTACCTTCTAATGATAGTTGAGAGTGAGGATTTAATGTTTAAAAGTACTATAACAGCGGCACAAACTTTACCTTTTATACATGGAGGGACAGACAAGTATAGGTTGGTATGTACTCTGTGCATTCTTGTATTATGAATGAACAAAGCTTATCCATAAACACATAAAGCATTTCGGAGCCGGGGGGGGGGGGGGGGGGGGGAAGAGGTAGATCTATTTTACTGCATCAACTTATAAAAGTATACTTACATCAATTTTGTGCTTACACTTTGTTATGTCCAAAAACATCTGTAAATTTTAGGCTTATTGTACAAAATCAACCCCGAGCTTTGAGTTGACTATGCCCCCAACTTTTAATAAGTTTTGATGAAGCTCTTTTCAAGTTTAAACGCTTTAATTAGTCCTTCTGTTAGACTTCCGTTCACTCTTCTGTTAAATCAGCCTACGAGCTCCACATGTTACCGTAAAAGATACTCCCTCCATCCCAAATTAATTGCTCCAGTTTGATTTGACACGCATATTAAAGGAAGAGGTCAAAGTTTGCGTGTTCCCTTTGCTACCCTTGTGCCTTATTAACTCTTTTTTCTAACTGCCAAATGGGGGTCCCATTTGTCTCCTTCCCCTCCCCCTTCCCCTAATTTTCTCACCTTCACCGTAACTTGTCTATGTAAGATAGAGCTGAAGTTTCTGTTAATTCAGAGCACCTATTTTGACTAACCTAATGCAAGGATGGAAAGCTAAGATGGAAAGCTAATAACTTTATAAATACAACTACATCATCGATTTCAACTTGGTTGAAATAAGAACTTAACTCGCCATTGATATATGTTCACCTTGAGTTGAATATCAACCATCACTCCCGTAATAAAAATAGATTTAGTAACCAATCACCGGACAACATGCCCATTAAATGTTCTATCTGAGTGCCCCTGGGGATCACCTTAGTTAGTGCAAGGGTACTCCAGTTTCTGAATTTGCTTTTGATTCGTAACATGCTTCAGAAGATTAGACAGCAAAAACAAATTGACAAACCAAAAGCTTTAAATCACGATGGCTCGCCTCCTCAATGCCCAGTAACGCCTAGCCTGCTTTTGTCAAACGCGCCACACGCCTAGTCGCTCTTGAGAAGCCCCGATCGCTTCGTTGAACGCCTCAACGCCTAATTGTTCGCCTATTGAGATGCCCCGATCGCCTCGTTGAACACCTCAATGCCTGGTCGTCCGCCTAGTCGAATACCCACCTTGCCTTATCGAATTTTGCAATGCCTAGTCGTCAGCTTAGCCATTGTGGATCTTCGATTCAGATTTAGTTTTAAATCTGTCAAATTTTGGAATCTTGAGAGTGTGTCGGCTTGCTGCGAGGCTTCGAGATTGCCGAATCTAATGAAGGTAGGTGGAATAGGGTAGTCGGTGACATATATAGCAAATTGAGTTTGATTGATGAGGGAGGTAGAGATGATGGAAGGGAGATGAAGGTGACGGTGAGGGAGAGATGTGTACTTTTATCTTTGGGTTGTCATGATACTCAGCGAAGCAAGTCCGATGATGGGTGAGCTTGATTCTTGGGAAAATCCGATTGGTGGGGCCGTAGCAGAGTTTTTGATGACGGTGTGGCTGTTATGATCACACACACACACACACACACACAGAGGGAGGGAGGGAGGGAAGTGGGTCAGTGGAGAGGAGAGAGAAGAAGGGATCGGTGGAGGGGTTAATGAAGAGAGAGAAAGAGAATAAAAGAATTGGCCAAAGGGTAAAAATGGAAAAGCCCCTACGAATACAAAATTTCTCCTAATGTAGAAAGTGAGCATATTTTTTTGCGACAACCCAAAAAGGAAATCTGATCAATCTTTTTTGGGACAAAGGGTGTAATGTATATGGGGGTATAAGTGGAAATGCATAAAAGCTAATTGCTTAGGCCAATTTATTTTTCCCTTTCTCTTAAAACAACCTACACTAATTTGAAATTCTAGAAATGTCCCTTCTAATTTGAAAACTTTGTAGTAAATCTGGTTGTTTGACGTTTTGCCATTTGTTTTCTTCTTTTTCATTCTTCTAAACACTCGCCACCATCCCCTTCTACCCACCCCAAAACCCTAAAATCACAAACACCCATCAAAATTCACCTTTACGATACCACCATTATGAATCCATTCCTCCACCACCATCTGCGCACCACCATCACCAGAATTTGACCATGTTTGGCTTTCCCCATGGCACTGCCTTCAAGGAGCGGCCATGCAGGCCTTCACCATACGTCACCATAATTGTGGGTACCATGAGCCGCGAAAGGCCAGTCCTTCATCGTCGAGATGTCGTCGGTGGGACATGCAGGTCGTCGCGGATAGTGGGTTTGGGTCTTTACCCGGATCTGTGGCTTGCCACTATCGCCTGTTTGATGAGGGCGGTGATGGTGACGGTGGATTCATAGGGGTGGTTGTTACGGGTGGGTAATCTGTTTGTTTCATGGTGTTTAAGGGTGGTGGTTGTTTGATGGTGTTTACGGGTTTGTGACGGGGTTGTAATGGGGTGGATTTGGCTGAGAGGGTGTCTATGGGTGGTGGTGGTGGGGTCAGTTGGGTTTTGTTTAATTGATGGTGTACACGGGTGGGGGTGGGGTGTGTTTGGTTAATGGTGTTTACGGTGGTGATCGGGTGGCCACTAGGGATGGGATTGGTTTATGGTTGATGTTTACGGGTTGTGACGAGGGGCTGGGATGGGTGGCTGGTGATAGAGTGGATTTGGTTGATGGTGGTGATGGGGTGTTTGAGGGTGGTGGTGGGGTGGGTTTGGTTGATGGTGTATGAGGGTGGTGATGGGGTGGGGTTGGTTGATGGTGGTGTATAAGGGTGGTGATGGGGTGTTTTTGCGGGGGGTGGTGGGCTGGGTTTGGTTGATGGCTAGGAAGCACCGACACCTCTTATAGGACGAGGTATGGTGTCCGACACTTACCGATACCTCGACACCTCACCGACACCTCCGGACACGTGTCCGACACCTCTCAGCGGTGTCCGAATTTATTTATTTATTTTTTAATTACCGGACACCGTGTCGGACACCTTGTGAAGAAGTGTCCACTCGTATAGGACCAAAATACAATATTTCAAATTTATGAGGGATAAATATGGGGTTTTTTAGAAATGAACTTTTAGGCCAAACCCTAAT
>JAVXUO010001465.1:0-328526 GCA_033065855.1 Escallonia rubra | reverse complement strand
GTATCCCAAGAGGAGGAACCAGACCAACGTACTTCAGATAAAGGGAGGATATTGTTCTAAGTCGGAGCCAACAGTAACAACAGTTGGTCATCGAACTATGTCACAAGAGAAAGTGAAGTTAAAACTTATCTATAGCCGGAGTCAATATTAACAATGATTGGTTGCTAGACAAGAGGCGCATCCTTAGAAGCCAGAGCCAACAGTAACAACAATTGGTCGTCTAGGAATACGTTAAAGGTCATGTCTAAGAGCTGGAGCTAACAATGCGTTGAAGCGGTTGGTCACTTAGCCATAAAAGGTGATCCTAAAAGCCCGAGCCAACAATACGTTAAAGAAGTTGGTCACTTAGGAGTGCTAGAATATATCCAAGAGCTGGAGCTAACAATGCGTTGAAGCGGTTGGTTGCTTGGAGACATAAAAGGGTGAACCTAAGAGCGGAGCCAACAACACCTTTAAGTGAATGTTTGCTTAGGAAAACTGTAATATATCCAAGAGATGGAGCTAACAACATGTCGAAGCGGAGACCTATAAAAAGGGTAAACCTAAGAGTCGTAACCATCAATGCGTCAAGGCAGTTGGTCACTTAGGAACACTTATATATATATATGGGAGCTGATCCGTTGATAGCGTTAACAAAATATGAGAAGTTGCAAACGCAATCTGGCCGTCCACGCGGGATCTGTGGACGGCCCAGATATTTTTTTTCGTTTTTTTAAAGTCCATCCGCTACATAATGTAGCTGATGATTTTTTGACAAAAATACCCTGCAGTTTAAAAAGAGCACATCCGCTACATTATGTAGCGGACAAATCTTTGTAGCTTTTTTCTCTTTCTCTCTCCTTTCCCTCATTAATGTTATGAGATTCTCTCCTTTCTCTCATCCGCTACATTATGTAGCGGACAACTCTTTTTAGCCTTTCTCTATCTCACTCTCTCTCTCCTTTTCCTCATTAATGTTATGACATTCTTTCCTTTCTCTCTCCTCTTTCTCATCATTTCTCTCTCTCTCTTTCTCTTCTCTCGCTCTCTCTCGTTTCTCTTCTCCTCTTTCCTCAAAAGTAGAACCCATAATCAAACAAACGGCACATTCTAATCCGTCTTTGAAATGCTCTTGGGAGAACGCTAAAATGGGTATGGATTTAAGGACAGAGGGATCCAGGCCACGATGGAGGACGGTGGCGGCGGATAGTTCTTGGTGGCCGGGGGAGAAGTCGAAGCGGCGGCGGCGCCGTACGGGGATGGCGTGTGGGTCGGCGTCGTCTTGGCGGCGGTACCAGAACCACTTGGTGTAGAGATGGAGAAAGAAGACAAAGATCACCACCACAAAGAGGACTATGATGGCCACCACCATGATTTTGCCTGTTAAGGCTACCACCGATGAGTCATCCAGTTTTTGAATCACGTTTGATGAGTCACCGAAACCCATGTCTCGCACAAGTTTGAAGCAAACCTTGAGGCTTGGCAGAAAACCCAGAAAGGTATCTTCTCGTAAGACAACAAATTTAGAATTTTTGCTAGAATTCAGGGAAGATCTTGAGGTTTAATGAAAGCTCCATAAAGGTTTCTTCTTGGGCAGTGCTACCGATCTGGGAGATCTCCAAGAATATTCACGAAAATCTTAAGGTTCAATAAAGTACCAACTATAGAATTCTGCAAAGATTGCAGGGAAATCTCGAGGCTTAATGAAAACCCCAGAATTGTTTATGTTCTTTGTGAGGTTCCAAAATCCAAGTATTCCAAGAAAACAAGTTGGGGGTTTATGGATTGGTGCAAGTTATAAGGAAAAGTAGGAGGAGGAAGAGAAGATGAAGTTTGGCAATGAGATTCAAACTGAATTTCGGTCCATTTAAAAACGTGGAGATGCAGTTAAGGATTGGAGAAAGTTCTACTTTTGAGGAAGGAGGAGAAGAGAAAGGAGAGAGAGAGAGAGAGAGATTCAGAAAATTAATAAGAGAATGAGAGAGAAAGAGAAAAAAGGATGAGAGAGAGAGGAGAGAGAAAGGAAAGAATGTCATAACATTAATGAAAGGAAAGGAGAGAGAAAGAGAAAAAAAGTAAAAAAACTTGTCCGCTACATAATGTAGCGTATGAGAGAAAGGAGAGAATCTCAGAACATTAATGAGGGAAAGGAGAGAGAAAGAGAAAAAGGCTACAAATATTTGTCCGCTACATAATGTAGCGGATGGGCTCTTTTTAAACTGCACAGTATTTTTGTCAAAAAAATCGTCCGCTACATTATGTAGCAGACGGACTTTAAAAAAACGCAAAAAAAGATCTGGGCCGTCCACAGATCCCGCTTGGACGGCCAGATCGCACTTGCAACTTTTCCTATTTTACTAGCGCTATCAACGGATCAGCTCCATATATGTATATATCCAAAAGCCGGAGCCAACAACGCGTCAAAGAGATTGGTCTCTTGGACAAATAAAGGGAAAACTGTAGTAAGATTACTCAAAGCTTGAGTCAACAATGTCCAAGCACAGTTGGTCGTTGAGTGTCAACATATTCCTTAATTGATATATAGAAAATGTCGCTTGACAACATAGGACAAGAAAAGATAATGGGCTTAAACCGTATCATATCACTGAATTGGGCAACAAATTCAGAGAATCATAAAATTTCACTGATTTCGGAGTATAAGCATGTAAAAAAAACAAGCAAACAAGCACACAATATTCATAGAAATTAAGGAACACCTTTAAACTTTTAATCGAGATCATGCAGACATGCAAGTGAATTTCAAACAGGCACGAAAGCATACAAATTTTTTTTTTGTTGGAGCCTAAAACTAACTGGTTGATCAGAGAACTGGAAGGGTAAACATAACATGTCAAAAATCGTTCGATTAATTAAAGAGTTTGAATTTCGACAAGTAATAATGTTGAAAATCGGCTGGTTAGTCAGTGACAGATCCAAACGGGAAAATCGGCTGGTTTATCCGTTCATGTGGGCGCAAGTTTAGGGTTTTTTTTATCACTGACTTCCAATCATAATCTAGCACTCTCTCTTTCAAGTTTGGCTCCAAGAAGGACTTTTCCATCTCTAATCCCTCTCTAACTATACTTCCCTTTAATAAATTCTTAAAATCCCTCCCTCCTCTAAGCATCACTTTCGATCATAGAGATGGAATTTCAATGCACAAGAAGAGGACACAAACGTGGCCCTAAATTGGGCGAGTTTCAAGCTTTCGGCCAATGACTCGGCCGGATGACCACTCGATCCTCACACTGGATCAAGATGCGCACCTAAGCCATCACTTTTTCGTGGATGAGGTATGTTATCTACCGACTGTCTCTCAATTACACGCACTGTAATACTCCACACCTAGAATATGGATTACGATGAATCTTAGAATTTTAGTTATTCCTTTAGTGACAGTTGTGGTAATATGCATTAATTTGGGGTCTTTAGCGATGATTATTGCCAGCAATATTGATTGTGACATTTAGTGACAAATTATAATGCTCATAAGTTGCAAAATAATGAGGTGGGGAGACTGTAACGCCCGAAATTTTATTTTCGTCGACAAAATTTTAATGTATCAAAAAATTTCATTGTTCCTTACTTTAAGTCAAAAAATTTTAGTCTTTTAAAGGAATATGGGTGAGACGAGAAAATAGCTAAGTGTGATGGGGGTCTTTTGAAATTTCCAACCTAGGGCAACCGTATATAAAGAGAGCCTTAAGAGGGCAGCCATCCAAGAAGTCCGCCCACCCCTTTTACGTGAAAGTCAAAGAGGAAGAGAGATGGGAAAACCAAGCTAGGGCAAGGGGAAATTCAAGGTAATAAAATTTCTAAACTCTCTCCTTAGTTTAGCCATGGATTTAGATGTTATGTACATTTTTTGGTGTGAAATTGGTAGCTTTTGTGTGTGTATTGATGTGGATGTGTTTGAGAAGAAGGTTGATATAGAGCAACATGAGAGTGAGTTAGGATTTTATCATATCTCCTTTATTTCAAATCAAATTGAGATGATTTTTCTCTTTCTGAAAACCTCATTATGTCACCTTCAACTTTGTAGTTTTGATTTTTCTCAGAATCCCACGTTTGCACATTGAAAAAATGACCTTAAAATTAATTCACTGTAGAAGTCTACTTAAACTTTGTAGTTTTGAGTTTTCGAAGATTCATCATGTTTCGGCCTCAAAATGGTCTATGTACAAAACTAGGGTTTGCTGAACAAATGATATTTCCAGAATTACAGATCAGTCAATTTCCTAAAATTTTGAGCCATTTCTGAGTATATTTGCAAAGTGTGAAACTAAAACTCTCATTATTTTTACAAAATCTTTGACATGGAATTTGTTGCGATTTTTCTAGGCATGGAAATGGCCTGAAATGATTTTATTTTGAAAATAGGGTTCTGAATTGTTTGATATAGCAAACAAAATTATTTTTAGCCGAAAATACTACAGTGATTTAAATCCACTGAGATGCTTGAGCGTCTAAAATTTTGTGCCATTTGAATATATTTTAAAATAGGAACCTTAGCGCTTAATTTAAAGAGTGGTTTAGGGTTCCGAACGGAGAATTTCCAGAAAGGTCATTTATGTCCGAAAAACCCACCTAGTTGTTTAAAAGGATGTTTTGAGTTATATTAGGGGTCAGTACGTTAGGCATCAGGGGTAATTTGGTAATTTTACACAAATCTAGGGGGTATTTTGGTAATTTCGCGCACTTGGGTGAAATTTAGCACCTAGGCATGATTGAGCGGGAATAAATAACATCCATATGGTTTATTGTTTATGTTCCGATAGACAAGAATTAGGACAAGAACCAAAATCACTTAGCTATCTAAGTAAGTACTCCTGCCATGTTCCTCCATATACTCTATTTGCAAAATATATAAATGTATACATGATTTAATCAAATCAAAGTTTTTGAATTTCTTGTACTGTTTTCATGTTAAATCATTTGATGAAAATTTGAGTTAAAAAGACCATGGTCTGTTATGTGAGTAGATGATTTAAATTCGGTACATTATGGTAAACTTGACTTGGTTGCTGTGCCCCATATCCAACGGGGAAAGTTGGATTTCGGGCCCTAGTCAACGGAATTTGTACGTTGATGCACAGTACTGTTGCTTGTGATTCACCCTTACGTCCATAGAATTATTATCTCGGGTGTAGAAGGGATTTCGGGACCTAGTTATAGGGGCTTGTACGTTGACCGCAGCACACCTAAGTATGAATTATTGGTGATAGATGCAAATGAGCTTTCTTGATGATTATACTCCGATTTGAGAACCTTTTCTGCAAGTGCATATATGTATGTATATATAATGAAGAATGTTTTTTTACGGTGACATTGAAATCCTGATTTTGAAAAGAGAATTCCATGGCATGTTTTGAAACCATCAAACCTATTTAAGGGACATGGTATGTGTGCTTATTGGGCCCCAAGCTCATTCTTTAAATATTTTTCAGGCGATTACCTAGATGGAACCGGCACTGATGAGGGCCATGATATGTAGTTGCGGAGACAACTACAGAGGAGATGCAGTCCTCATAAATTATCTAATAAATCTCTGGGTGACATGCTAGTATTGATTTGTAATTTGAGAATTTTAGAGCTTAGGTCTCCTCGAATTTCTTCATAGTTGTCAATGACTTGTAAGTGAGAGTTTTAAATTGATTGTTGAGGAAATTCTATGCAAAGCTTGTAATAGCCAATGAATTGTTTAGAATTTAGCAAGTTGGAATGAATTCTAAGTACAGGTTGGAGTAGGCCTAGCAGAGCCCTGGTGGAGGCTTAATGGGCCTGCGGCCGGTCACGGACCTAACTCATGGGTCACCTATGGGTTCAGGTCGTGACACGCACCATCTTACACTTTTTCACAAACTAAGGACACCCATGCAAACTCTTTGTTTTCCATGACCTCATGCATAAATTGGACGGTCCTTGAAATTTATCTCTTTTTCTCTTGATTTTGCGCAGCTCTTCCCCTCGAATATTGTTGTAGGGGCTCCCCACTAGAGCTACAATTTTGTTCCAATTGCAACGTCTTATCAACGCCAAGGTTTTATGTAATCTAATTAAAATAAAAGGAATTTAATTGAGATGATGATAACCTTAGAGCGTTATTTACAGTTTAACCTTCAATGTGTCATTCCAAGTATAGTACTGAAGTTCATCCAACGTATTTTCAATTATAAACATGTGAGAAATATGAGGGACGTGAACCTTTAAAGGATAAAATAGGAAACTTATCAAAAGTTGTCCAAATACAACTTTGTTCAAGTCAAATGCGATTAGTTTTTTGGGTCAGAGGGAGTAACACTCTTATCAAGTGGTTGAGAAATACTATTGACACACTCTCATGTATTTTTTACTTTTCTTTTGTTGCTAAAATCGCATTTTAAAGATAACTGTTAACTTTTTAGCGGCGAACATAAAGTGGAAAAAAACTCTCCCGACATGATTTAGTAATTGTCATATCGTGCTCCGCATGCAACGCACAGATTAAAACTTGTAACAATTAAAACTAGGACGTAAGCGGTCCAACCTGAAGAACCCATGTCAAACATTTAGTGACCATTTTTTCTGTTTTCATTCTTATGTTTTTGTTCTTTTCTTATTTAGTTATCATTTTGAATTTCTACTTTAAAAAACACTACCAAGTTGGTAAATTAGCAAAGCCTTAGGATCATTAGTGCATATAACAAATAAAACTAGAATAGAAGTGGCCGAAACTAAGGACCTTTAGCTAGGGATGCAACTTGGGTTGGTTGGGTTAGGTTTGTACGCGGCCCAGGAAAACTCTTGTGCCTTTAAACTCACTGTCGACGGTAGTGACGTTGGCTGCGGGGGGTTGGTGGGGGGGGGGGGGGGGGTGGGGTTGGTAATGGCATGCGGTGGTGGGCATTGACAGTGGCAGCCGACAGTGGGGAGGCCGGTGACGGAGGTTGTTGATAGTTGCCGGTGGTTTTCGACAATGATAGGTGGTGGCAGATGACAGTGCTATGGCATGTTGTTTTGTGGGCGGTAGTTTTTTTTTTTTAATGAAAGTTATCAACAATATATGAGTTCTTGCATAGATGATTTTCAAAAGTCCATCCCAAGATAACTCATTATAATATTGGCTCAGCCCATTCTAACCCAGTTTGCCTCTAATTGGGTTGGGTAAAAGCTTACATTTTTCTGGGCTGAGTTGGTTAAACTCATAAAAACCTAATCCAAGTTGCAGCCCTAACCTAAGCAATTATAATGTTACAATTTTCTCTGCTCTCATTTTCATGTTTTTGAGCTTTTCTTGTTTCGTTATCATTTTGAACTTCTAGTTTCAAAAATACTAATTCCAAATAGTATTCATGATACTAAATTACAAATAACCCCTTGAAGTTTACATCATAGTCTTGTTAACCCCTTATAGTTTCAATGTGTCAGCTAGTACCTTAGGTTTTATAAAATGTTTCAATTGGATTATGTTTAACAAAAAGTGGACAATCATTATCATGTGCCCCTCCCGTAATGGTTTTTGGGGGCAAACCTGTTAACACATAATTCCTCTTAAAAAACAACCTATTGTAAGACAACCACCATTATCGAAGTCAATGTAGCATACCTCCATTGCCCCAACCACCATCGCCATTATTTTGAGCCACTACAAAGGCACCCAGCTAGGTACTAATCTAAACAACATCCCATCACCAATTTTAGCCACCTTAGTAATGCCACCACCAATTTAGGCTACAACCACCATTGCCACAAATCTGAACCACTAGATCGTGTCACCAGTGTCAACCACCAACATTATGCCGCCACCATTTTAGGCTAGAACCACCACTGTTACCAATCTAAACCATTTCCATCACCACCTTGTTAGTTACCGGCCTTAAGCCACCACCAATTGAGGCTACAGTCACCATTGCCACAAATTTGAACCACTAGATCGTGCCACCAATGTCAGCCACCAGTATTATGCCACCACCATTTTAGGCTAGTACCACCAATGCTACCAATCTAAACCATTGCCATCACCACCTTGTTAGTCACCGGCCTTAAGCCACAACCAATTTAGGCTACAGCCACCACTACCACTAATCTAAACCACCGCCATCACACCATCAACAAAATGTAACACAATTACCAGGATCACTTATTGGAGCCACCACTGTTGTTGCCACCGATTAAAGCCACCACCCAATTCATGGATTCAGATTTCACTACCACCATCTAAAAAAACCAGCAAATCTCGGTAACCCCATGCCTTTCTTACACCAGATCATAAAAAGGGTGATGAATACGGCTTCTGATTTATATGAGTTGGAGTTTCATGATGCAAATCTAGCGGTTAGGTTTTCGAGGCGATTCTTTGCGTTACAATTTCAAAGACAAATTTGGTAGGGATGTTTATGCTTATAGTTTCTTGGAAATATTGTTTATACCAGTAATGGGAGGTATATATAAAGGTCATGATCACGTTCAAGAAAATGGAACGATGTCTAAGATACTCGAGGAAGAAGGGTTGGTGGCAGTTTTGGTGGTTGTCTTGGAAAGCTTTTAAGTAGTGGAGGGTGAGGAAGAAAATTGTTTCTTGGTAGGTTTCACTCTCCAAAATTCCTTTTCTACCGTTCTGAAAAACATACCGAGAAAAGTTAAAAGAGACATTTTCACATTTAAAGAATGTATATAAGAAAGAAGGAAAATGAAGAGAAGGCAAAGGGAGGGTGTGGAAGGCTCCAAATCAAATCAAAGATGTCGCGTATAAAAACGGCCGTCCGTTTCACGCTATCTCCAATGCAAAGAAGCCACCACCCCCCCGCTTTGCCCTTTTTATTAATTAACTATTAATTATTAATTAATACACGAATAAGTACGTAATACTCTCTCTCTCTCTCTCTCTCTGACGGCAACTTGTGTATAGGAAAAGATTCGTTCGAGTCCAATCCCCCTGCCAGCTTCAGCTTAGACAAACAGCCAATCCAATCCAATCCAATCCCCCCCAATCCAATCCCCACCCCCTTCATCTCTTGTTTACATTTCTCTTTGAGACCCAATCCCCCCTCTGTTGCATTCAACGTTACCACCACCAGTTACGTACTAAGACCCATTGTTCGTTTCCCATTTGGAGCTCCATTCCCCTTTTCTGCCCAATCTCTGACAGAAACTTTCCTTTTTAACTCCGCCCCCGTTGAATTCAATGCTCTTCACTCAGTCCTTCTGATTTTTTCTCCTTTTTCCGCGAGATGATCGTCGAATGTCTTGAATTGAAGGAATGGATGGATGATGAACACACTGTAATAAGGCCACCCCTGCTCGACAAAGAAATCTGAATTCCACGGTGAGTGAAATTTTGCTTTGCTTGTCCGTCTGCTCTGGAGTTTGATTTTGTTTCTTAGTCTTGGAAATCTTTATATTCTTGCGCTGATCTTCGTTTTCTGGAAGTGACAATTTTGCTGAATTTCTCTTGGAATGCTAGATTTTTTTGAGCTCTCTGCCGCTACAACTAAATGATTATCGCTTGAATTGTTTACTTACGTTTTTTGTGTTTGTCATGGGCAGTATGTTAGAATTACGATATCTTTACCTTACAGTTGTTTTTGGTGACATCGATGTTTGAGGAAATAGAGCCTCCTGGTCATAAGCTCAAAATTACTGTTTAGGATTCTTTTTTGATTCATTTCGCATTCGAGTCACCCAGGGACAGGGTCGAGGCCATCGTTGCAAGATAAAGGGGGCAGAGTCTTTTTTCGCTACTGTGGACAAGATTTGGGGGCATTAGGTTCACTCTCTTGTTATCTTTCTACGTCGTCCTTTGTGTGTACAAACATTTAGGGAGCTTCACACTCTAATGATTATTCACGCCCTTTTGTTGCAAAAGATGCATTAGCAACAAAAAGTTACCTTCTAACAATAGTTGAGAGTGAGGATTTAATGTTTAAAAGTACTATAACAGCGGCACAAACTTTACCTTTTATACATGGAGGGACAGACAAGTATAGGTTGGTATGTACTCTGTGCATTCTTGTATTATGAATGAACAAAGCTTATCCATAAACACATAAAAGCATTTCGGAGCCGGGGGGTGGGGGAGGGAAGAGGTAGATCTATTTTACTGCATCAACTTATAAAAGTATACTTACATCAATTTTGTGCTTACACTTTGTTATGTCCAAAAACATCTGTAAATTTTAGGCTTATTGTACAAAATCAACCCCGAGCTTTGAGTTGACTATGCCCCCAACTTTTAATAAGTTTTGATGAAGCTCTTTTCAAGTTTAAACGCTTTAATTAGTCCTTCTGTTAGACTTCCGTTCACTCTTCTGTTAAATCAGCCTACGAGCTCCACATGTTACCGTAAAAGATACTCCCTCCATCCCAAATTAATTGCTCCAGTTTGATTTGACACGCATATTAAAGGAAGAGGTCAAAGTTTGCGTGTTCCCTTTGCTACCCTTGTGCCTTATTAACTCTTTTTTCTAACTGCCAAATGGGGGTCCCATTTGTCTCCTTCCCCTCCCCCTTCCCCTAATTTTCTCACCTTCACCGTAACTTGTCTATGTAAGATAGAGCTGAAGTTTCTGTTAATTCAGAGCACCTATTTTGACTAACCTAATGCAAGGATGGAAAGCTAAGATGGAAAGCTAATAACTTTATAAATACAACTACATCATCGATTTCAACTTGGTTGAAATAAGAACTTAACTCGCCATTGATATATGTTCACCTTGAGTTGAATATCAACCATCACTCCCGTAATAAAAATAGATTTAGTAACCAATCACCGGACAACATGCCCATTAAATGTTCTATCTGAGTGCCCCTGGGGATCACCTTAGTTAGTGCAAGGGTACTCCAGTTTCTGAATTTGCTTTTGATTCGTAACATGCTTCAGAAGATTAGACAGCAAAAACAAATTGACAAACCAAAAGCTTTAAATCACGATGGCTCGCCTCCTCAATGCCCAGTAACGCCTAGCCTGCTTTTGTCAAACGCGCCACACGCCTAGTCGCTCTTGAGAAGCCCCGATCGCTTCGTTGAACGCCTCAACGCCTAATTGTTCGCCTATTGAGATGCCCCGATCGCCTCGTTGAACACCTCAATGCCTGGTCGTCCGCCTAGTCGAATACCCACCTTGCCTTATCGAATTTTGCAATGCCTAGTCGTCAGCTTAGCCATTGTGGATCTTCGATTCAGATTTAGTTTTAAATCTGTCAAATTTTGGAATCTTGAGAGTGTGTCGGCTTGCTGCGAGGCTTCGAGATTGCCGAATCTAATGAAGGTAGGTGGAATAGGGTAGTCGGTGACATGTATAGCAAATTGAGTTTGATTGATGAGGGAGGTAGAGATGATGGAAGGGAGACGAAGGTGACGGTGAGGGAGAGATGTGTACTTTTATCTTTGGGTTGTCATGATACTCAGCGAAGCAAGTCCGATGATGGGTGAGCTTGATTCTTGGGAAAATCCGATTGGTGGGGCCGTAGCGGAGTTTTTGATGACGGTGTGGTGGTTCTGATCACACACACACACACACACACACAGGGAGGGGGGGAGGGAAGTGGGTCAGTGGAGAGGAGAGAGAAGAAGGGATCGGTGGAGGGGTTAATGAAGAGAGAGAAAGAGAATAAAAGAATTGGCCAAAGGGTAAAAATGGAAAAGCCCCTACGAATACAAAATCTCTCCTAATGTAGAAAGTGAGCATATTTTTTTGCGACAACCCAAAAAGGAAATCTGATCAATCTTTTTTGGGACAAAGGGTGTAATGTATATGGGGGTATAAGTGGAAATGCATAAAAGCTAATTGCTTAGGCCAATTTATTTTTCCCTTTCTCTTAAAACAACCTACACTAATTTGAAATTCTAGAAATGTCCCTTCTAATTTGAAAACTTTGTAGTAAATCTGGTTGTTTGACGTTTTGCCATTTGTTTTCTTCTTTTTCATTCTTCTAAACACTCGCCGCCTCGCCACCATCCCCTTCTACCCACCCCAAAACCCTAAAATCACAAACACCCATCAAAATTCACCTTTACGATACCACCATTATGAATCCATTCCTCCACCACCATCTGCGCACCACCATCACCAGAATTTGACCATGTTTGGCTTTCCCCATGGCACTGCCGTCAAGGAGCGGCCATGCAGGACTTCACCATACGTCACCATAATTGTGGGTACCACGAGCCGCGAAAGGCCAGTCCTTCATCGTCGAGATGTCGTTGGTGGGACATGCAGGTCGTCGCGGATAGTGGGTTTGGGTCTTTACCCGGATTTGTGGCTTGCCACTATCGCCTGTTTGATGAGGGCGGTGATGGTGACGGTGGATTCATAGGGGTGGTTGTTACGGGTGGGTAATCTGTTTGTTTCATGGTGTTTAAGGGTGGTGGTTGTTTGATGGTGTTTACGGGTTTGTGACGGGGTTGTAATGGGGTGGATTTGGCTGAGAGGGTGTCTATGGGTGGTGGTGGTGGGGTCAGTTGGGTTTTGTTTAATTGATGGTGTACACGGGTGGGGGTGGGGTGTGTTTGGTTAATGGTGTTTACGGTGGTGATCGGGTGGCCACTGGGGATGGGATTGGTTTATGGTTGATGTTTACGGGTTGTGACGAGGGGCTGGGATGGGTGGCTGGTGATAGAGTGGATTTGGTTGATGGTGGTGATGGGATGTTTGAGGGTGGTGGTGGGGTGGGTTTGGTTGATGATGTATGAGGGTGGTGATGGGGTGGGATTGGTTGATGGTGTATAAGGGTGGTGATGGGGTGTTTTTGCGGGGGGTGGTGGGCTGGGTTTGGTTGATGGCTAGGAAGCACCGACACCTCTTATAGGACGAGGTATGGTGTCCGACACTTACCGATACCTCGACACCTCACCGACACCTCCGGACACGTGTCCGACACCTCTCAGCGGTGTCCGAATTTATTTATTTATTTTTTAATTACCGGACACCGTGTCGGACACCTTGTGAAGAAGTGTCCACTCGTATAGGACCAAAATACAATATTTCAAATTTATGAGGGATAAATATGGGGTTTTTTAGAAATGAACTTTTAGGCCAAACCCTAATCAGATTGACCCAACAAAAGGTACCTTCTTCTTTCTCTCTCATCACTTTGTCTTTTCCTTCTTTTTGTTGCCCAATGCATCCGAGCTTGCCAGTCTAGAATAAGACAGGTCAACATCTCCGACCTCATTTACAGACCATCTGACTATATAAAACCTCTCCATCATGCCTTTGGTCTCATGTATTTTCTCCTTCTCTCTTGTTATTATTGGGACTCTAATCTTGATACTGTTGAGACATTCAACTGCTTTCTTGTTGCCGACCTTTTTTCTTGTTACTGTTGAGACTATTTCATGTTACTTACTTTCTTTCTCATCCATTTTGAACGAAATTTAGTTGCTCCAATTGAGATGTGTGTGTGTGTGTGTGTATATATATATATATTAAAAAATTCAGCGGTGTCCTGCGGTGTCCAAAATCTGATTTTTTGAAAATTGCGGTGTCCGGTGTCCCAGTCGGTGTCGGTGTCGGACACGGCATCCGTGTCCGTGCTACCTAGGTTGATGGTGTATAAGGGTAGTGATGGGGTAGGATTGGTTGATGGTGTTGACGGAAATTGTGGGTTTGGTGGGCGTTGTTACGGGCGGTGGTGGGCTGTGTTGGTGGCGGTGAGTTTTTGTGTGTGAGTTAACTAATAGATTAGTTTATTTTGGATTTTAATTTAAGTGAAAAGTTGTATTTTGTGTATATTTCGGTAGCAAATGGACGAATAGACTATAGACTGATGGAATGGCGTATTTCAAGTGAAAAGTTGTATTTTGTGAAATGTTGGGAGCCTGGAGCATAATGAACTCAAAACTCAGGTGTGGTTTTGCATAATAAGCCAAAAAATTTCAATGGGGGCAAATGCCCCTTTTATTCAAAGGCTGGCCTTGCCCTTGCTCAGGGAGCATATATAGTTAGGTAGATCTCTCAGGAGTAGAATTCCTGTTTCGCTTTGATAGTATTCTACATACTTATCAATAATCGGAATAAGTTGCCGCTGTTGGTCAATTGATATTCAGATACAAGTTATGTTTGTGTAATGTGTATTCAACTATCATTACTTTCCAAGTTAGATGTCCAATGAAAAGCAAGAGGGAAGTTACGCGCAGTAAGCATGGGTTCGATTAAGTTAGCTTGGTCTAATGCATTGGATGATTGGACTCCCATCTTGGTTGTCAAGTAACTATACATCTTTGCGTATACCTATACATGAACACTGTGATATGCTTTTGGATTTTACCCGGTTCTTGAACAATACATTGGTATGAAAGTTTAGGGCTATCTGCTTCGAAGTTAGACCCCACAGATCAATTGCTTGTATCCCATTTGTCAGTAATATCATATTTATGCCTCTTTTATAGTGTGAGTTACAAAATTTTCAGCTCTCTGTGTTATGAGGTTAGATCTACTTTCAAGCTCGATAGGCTTCTTGCAGTAATTGTTGTGTATATTGTGGCCTAAAATGCAATCACTGTAGATGATATTTGTAAAGTAGCTTGGATGACAATGTTTATGTGCATCTTAGTACTGGTTTTTGCCTTTATCGAGGCAATCAAAATGTTATCTGTTCATTGAACAATATGAATCTACTGAAACTCCTATCAAGACCTTACCTTCTCCATGTTTTGTAGAAATATATAGTGCTCTGAGCATGTATCACCCCAAGAAATTTTCAACCATGGGCTTAGTGCCATGCAAAACTCAAGGTGCTGAGCAGCTTGCAGCTGTAGCAGCGTTGGATGAGCCTGCAGTCGGAAACTCTACTCCAACTGAGGGGAGCGGGAAGCAACGTTTACGGTGGACTTCAGATCTTCATGATCGTTTTGTTGACGCCATTACTCAACTTGGTGGACCAGATAGTGGGTATTTCTTATCGAGCTATGAAATTGAACTTTGATGAAATATTTTCCCCATTTTCTGTTGTGTATGATACGGGTGAGTGACTTTTTATTTCTCTCATTGCGTGACCTTTGGTTAATGAAGGTTGACGCAAATATGAACTCCTTCCTTTTTGTTCTTGATGTTTCCTTTAATTTTTTATGTAAAGTTAGAATGTCTTGATGTCTCGGTGCAAGGTTGGGTTAGATGCTTCTTTCTTGCATGTTCACCCCGCCTTAATATACTACAATTTGCACTCCGTTTATTTGTGCACTTATAACTCATTGATTTCTCTCTCCACGTGCAATCAGAGGCTTGCACACGAGGGTGAGTGTTAAACATAATAACATTGTTTGGCTCTTTCTCTAGCAGTTTAAGCTTTTAGAGCAGATGGTAACTTAACATACATAAACATAAAAGGTAGAAAACAATGAGCATATCACTGGGTTATATTTGCTTTGGCTGATTGCTTTGGTTGCTAATGTAGTTTCTATGTTTCTGTTACTTACCTTGGCTTCCTGCTTCGAATTCCTTCAATATAGATAGGAAAATGGGATTATGTTGTAATTGGGGTAGACTGGGCTCCATATGATGTGGGTTTGTGAAGGTCTTTTAAAAAGGGTGATGAAGACTTTGCTAAGCATTTGCTTTTTGTTGTTTTTGAATGGTCAGTCTGCTATTTGGAAGACTAATTGAGGGTAGTACTCCCCTATCACCAAGAATGTAAGGTACGTTTAGTAATAAACTGGTAACGAGGCGACTGTACCTAAAATTGCAATTTTTTTGAGGGACGTGGTATGGAATCCTAGTTTCCTGAGGAACTTTACTGGTTTGTAACTAGAATCAGTGGCTGATTTTTCTGTACTTGCTACATTACTGCAACCCCAAGGAAGATCAAAGATGTAGAGGATTCCGTGCGTAGTATGGCTGTAATGGGCTGCTTAGTCAGGACTCAGAAGTTGAGCTATCAGGTTATCTCGTTAAAGTACAGATTTTGAGAAGATACAAAAGAGGAAAAGTTTTCTAATAGATCTTGAGGGAAGGCTGCAAGTGGGTACAAAAGTGATGTGTAACACTTAAAAAGCATACTGGATATCTTTTACCCTCTTGCGTATCAGATACTTGTGGGCTGAAAGCATAATTTTCGGAAGAAATTTCGGGGGCCAAAACATAGAAAAAAAGTTTTTTCGGTCAAAACGTGCAGCAGATCTCATCTCTCATCTGAAGATGGGAGAGCAGCAGCAGCGATGACCGGCCACTCGCAACCACCGGCAACTCCAGCGACTATCTCCGGCAGATCTGTGAAGGGGGGTAGAGAGAGAGAGAGAGAGAGCTCTGGCAGCATTTCTCGAAACGTTGGTCTTCTTCTTCCTCTCTCTTTGCTCTGTGCTGTACTTCTGTCTTCCTCCCAGACAGTGTGTTTTATGTGTAATTGATCTTTTAAATTCTCACTGATTAGATTTGTTTGTTTTTCTCAAACATATAAAGAGAAGCTCACCAGTTTGTTTTACGCTACCATAAAGAGACTTTGGTCTAAAAAAGGAATTCGAGTGTTTTTTTAGAGAAAATTGGTTTGCATTCAAGTATAGTAAGTAGGTCGAAAACTTTTGCATTTACCCATAATTATGTGAAATGATTATAGCCTATAACGTTTGCCATAATATGTTGCAGAAGCAATTTTAGCACAAGCAATACTAACTGGGGCCTAAAATTAGCCCCGAAAAATATGATACATTGGTTGTGTCCTTGTCTAAGACAATCTTGTTGGTTCCCTGGCTTTGTCTTTATTGTTTTGTGAGCTTTCTCCATGCTTGCAATGGTCTCTAGTTTGTCTAGAAATTTAATACTAAGTATATATATATATATATATATATATATATATAAAATTTGCTGTATCCCCGCCGCACCCGTATCCTTGATTTTCTGAAAATGCCGTATCCGCACCCGTGTCCGTGCTTCATAGATACCTTGTTATTACACTTTTCACCAAAGAGCGTAAATCACAGATATTGGCCATGGTTTTAAGCATGACAGTTGTATGCATGTGGTTCCTTCTAGAGTGTAGCATAAAAATTTTCATCTAGAATTTGACTCTGCCTGCTTCCTAAATGAATAGAGCATGTGTTTGGCTGGATAAGAATGTTTCCAGCCTATGTCACTAATAGTTATGAATCTAGTGGCAAATTATCTTCTGCTGATACTTAAGAGGAAGAGTGTAACTTCTTTTCTGTTTTGTTTCAGGGGCAACACCTAAAGGAGTTCTAAGAGTGATGGGTGTTCCTGGACTTACCATTTATCATGTGAAAAGCCACCTACAGGTTGGTCGTCCTTCCGTATCTTTTCTTAGTTTTGCACACGTATAGAAACTGAGATTTGTGTTCTTTCTTTATTCTGTATAGAAGTATCGTCTTGCGAAGTATCTGCCAGATTCTCCAGCTGACGGTAATGATTTCCCATACTTCTGTACCAATTGAGTACTCTACCTTCATCAAACCGTCTTCCCAGACCCTCCTTCTGCTCCTTTCTTAGCTTTTGAATTGCGGGTGATGAATCCTTTGTCAACATTAGGTTCTAAAGATGAGAAGAAAGGTTCCGGAGACAGTCTCGATAGCTTGGATTCTCCTCCGTGAGTTACTGTGCCTTCTTCCGAAGTCATTTTCCTTTTCTTGTTTGCAGCTTTTTAAGTATCTAATTCTGATAGTGTAATGAGTAAATGGAAGAAGATGCAAGTAACTTTTTGCAATCTTTGTGGATATATTCAGGGGAGTGCAAATTAATGAGGCTCTCAGGATGCAGATGGAGGTTCAGAAGCGTCTTCATGAACAACTTGAGGTTCGATCCCTTCCATTGCGTAGGCTTTGATTGCAGAAGAGCTGATTTGACTGTTGAACAAAATGCCAAGCTGTTAATTAGTATCAACATCTCCCGGGATCGTATAAGAATAAAGTTCTGATATAACACTATTTCACGTGTGCCACAAGGGTGTTCAACCTATTAAGTTTTATCTTTACCTGAAAACTCTATGATTCGAATATTCAGGAAAGAGAAAAAATGTACGGTAAATTTTTTTTCCATGTTTCGCAATTAATTGGCCATCATTTTTTGCTTAGACTGGATTTGGTTGTGGAGAAAGGACCGGCAATGGTTTTTAAATTTCCACTGTCGTTTGATTGGGTTTCACGGAATATTTGCTTTTCTATGAACTAAGTTGCTATGAAACCCCTGCATGAAGGAATACGTACTTTTAACTTGGGTTTGCAGGTCTTAGCATCCGCTTAATATTAGTAGTACTCGGCCTTACCCTATTGTGGCGTGAGACTGTTTTTGGCTTTTAAGCACATCAGGTCCACTTCAGAGTTGGGCAACCATGTCGTTGCACCAAGGCTCATCTTCTTTCTAAGATAATCTCTTTCATTGTGAAAAAATTGGCCTCCAGGATTAGCATAAAATAGGTGAATTTACATGTTCAGCGTTCAATTATGAAATTTCAACTTCGTATTTGTGCATGTTGGCCTGATGTTTATGATACTCCAGGTGCAAAGACAGTTGCAGATGCGAATAGAAGCGCAAGGAAAATACTTGCAGAAAATCATAGAAGAACAGCAAAAGCTGGGCAGTTCTCTGAAAACCACCGACTCGCAGCCATCGGCTGAGAGCAAGCAAGTGCCATCCGGCTCACAGAGAGGTGCTGATTTGTCTGCTATTTCCTCGTCTCCTCGAAAGAAGCAAAAGGTGAATGATGGAGCTACAGATGGCTGTGCCGCTTCCCTTGACCGGCTCAAAGATGACCAAAAGCATGGTTTTCTTAGTCAATGGGATCATGACTTGTACAAAGCAAGAAGTAGTGATGGGTTTGGATTTGATCCAGAAACGGAGTCCAAAGAACGAGAAGAGCAGGGAGAGCTGATTGGTTTAAGTTCCACCACCATGCGTGGTTCAAATTATGATCTGCTGTAACGGGAAAAGATCATTGCTTGCAGCGTTGCTAATGTAGTTGCAGTTATGTACCAGTCGTTGTATAGATCTTGTACTACCTGTACATTTGTAGCTACTATTATTACAGTTTAAAGTGCGCACGAATTAGTATTGTAGTTTTTAGTTTTCACAAACTGACGAGGGAGCTGTTGACCATTTCTTTTTCCGGGGTTGGGAAGCAAAACAATTTGTCAATTGTAAAACATCGAATTGACGGAATGCTTTACTGGATGAGAGCCGACCAGTAGACATTTCACGGGTTGCTTATATGTGTTGGCCTACTTGTTCAATCCTTCCTTAGTTTGAGATCTGCCATTTATAGCTGAAGTTACAAGTATAAGGGATAAGTTTCTACCTCGCTCAACGAGTTACCGTCTCTCCTTTATACTTTTTTTTTGAATTCAGGTAAGAACCCGGACATAGATACACAACCCAACAAGCACACATGAGATATTTACGAAGACCCAAAATGCCCAACCCGTCCTATGGCGGTTGATGCACTGTCACTTCCGCACGAGGTCGCAAAATAGCCTGGCCACCTGGAGCCCGCCAGTTCATGGACACTGGGAGATACCGTCTTCCGGCAACACGAGCTAATCTTCGAGCTTCAGCTAGACAGTGTTGACCCGCCACACTCAAGGAGCAGAACTGAGTGTCATCCAACCTATAATACAAATCAAAAAGGGCTGGGGAACTTGTTGTGGTCAGATCATTCTTCCCTGACAACTGTTGAAACAAAAAAGCATCATTAGTAAATAACTTAAGAATAAGGAAGTTGTTAGTAAATAACTTAAGCATCATTAGTCTCTCCTTTATACTTATGCTTTGTTCGATTACCATGTTCTCTATTTCTATTGGAGGTAACAACACATATGGTCTCTAAACTTTTGACCATTCTCACGTGTAGTCCCTGTAGTTTAAAATTGGTAAAACTAGTATTTATACTTTCTGACTTTACTAATTGAAGTCATTTTTTACACGGCCGTCTATTTTTAGCCGTTAATGTGCCTTTTGGTGGGGGTATTTTCGTCCCTTCACTTCCTCGGTTTCCGTCCAAAATTAACCCTATAGCACATTTTGTTAAAGCAGAGAGGGAGTTGAACGGTGGTGAGTAATAGCAAGAGATTAGGTACGAATTAGGGCTTCATTTGTGTCAATTAGAGTTTGATTAACGACTTTAGTGTCGATTAGGGGTTAATTAGGGAGTTTATTGACTGAATTGAGTACATTATTTGTGTTAGGGTTTTGGTTTGATCGCGATTCCATAAGTATTAAAATCAAAGCAACATGACCTGGCAAAAGAGGGAAAGGGGCGTTAATTTCGGCAATGATGCGCTTTACGGTATGTTTTTCAGACTTTTGGTGCTTTATTGCTTTAATCATGCGCTTTATAATAATTTGTATTGATATATGGGACATTGTTGCTTTTTAGGTTTTTTGTTCTATACGTTCTTGTGATTCCATATTCCAATATTGACTGCCAAATTGCTTTGACTATAATAAAGTAATGTTGTCTTTTGTTGAATTTCATATTTATATACTAATTCAGATATACTTATATATTAATGTAGAGGTATGTTCTTTTTCTTGGAAATTAAATAATGTATATTATATGGTCAATGTGTTGTCTGTATTGTGAATTGGATTTAAATTAGTCATATGTTAATTGTTTGTGCAATGAATGGATCTAAGTATTTTACTCTTGAATTGCACCATGAGGGACATTTTGTGTATGTCCCAATAATGGAATATGTGGGTGTTGGTTGTAGACAACTATGACATGTGTCATATTGATTTCTTTTCAGTACAAGAGGTTGTTACAATGGTAGAAGAAGAGGATTATAAGGGAAAATGTTACTTCCACTATAGAGTACCTGGTATGGCTTTAGATGAGGGGCTGAAAAGGTTAAAAAATGATGTTGATATTAGAGATATGATGGTGTATGTGGTCCTGATATTGTTCTAGAGGTATACATGGAACTAGGGAAAACATTAATTGGTGATAATATTGATGACCTTACATTAGTGGGATGACATATGAGAGTGGGTTTTTGGTATCGCAGGATGTGATGGATGTAAATGATAGTTAGTTGGAGGGGCTGTTTGATGGTACTCAAAGTCAAGCTATGGGGAATGAACATGAAATGCCTCTGAGGGAAACTGCAATTGAAACTCAGTAAACAGATGAAGATGCTAGTAAAGATGGTAGGCTAGATGGTAATGAAGATGGTACTGAAGATGGCAGTGAAGATGGTAGTCAAGCTGATAGTTGACAACTTTAAGGACATTGACTATGACTTTAGTGAGGAAGACATACCCAATGATGGAAACAGGGGTTCAACTGTTGAATTGTTTAGTGCTATATAGAGAGGTAAGCAAAAGATGAGTGACACAGTTTATGACCCAGGGGAAATTGAGGGAAGGGAAGAGCATTATGACTTGTCTGATGAGTTAAGGGGAGTCTGTCATCTGACTCTGATGAAGAAGCTAGCAGGGTTGGGTATGCACAATTTATGCCTGACAGAGACATGAAAGATCCAGAGTTTCAAGTGGGGATGTTGTTTGCTAGTAAGGAAGAATTCAAAAAGGCAATTAAAGAGTATGCTATAAGGAACATGAAAGATAGAGAGTTTGTAAAAAATGATAAGGTTAGGGTGAGGGCAATATGCATTGGAAGTGAGCACTGTAAGTGGACATTGTATGAGTCTAAGAGGCAGGGGTCCACAACATGACATGTTAAAACATATTTCAAAGACCACGACTGCCCTACTCTTTATCACCACAGGAGGGCCACTTATAAGTGGCTACCAAAGACCTACATGGAGAGGATTAGGTCAAACCCAAATATGCCAATGCCTGTTTTGAAAGATGCTGCCAAAAATGAGTTCATACTTGGTGTAAGTAAACATCAGGCTTACAAGGCTAAAAGGAAGGTATTAGATGAGATCAGTGGGAGCCATTTGGATCAGTACATGAGAATATTGGATTACCGTAATGAGGTTTGTAGAACCAATCCAGATACTACAATGGTGGTTAAGAAGATAGAAGAGGGTGAAAATCAGTATAGGTTTCAGAGGTTGTATGTTTGTCTAGGGGCATACAAGGCAGGGTTCAAACATTGCAGACCATTTATTAGATTGGATGGGTGTTTTCTGAAGGGTCCTTTCCTCTCACATTTATTATCTGCTGTTGGGATAGGTGCAGATAATTGCATGTTCCCAATTGCATATGCAGTGGTGGAGGCAGAGAATAAGAGTTCATGGACATGGTTTATGGGACTGCTTGGGAGGGACATTGGCATTGGGAATCAAAATCAGCATGAGTGGACATTCATTTTAGATAGGCAAAAGGTAAATTGCAAAAACCTTAATAGGTTAGGAGAAATCAAACAACTTATGTGGCTAAAACGACTGGGGGTGATGCAACCGACTTTCAAACAGATGTTGATGTAGGGCAAAGACATGAAGGAAGAACTCAACATTTACCTGTGAGTTTATTTTGCTTAGGTCAGTGACTATTACCCTGTACTTTGTTTACAGTTTGATAACTTCCCAAGTATTTTGGCATCTCTAAACAAGTTAAGACAAATCAAAGAACAAGTATTTTGAATGTGGAAGGCAGTGAAAGAAGAGAGAAGAAAGTTTCTAGGAGGAAGAGCTTGATTGCATAGAAGATGAAAAATGCAATAGCAACAAGAGCACAGAAGATGCCTGCAAGCAGTGATCAAGTAACTGCAAATGATGTGGCTACTCAAGGACAACACAGTGAAGAGATGGTTATAAAGATGAGTGACCATGAGGCTGCAGCATTGAGGAAAGGCATACTTGAGAGGAAGAAAGCTAATGCAAGGTTGGATGCAACTGCAAGGTGCCAAGGTGCTACTCCATCCAAGTCTGCCAATGCTAGAGTTCCCGCTACTATTACTCCTACAAGCCCTACTACTCTTACTACTCCTGCTTAGGTAGTGACAAGAAGCCCAACTGCAACTCCAACCAAATGTGCAAGTTCCAATGCCAGTGTTCTTGATAGCACTTCTCCTACTAGGGTAGTGACAAGAATCAAGGCTACTACTCCAGCCAAGTCTGCTAGTTCCAGAGACAGTGTTCTTGATAGCACTCCTCCTGCTAGGGAAGTGACAAGAAGCAAGGCTGCTACTCCATTCAAGCCTCCCACTATCAATGTTCTTGCTACTACAACTCACTCTCTTTCTGCTACTAGGGTGGTGACAAGAAGTCAAGTTGCCACTCCCACTAGGGTTCTTACAAGAAGTCAAGTTGCTACCCCTACCAAGAAGAGGAATCATAGGAATTGATGTGTCTTTGGATATGTGTTTAAGAATTGAGGCCTTGCTACATGTTTATGTACATGGTTATGTTGGTAATTGGATGTTTGATTAGAACTTTAACTTTTGTGTTGTGTCTTTTGATGTAATGAATTGGTAGCTTGTCATTGGTAATTGGGAGCTTGATTGGAACTTTAACTTCCTGTTGTGTGGACTCCAGTTTGTTTCGATGTAAGCAGATGCCCTAAAGTTAATGCAATGAACTCCAGTTTGTTTTGGTGGAGTGTGTCCGAAATGAGTTACTTTTATGCAATGGGATGTGGCTAAAACACACCTAAGCACTACTTTAGACACCAAAACACCACAACCATCAGATATGACAAGAACAAAGCCATCCAAAGCTTCCTTTTCTTTTGATTGCGCCTAGTAATATGGGCATCCATGTGTTTAATATTTTGTAAGAGCCCAGGAATCAGTTGACATGATCTACGGCACATATGGGGATCATACCACTCAAAATATCCACATGAGCCATTCTACAAATAGTTGGTGTGCATTATAGTTAACTCAGTTTTAAATCTACAAAATGAAAAAAAAAATTAATCTGATTAAGAAAAAAGAAAGAATATCAAACTAGAAGTTTACTCGGTTGATCTCGCAAACATAAAATCTCCTTCCTGGATTGAGGTATGTCCATGAAATGCACAACTTTGCACTCACTCCACAAAAGCATCGAGCTTCCACATATCGATGTTATGGCCACAAGTTGGCTTATGCCTTCTCGTTGGTATGCTGTATAAAATTGGGATGAACTGAATTGCAAAGCTTCCAAGGACTAGGTTGTTGGTCAACAAGTGTGGAAGTGTTTGTGGTGAACTTGAGCGGGAAAGAGGGAAGAAACTATTGGTTTAATTTTGGAGGGAAATCGAGGAGGTGAAGGGACGAAAATACCCCCCACCAAGAGGCACATTAACTGCTGAAAACAGGCAACTGTGTGAAAAAGAACTTCAGTGGGTAAAAATAAAAAGTGTAGGGACTAATTTTACCAATTTTAAACTACAAGGACTGTAACGCCCCGAACCCGAGGGTCCGAACACGTCCTTAAACCAAAACCCAATCATATCCAGAACATAACAATCGTAATGGTAGAGCAAAGCATCTAAAACATCATAACACAATTATCTGAATCTCAACTACTTAACTCCAAAAGAAGTCAAAACTTAATTACAATCTCTATGACTAATTTGAATATTTATAAAAAGAACGAACTAAGCTAAGAGTTTGTCTAAATAAAATCAATAGTGTCTAAACCTCCCAATTGTGAACACCAAGTTCCGTTACAGTACTAATATCTCACCCTTCGTGCTACTTTTGCCTTAGAAGGGGAAGGAAACAAAAACAAAAAGGGTGAGCACGAATTGTCCAGTATAAGATCTTACACCAAAAGAGCAAAAAAAATGAATACCAAATTTGAGTTATCGAACAGAGCCAATAAGTAAGAATGTAGATAACTCCATCAAATTTCACAAACGAATAACAAAAGTACCCAAAGATAGTTAAATAACCAATAAACCGAATATCAAACACAATTTATCAAAGCTTGTGGCTGTCACATACACAATTGCTTATTATTAAGCATTCACAAATCATGGTTAAACTATGTCGAATATCACAGCCGGCGCGTCACATATAAGTCACGATAATCAAAAGTTACTTTCAAATACAAATATCACCCACAAAGTAATTTGATAAATATAGTGAATATTCATTCGAAGTTCAAAAATAGTTATTGTAGACTCAAACTGAAGAGAACGAAAATACAAATTCAACGGAACAAAAATCAGCTGAATCGGAGATCGGATGAATGAGATGTCGTGAAAAGAAATTTTTGGGTGAAACAAAAAAGGCACGTAAATCAATAAAACTTTTAAGAAAGTGACATGTGGCATGTCCTTTGATTGTAACTTGAAATCTGAATTGTGAAGCATGACTGTTCTTCCAGAGAAAACGACTCTGACCTTCTTTGAAAAAGGACGGTCTACTGTTTTGAAAAAACAGCTCCACTGTTTTAAAAGAAGGCTGTCTGTCGTCATTAGCCGTGGATTTGTTTTTTTTTCGTTTCTTCAATCAATCGGATTCAATCCAAAACCAAAACGATGGCAATAATAACAACGTACGACCAAAATAAAAATAGAAAAAATGGGATTAACAATATGATGACAACAACTTTAAATAAAACAATCAATTGGCCTATGTTGGAGATTTAAAACGGCAACAAAAGAAATCATTGAATGAAGGAAATCGGATTCACACGAAAATAAATATGGGTGTGTAACACAAAAAGATAGAGCATAAAACCCCTTACCTCAAGGTTGCGAATCTAACGTCGTGAATATTCTCTTTATCTTAGATCAACCATAACCATTTTTGCTTGAATACTTCAAAAGGATGCACTAGCTCTTTTCTCTCCTTTGTCTCAAAATATCAAGACTCTTATGTCTTATTCCTCCTTATATAGTTCACTAATTTAATTCTAATATGACTTGAAGTCCCAATTTCTAGTGTAATTTTAACACAACTAAAAGTTCTTATTGCTAATGTAAGTATAACGCAACTAAAAGTCCTTATTGCTAATATAACTTAAAATTTCTCTTTTAATATCTAATCCAATTATATTAGCCACTAAATATTACCAAAGACTAATTTTGTCACTAAAAGAGTTCCCAACCAAAATTTCTAAAGTCCATTAATTAACTCTAGATCAAAACATATTACTATTTTTTTTTCTAATCAGTGTTCACAAAATTAGCAATAATCCGGGGTATTACATCTACCCCCCTTTAAATAATTATGTCCTCGGAATTGAACGTACCTTAGTTATCAAAAAGTTAAGGATGCTTTTCCCGCATAACTTCCTTGAGTTCCCAAGTAGCTTCCCTTTCAGAGTAGTTACACCATAACACCTTCACAAAAGCCATCGTCTTAGAGCGCATCACACGCTCATCGCGTTCCAAAATGCGTTCTGGTTGCTCCTTGTAGGATAGATTGTGCTTAACTTGGATAAGCTTGAACACAATAACATGAGAGGGGTCAAAGACATACTTTCTCAAGGTCGAAACGTGAAAGACGTTATGTATGTTTGAAAAATTAGAAGGTAAAGCTAGACGATAAGCAAGTGTATCAACTCGCTCCAAGATCTCAAATGGTCCAATATATCTCTGAGCTAATTTCCCTTTCTTTCCAAACCTCAACACACCTTTCCACGGAGAAACTTGTAAAAATACATGATTACCAACATTAAATTCGAGTTCACGATGCCTCATGTTTGCATAACTCTTTTGTCGACTCTATGCAGCCTTAAGCTTGTCTCTAATCACATGAATTTTGTCCGCAGTAATCTGGACAAGTTCTAGGCCTATCAATTTTCTTTCCCCAATCTCGCTCCAACATATAGGTGATCGACACCTTCTTCCATAGAGAGCCTCAAATGGTGCCATATGAATGCTAGCATGATAACTATTATTATAAGCAAACTCAATTAATGGTAGATGACTGTCCCAATTACCTCGAAAATCCAAAACACAAGCCCGAAGCATATCCTTCAATGTCTGAATAGTCCATTCAGACTGTTCGTCTGTCTATGGATGGAAAGTTGTGCTAAGATTCAACCTTGTACCCATGCCCTATTGCAAACTACTCCAAAAACGTGAAGTAAATTTTGGTCTCTGTCTGATACAATGGACAAGGGCACTTCTTTCAATCTAAGTATCTCTTGAATATACAAGTTAGCAAGCATCTCAATTGAATTCTTGGCCGTATGGCCAAAAAGTTATTGGATTTGGTCAATCGATCAATTATCACCCATATTGCATCATGACGTTTTGCAGTCGGGGGTAGTCCAACCACAAAATTCATCGTAATATGCTCCCACTTCCACTCAGGAATAGGAAGTGGTTGCACCATGTCAATGGGCCTCTGATGTTCTGCTTTAATCTGTTGACACACCAAACATCTAGCCTTAAAGTCTGCTATCTCTCTTTTCATGTTATTCCACCAATACACATCACGCAAGTTCTGGTACATTTTGGTACTACCCAGGTGTACTTCAAAAGCTGAATTATAAGCCTCTAATAGAATCTCTCTCTTCAAGTCCAGGTTTGAAGGAACACATAATCTAGTACCCATACGAAGAACACCCTCATTATCCATTCTGAAGTCAATGTAACCACCTTCCTTAACTCTATCACTAATCTTGATCAATTCAGGATCTGACGCTTGAGCCACCTTAACTTTCTCTATTAATGATGGTTGGACTTCCAAATGTGCCAAATACCCACCAGAATTAGGAAATCCTATCTCAATCTCTAACTTCTCCAATTCTTCCAACAAATGAGGTTGTTTAGTAATCATAGTAGAAAGTCTTCATGTACTCTTCATACTTAGCGATCTGCCAATACATTAGCCTTATCTGGATGGTACAAAATGGTGCAATCATAGTCCTTCAACAATTCCAACCATTGTCTCTGTCTCATGTTCAACTCCTTTTGTGTGCAGATGTATTTCAAACTCTTATGATATGTATAAATCTCACACGGTTCACCGTACAAATAATGACGCCAAATCTTTAGTGCAAAAATCACAGCTGATAATTCCAAGTCATGGGTAGGGTAATAAAACTCATATGGTTTAAGTTGTCTAGAGGCATAAACAATTACCCTACCATGTTGCATAAGCACGTAACCAAGTCCTTGTCGCGACACATCACTGTATATAACAAACCCACCAGACCCAGATGGCAGTGTAAAGACTGGTGCTGAGACTAAATGATTCTTTAACTCCTGAAAGCTCTTTTCACATTCTTCTGTCCACAAAAATTTGGCATGCTTCCTTGTCAACTTAGTCAACGGAATAGAAATACGAGAGAAGCCTTCAAAAAATATTCTATAATAACCTGTCAGTCCCAAGAATCTTCTTACCTCCGTCACTGAAGTTGGTCTCTCCCAATTCACAACTGCTTGAACCTTAGAATGATCCACATATATCCCATCTTTAGTCACTACGTGACCTAGGAAGGACACTTGTTCCAACCAAAACTCTCTTGAACTTGGCATAAAGTTTATGTTCCCTTAGAATCTGTAAAACTATAGTCAGATGCCTTTCGTGCTCCTCATTACTCTTAGAATAAACCAGAATATCATCTATGAAGACAATGACGAACTGATCCAAGTACTTTTTAAACACCCTGTTCATAAGATCCATAAATGCATCAGGAGCATTAGTTAAACCAAAAGGAATTACTAAGAACTCATAATGACCATACCTCGTCCTAAAAGCTGTCAAAGTACATCCTCACTTTTCACCATAAGCTGATGTACCCTGAACGAAGATCTATTTTTGAAAAGTACCTGGCACCCTGTAGCTGATCAAACAAGTCATCAATCCTAGGCAATGGATACTTGATCCAAATTGTTATGCGATTAAGCTCCCTATAGTCAATGTAAAGACGCATGCTCCCATCTTTCTTCTTCATAAATAGTATTGGCGCACTCCATGGAGACACACTAGGACGAATCATACCCTTGTCTAAAAGTTCTTGCAGTTGTTCCTTTAGTTCCTTGAGTTAAGTAGGAGCCATTCTGTAGGGTACCTTAGAAATATGTGCTGCCCCAGGAATCAAATCAATAGTAAATTTAATCTCTTTATCAGGTGGAAGGCTAGGCAAGTCCTCCGGAAACACGTCCGAAAAGTCACAGACCACAGGGACATCTTCTACCTTATCTGGTGCTATACGGGTATCATGAACATGAGCCAAATAACTACTACAACCCTTTCTAAAGAGACTTCTGGCTTGCAGAGATGAAATCAAACGAGGTAGCTCTAGCTCCATGAATCTTAAACTCAAGCGGATTTGGAATCCAAAATAAATCTCTTTGCTAAAGCAATCTATCGTGGCATGATTGGAGGACAACCAATCTATACCCAAAATCACATCAAAGTCTTTCATATCTAGCGGAATGAAGTCTACTAACAACTATCTATCATCAACATGGATTGGGCAAGATCTATAAACCTTAGAGGCTATCACTGGGTTTCCTGTAGGGGTAACAACACATAACTCTGGTTTTAAGTCTCTAGGTTTAACAGTTAAATGCTTACAAAAGGACATCTAAACAAACGAATGTGTGGCACCAGGATCTAGTAAGGCATATGCTTTCTTTGAAAAAATATTAAAAGTACATGTCACGACATCATCTGACACTCCAGCCTCGTAAGTCGTTATAGCAAAAACTCTAGCATGTCCATCTTGTGTCCTCTGCTTATCAGTTTCTTGCTTATTCCACTTCTGATTGCGTGGGGGTTGTGTGCACTCTCTAGCCATATGCACCACCACTCCACGATTATAGCATGCTCACATGCCTTTGTAGCAAGGCGAGTTCCCATGATTTTTCCCACAGTGGTGCAATTCCTTACAATGTTTTGAATCTGTTGCTTCTGTCCTGACCCACCAGTTGATCTTCTCTTAGCATCTGATGGTGTTCTCTCCTTTCCAGAGTCGAATTCATCACGATTCCTATTTTTTTTCTTGTCCTCTCAGATACGTTTATGTTCTTCTTAAATTCGCTCCAGATGTTGAGCTCCATCAACCACATGCGCATAGGTTGGGTTATCTATAATAGACATCTGTCGCCTTATCTCAAACCGCAGTCCATCCCGAAACTTGCGTGCACGATGTCTCTCATCCTAAACAATATGCAAGGCAAACCTTGAAAGTCTAGCAAACCGCTCCTCATATTCCGAGACGGATTCACTGGGATGCTGAGTGATCCTCATGAAATCGCTTTCCATAGCTTCCTTTACATTTGGGGAAAATACTTTGTGAAGAATAGGTCCTGAAATCCCTGCCATGTGAGATCAACTATCTCTTCATCTGTCATCATCCTCGATGTCATCTTCCATCACTGATCTGCCTCCCCAGTCAACTGGAACACTGCCAACTTCACCTTTTGCTGGTCTGTGCACCCCATCACCTCAAACATTTTATCTAAATCATTGATCCATGTCTCCATAATCACAGGATTTGTAGCCTTATCAAATTTATTCGGCCGCAAACGTAAGCAAACACATGAATTGCTTCAAGATCGCTGCATTGGCTGCAACCTAAGTATCATTAAGTTCTGGACCATCTCCTCTTCCACCTTGGCCTCCACGGCCTCCTTTGCCCCCACGAATTCCACAGCGGCTACTCATCCTAAATAACACCACAAACATAAATAAGTCCAAAGCTTTCACACTAATCACATACTAATCCTAACGAGCGAGGAAGCTTTAAACTAACATGTCTTAAACTAATCCTAAGAGTCTACAGGATCTTCAGCTTAAGCTCTGATACCAAACTGTAACCCCCCGAACCTGAGGGTCTGAACACGTCCTTAAACTAAAACCCAATCTCACCCTTCGTGCTACTCTTGGCCTGGAAGGGGAAGGAAACAAAAACAAAAGGGGTGAGCACGAATTGCCCAGTATAAGATCTTACACCCAGAGGGCAAAAAAATGAATACCAAATTTGAGTTATCGAACAGAGCCAATAAGTAAGAATGTAGATAATTCCATCAAATTTCACAAATGAATAACAAAAGTGCCCAAAGATGGTTAAATAATCAATAAGCTGAATATCAAACACAATTTATCAAAGATTGTGGCCGTCACATACACAATTACTTATTATTAAGCATTCAAAAATCATGATTAAACTATGTTGAATATCGCAGCCGGCCCGTCACATATAAGTCACGATAATCAAAACTGACTTTCAAATACAAATATCACCCACAAAGTAATTTGAAAAATATAACGAATATTCATTCAAAGTCCAAAAATAGTCATTGTAGACTCAAACTGAAGAGAACGAATATACAAATTCAACATAACAAAAATCAGCAGAATCGAAGATCGAATGAATGAGATATCGTTAAAAGAAAATTTTGGGTGAAACTAAAAAAGGCACGTAAATCGATAAAACTTTTAACAAACAAGGGCCACCCAGAAAATGACACGTGGCATGTCCTTTGGTTGTAACTTGAAATCTGAATTGTGAAGCACAACTGCTCTTTCAGAGAAAACAAAAAAAAACGGCTATGACTCTTCTTTGAAAAAGGACGGTCGACTGTTTTGAAACAACGGCTCTACTGTTTTAAAAGGGATGGTTGTCTGTCATCATCAGCCACAAAATTTTATTTATTTTTTCATTTTTTTCAATCAATCGGATTCAATCCAAAACCAAAACGATGACAATAATAACAATGTACGGCTAAAAGTAAAAAAAAAAAAAGGGATTAACAACAGTTTATGACAACAAATTTAAATAAACAATCAATCGGCCTATGTTGGAGATTTAAAACGACAAACAAAAGAAATCATTGAATGAAGGAAATCGAATTTGCACGAAAATAAATATGGGTGTGTAACACAAAAAAAAAAGAGCATAAAACCCCTTACCTCAAGGTTGCGAATCTAATATCGTGAATATTCTCTTTATTTTAGATCAACCACAATCCTTTTTGCTTGAATACCTCAAAAGGATGCACTAGCTCCTTTCTCTCCTCTATCCCAAAAATATCAAGACTCTTATGACTCTTATGTCTTATTCCTCCTTATATAGTTCACTAATTTAATTCTAATATGACTTGAAGTCCCAATTTCTAGTGTAATTTTAACACAACTAAAAGTCCTTATTGCTAATGTAATTATAACACTACTAAAAGTCCTTATTGCTAATATAACTTAAAAATTCTCTTTTAATATATAATCCAATTACATTAGCCACTAAATATTACCAAAGACTAATTTCATCAGTAAAAGTGTTCCCCACCAAAATTTCTAGAGTCCATTAATTAACTTCTAGATCAAAACATATTACTATTTTTTTTTCTAATCAGTGTTCACATAATTAGCAAATCCGGGGTATCACAAGGGAGTACACGTGAGAATGGCCAAAAGTTTAGGGACCATATGTGTTGTTACCTCTATTGCTTCCAAACTAAGTCTTTTTGCCTGGTTACTACTTTTAGATTCTATATCTAAAAACAAGATCAATTCAAACGCTACTCACCAACTCCTTACAAGTATATTGGTGGAGTTCACCCCTCTTTTAAATATCTGAACACTCACCGTGATTTCTACTTGTCCATCCTCCATCTCTACACATGGAAACAAGAGTTTAGTATGGGAACTCCTCCTTCTCCCTAAGAATTTGACATTTTTGGTTACGCGATGCTGAGGATTGTAACTGGAGTAGCCTTGTGGCGGTCGGTTCGCCTGAGAGGTCCATTGAAAGATGCTTTCTCTAGTGAATTTGTAGGTAAAGAATGGCAACAAACACATGCAAGCACAAGCGGGGATCTCGATCATCTAAGTGGAATGGCCTACTGGTTTCTTTAGGCTCTGATCAGATCTTGGATTTCGGTGACTTGAGACCTGAAAATTTCTTGGAGTCCAATAATGCTTTTGATTAATAATACACTCTTTAGGTGATGGTTGAGCAGTTAAAGAGGCAAATGGAGGACCTAAGACAAGAAAACTTTGGAAATTAAGAACTACTTTAAATGTAAATCTCGTGCAAGAATGGTCCAAAATTCTGGAAATCAAGAACCGATGGCATTGATTGCTAGGGATGAAGATAGTATTCGGGGCGCGTGGGTGAACGCGCTTATAGCTGTAAGTACCACAAAACACACGGAATATGTTATTGCTAATGTGGATAAAAACGTGGCTCCCACTAGGGAAAAGAATCAATGGCTTTTTAAAATGTCTTTAGCGGGCAAGAAAGATGAATTTTCACTGTTACCCTCTCTGGATAAAAACCATGCCATATCTATAAATCTAGGGGGAAATGATCTCACATGTGGGCCAAAATCAATGGAGCATTCTTATGCTACAACCATCGACTAAATCGGGATTTTGTCAAACAACATAGTTCGAATTTCATCCTCCGTAAGAGATTAATGGTAAAAAAGGAGTGGAAAATACGTAATAGGATGCAGAGACTAAATTAAAATCTTAGAAAAATACAATGATTGCTTATGTGATAGGTGCACGACCACCTGTATATGTTGTCAAGGGTTACTTAGAGAGGAAATTGGAAACTATTTGGTCTTTTTCGGTAAGTTTCCTAAAATCAGGAACATTCCTAGTCAAATTTGAATCAGAAACGGCTAAAGAGCATATAGTGGAAAAGGAGCCATGGTTCTTCAACAAGAAACCTGTGATTGTCAAGCCTTAGACAGCCCCAATATCTCTGAGAAGGAAGGATTAAGTGTAATTATGTGTGGATTAAATTGCCACAATTACCATTATAATTTTGGTCCTCCACTATGATTAGTCGCATTGTAAGTACAATTGGCTAACTATTATTTATGGATCACATGACTGCACTAAAGGAAAGATTAGGCTATGGTTGAGTGTGTGTCGAGGTGCATGTCGATCAAAAACTAACCGGCGCTATACCATTGAAGGGGCCTAAGGTAATTATTTTGTTCCAAAAAGTGGAGTATGAATGGCTACCTGTCAAGTGCACACATCGTAAAATTTTTGGGCAGCAACTGGCTAAATGCTATAAAAAGGCACCACCTCAGCAAATACATAAGCCAAAAGCTAACATAGATGATGATATGAGGGTTATTAAACCAATGGATAAGCAAGAAAGTAGTAAGGTGTGCACTATAACTCCAAGCAGCATACACATTGTGCCAAATCCTACCATTGTTAAAACTGGCAACAACTTCTCAGTCTTGGTAGATGAGGATGGTATGGAAGCCCTTAGAACTAAGATAATACCACAAGGAGCAACGATTTCTAGCCAAACTTCTCGAATATTCCAAGATCTCAAGTGGCCAAGAGTAACTCTAGCAAAGGGAAGGAAGTAAAGTCAAATGGCTGTGAGAGTTAGTTGGAATACCAGAGGATTTAATGACCTTGTAAAACAACCTGAGTTTAAAAAAATATTGAAAAAAAAAGTTAAAGTTATGGGATGCTGGAAACAAGAGTTACATAAGAGAATATACATCATATTACTAGAAGATGGAATAAAGATCGGCATTTTGAATACACTGCCAACCATAGATGTGTCTCAAGGATTTGGATAGGCTGGAACAATAAGAATCTACATGACTGTGATAAATAAATTAAGCCAACAAATAACTGAACATGTGAATCTTTAAAATTCAAGACATTCTTTCTACATTACCTTTGTCTATCCTAATAACAATGGGGGAAGTGAGACTATTATGGCAGCAACAAATGACTGGACTAGTGTCATTGGACAATGTCCTTGGCTAGTGGTTGGAGATTTCAATGTTGTCAGCTATGGAAATAAAAAACAAGGGGGAATTGGATTAAACAATAGAGATATGGCAGATTTCGATTAAAGCCTATTTGATACTCACCTAGAAAACATGCATACAATGGGCTTGTTTTACACATGGTGTACCAATAAAGAGGAGGATATCATCATGTGTAGATTGGGTAGAGCTTTGCCAAATGAGGGTGGCTGGAGATTTATCCTACCATTTAAGTGAATGCATACCCCCAGGCATTTCTGACCACTCTTTAATTTTGATTAATATTCTTTAGGAGGAATATCAAGGTAAAAGACCTTTCCAACTTTTTAACTTACGGATGAAACATAGCATATTCGACCATTTGTTACATTCCGTTTAGAAGGAGATAGTTGATGAGGATGCTTTTTATCAATTGAGTATTAAGCTAAAATAGTTGAAACCAGTGCTAAAATAGTTAAACTACAACAATATTTCTGCTACAGTAACTGCAAAATTCAAAGAGCTTCAAGAGATCCAAAGTTAGACCGTGCAACATAAAAACCCAACTCTAGTTCGGAAAGAAAAGGAAGCTCATAGTTAGTAGTGGCATCTGGTACAAGCAGATGAGGCATTCTATCACCAAAAATCCAAAATTAAAGATCTCAACCTAGGGGACATCAACACAACTATTTTCATGGCAAGATACAAATACACCGGACTCATAATTTTTCTATATATAATGTGGATGGCTTTCAAGTGATGGAGCTAGGTAGGTGCATCAAGTGGCCATCAATCATTTAGCTAAAGCGTTACGTATGTCTGGGGGAGATCGTTTCCTTTTTTAGAGGACAAATTTGCACACACTAAGCTAGGAAATTGACAAACGAGAAATCTGGGAAGAGGGATCAGATAGATTCATATCTGAAAGAGGTTGACAATAAGTTCTTTCAAAATTGACTATGTGTCCCTATGTTAGAGGTGTTCCAGAATTGTCTGTGATCGAGTAAATAACTTCTGGTTTTTGGGAACACATGTTCCTTACTAACAACAAACTCTTGCGTATCTAAAGAAGGGTATGGGGTATTTTTCAAGGATACCGTGGTTATTAAGTTTAATGATAAATTTGTACCTTCTGGTCCATTGTTGACAATTTATTTTGCGTAATCCTATTTGTCCATCTCTGCACAACATTGAAATTGATTCATGTTAGAAATAAAAGAAAAAGTTTCTTCTACCAATGAAACTTATAGGTCATATTAGTAGATTCAAAGACTGGTTAAAGGCGGTCCTTTGGACTTTTTGTGAGTTAGAAACACTCTCGGTAAAATGACCAAAGTTGCTCACACAGCAAAGGGACATAGAGCCAATATTTCACAACTTTTACAAATGATTATTCAAGGTATGGTTACATTTACCTATGTGTCACAAGTCTGAGACATTTGACAAATTCAAAGAGTATCTGGAAGAAGTGAAGAAGAAAATGGGTAAATGTATTAAAGCCCTTATGTCTGACAGTGGAGGTGAATACTTCCTCAGAACATTTATAGGCTACTTGTCAGAAAATCAGATTGTATCCTAATTGGCAGCACCGAACACTCCACATCAGAATAATGTATTAGAAAGAAGAAACAAGACTCGTCTAGACATGATTAGACAATGCTAAGTTACTGCATTTTACCTGTTTCTTTTTCGAGATATGTTCTAGAAATTACTGCTTATCTTCTAAATCTTGTACCATCTAAACCGTTATATCAACCCAAAGAGAACTATGGGCAGGCCGAAAGCTAGGTTAACCCATATTCACATATGGGGTTGTCCTACGCATGTGCAGATATGAAAAGTGAATATAAGAAAGTGGATTCAAGATCAGAAGTTTGCGCATTTGTGGGTATCCAAAAGATTTGAGGGGTTATCTCTTTTATAATCCAAAATCAAAGAAAGTATTTGTTAGTGCAAATGCAGCTTTTCTTTTATAGGACTACATGATTGAACATAACCCAAAAGTAAGGTAATTTGGAAGAACTGACGGAAATTTTAATTTCCAAATCGGCCAATATCACATTAGGAAATCAGAATGAGATATCACAGAACACCAAGCCTGAAACATCTGTTACACCAGAGCTCCGTCGAAGTAGGAGAATTATCAGACCTCTCGAATGATTAGTTTACTTCAGAGAGTCTTTTGAGACTATCGTGGACATAGATGAGATAGCTTCTTCAAGCTACTCAAAAGCCTTAAATGGTAGAGATGCAGACCTTTGTTCGAAGCTATGAACAGGGAGATGGACTCTATGTACTCCAGCCACATCTAGGAACTTGTAGATGCACCTCATGGAGTAAAACCCATTGGGTGCAAATGGATCTACAAAAGGAAGAGATGGGTAGACGGGAAGGTGGAGACCTTCAAAGCACGCTTGGTGGCAAAAGGTTTTACTTAGGAAGAATGGATTGACTATTAGAAAGGATTGACCTTTAGCAATGCTTAGCTCTATTAGTATTTTCTTGACAATTGCAGCTCATCTAAATTGCGAGATCTGGCAAGTGGATATCAAGACAGTTTTCCTAAACAGACGTTTGAAAAAAGCATCCATATGATGCAACCAGATGGTTTTGTAGTGAAATGTCAGGAAGGTAAAGTCTGGAAGTTGCTTATGTCCATTTATGGACTTAAGAAAACATCTAGATCATGGAACATCTGCTTTGATCAGGAAATAAAATCATTTGGCTTTGATCAGAATCGAGATGAACCTTGTGTTTATAAGAGATGTCAAACAAGCATGGCAGTATTTCTAATTTTGTATGTGGACGATATCCTATTAATCGAAAGTGATGTAAGAGTGCTATCATTAGTTAAAGTTTGGTTGTCTTATCATTTTGATATGAAGGACTTGGGAGAAGCAAACTACATTCAAGGGATCAAGCTTCTGCGTGGTCCCAAGAATAGAATGATAGCCTTATCCGAGGCTCCATAGATTCGGATCAAGGTTTTAATGCAAGACTCCAAAAAAGGTCTTATTCTTTTCAGACATGGAATTTCACTTTCCAAAAAGCAATGTCCAAAGACGCCTGAGGAAGTTGCGTGCATGAGGGTGGTTCCTTATGCCTTGGTAGTAGGAAGCCTCATATATGCAATGCTTTGAACTAGACCATATATTTGTTATGCAGTTGGCATGATCAGTAGATACCAGTCTAACTCAAGAGAGGTTCATTGGACTACGGCAAAGCACGTGATCAAGTATCTCCATAGAACTAGTGAATATATGCTTGTTTCATGTAGTGATGACCTAGTTTCGATGGATCATACAGATTTAGACTTCCAGATGGACGTGGGTTCCAGGAACTCCACATGTGGATATGCTTACACTTCGGGAGGTTAAGCCGTAAGTTGGAGAAGTATTAAGCAATCTTATATTACTGATTATACCTGCTATGCAATTATTCTCTTTTGTGACAATGTTGGAGAAATTGCATAATTGAAGGAACCCAAAATTCATAAGAATCGGAACCATATCAAGCCCAAATATCATCTTGTTAGAGAGTTAGTACAGTGTGGGGACGTGACGGTCTTTAAGATTGCATCCGAGGAGAATCTAGTAGACCCATTCACTAAGCCATTGCCACTGAAGACTCATGAGTCTCATGTCAAAGGGATGGGTGTCAGATATGTTTGTAATTGGGTTTAGGGCTAGTGGGAGATTGATGGAATGGAGCTCTAGCACCAATCTCGTGTATTGACACAATTACCTATTTAACATAAATATTGTTTTCAATCGTCATTCGAGCATTCACATACTTATTTATTGTTGATAGTTTTATACTTTATACTATGATGTATAAGTGTTCAATATTATATTTATGATAGTAGTGTATAGGATAGATCAAGGTACCCCCACTTTCCAGTGTATACACATATAATGATGATCATGATAAAGTATATAATTAAAGAATTGTTCACAATGCTAGCTGGAACTAGATAGCCATCTAGTACATTGTTCTACGCAAAGATGATATAATTTATCTTAGCCATCGTGTCTGCTAATACAGTATATGTATTGCACAGGAACTGTCTAAAATTATATATATTTAATTTACTGTGACTTTTATAAGAATCTATGTAACTACTACTATGCAATGTTCTTAATCATATATAGGGTGTTGTATCCTCAGAGTCATTAAGCAGAAATTTTGATATACCTACAAATGAAATACATCGTGCATCAATACGTCGGTATGGTGGACTCTATTTAAGGTATAATGAGAGCACATACTCTTATATGACATCCACACTTATGGATACTCCCATGTGATGAAATAATAAAGTATCATTATGAATTGTGGTCACGTCTTTTAGTAAGATGTTTATACCGGTTATTGAAAGATTGATTTGTTAAATCAATTTAATGATCATGGAAATTATTACCATGAGACTTATGTACAAAGATCTAATTATTAAGGAAGTGCAATAGTTCAAGGCCCTAATGGTAATTACATGTATCTTTGGAGGAGCAAAGTCACATTGATTAATCAGAAGGGTTAAGGTGTAGTTTGATAAAGTCCTTGACTTAGCTGGCAAAATAACCTTCCAAATTTCCACCGAGGCTTATGGAGAATCTTGTAGTTGTCACACACTGCATAATCCAATTCACAAAATTATATGCAAATTGCAGTACTTTCATCATAGTCCTCAGGAAATCCCAACTCACTAAGTCATAAGATTTTTATATATCAACTTTCATCACACATCTAGGTTGACCTCCTTCCTTATGATTTTTTCTCACAAGTCCTTCCATAAGGAGTACTTTTTCAGCAATATTCTTTTTTTCGCTACAAAAGTTGATTGTCTCATGCTAATCAGATTTGGGAGGACCTTATTGCTTATTTCACATAGGATTTTTCGTTTCACACTTATAGATCACATTGCAACATGCAATTAGTCTAAAATCCTTCATAGTGTTAGGACAAGGAACCTAGGTATCAATGTCACAATCGTACTATGGAAAAGCTTGATACCTTTGTTTTTGTTAAACATCTTCAATACGGTTGCAATCATATGCTTATTAACCACATCCCAATTCTTTTGAAAGAATTCAGAGACATAGCCATCAGGTTCAGGGGCCTTGTTTGGTTTTAGGAAAAATATACCCTCATTGACTTCCGTCTCACATATAGGGGCTTTCAACATAGCTTGATCCATAGCTGAGGCATGCTTTCTAATAACTGCACGCAATCTTTCCCTTGTTAATCAAATTCCTTCGCATGTTTGGTACATAATGACAATTATATAAACGTGAAATAATTTTATTTGTGAAGACTATATCAACTGGTCTCACTACAACTACTGAGACCAGGGCATCACTGCCCGACTGCAGGGTTTTCTCCCCTTCATTTAGCCTTTGAGTTCTTAGAATTCCTGTAAAGAATTGCAGTCATGATTAGTGGCTCCAGAATCCACACCAGGTACTGGTGGATCCAATTATAATACAATCTTCACGAACAAATGGTTCAATCATACCTGCTACAACGGGCTTTGGATTAGTGCAATCTATTTTTCGACGCCCCTTCTCTTCACATTTAAAGCATTTGCCTTTGGTGTAACCTCCGGCCTTAGTTTTTCCTTTCCCTTTCTACATGCCACCCATTGGTGTCCCGGTATTTTTCTTATTCTACTGTAGCTTCTTCTTATTCTTATTCTTATTATGCCCTTTTGACCTAGAAGATCTTGCCTCAGGGACCTAGACGCTACCTTCAATATTAAGAATGCCTTCAACAGCCTGCAACTCTTGCATCAAGTGCAGGAGAGCAAACTAATGTTTCTTCATTTAATAGTTCACCTTTGAACTGATCAAAAGTTGACGCTAATGATTCCAGGATCATGTCAGCTTGGGTTTCCCCATCGATATCTCCACCAAAGATCTCAATGTCATTAAAATGACCTATCACACAATGGTCTCTTACAAGAGTTTGTGGAATCCTTTTGGTGGACATGATGGCCTTCGTCGCTCTGTCTTACGACTCGATTTTTATGGCCAAACATCGTCTTCAGGTTAAGCATTATTTTGGCGGCAGTTTACATTGCCTGATGTTGTAACTGCAATATATTATCTAGCTAAGCCAATATATATAGCATCTAGCCACGTCATAGACTTGGTCTACCTGGAAAAAGCCTAGACCTCGGCCTCTAGCGCACCTTTAGGTTGTGGTGGAGGACAAACAGTAGCGAAAACCCACCTGTGACCCTCAGTAGTCAACAATATCATTAAGTTCCTCTTTCAGTCTACATAGTTGGTTCCATTCACTTTATTATCTTTAAGGATGATTGATAGTGGGCTAAAAGACGACATATCTGACATATATAAATAAATCATCTATCGATGCATGAACATATACTTTGCAAAATTATCTATAAAAAAATCCTCAAAAAATTAATAATAAAGCCTTTGATGATCAAAATCTAGAATAAGAAATCCTTAGGGGGAAAAAATACTATTTTTTAATTTATGACTATTTTTTCCTTATCTAGCCAAGCTCACACGAACAGAAACAATAACTCACCAATCAAAATTTGGCCTTAAAAGAATTTATGTAAGACATTCCTTGGGAACCCTGCATCAAGATATTTGGCAAGTGTATAAACATTATCTAAAATTTTATGCATGTAATTCCGAAAAATAGCACACCGTTCAAAAGGAGCACCTAAGGTTGGTGACGAGGTGCATGTAATTCATTTCTACAAAATTTTATCATTAAGAAGTTTAACTTAGCAATTTCTCGGCCTCCAAAGGAAGCACCAAAGATTGGTGATGAGGTGCACTAAGTCATTGCATTAAACTAATAATGGAGGCTGTGGGTGTAAATACCATCTCCCACTTATCTTTTCAAGTTGAGGTTTTTACATGCATTATCATTGACAGATAAATAAAAATTATATTTATTGTAATTAATGATTCTAATTTAATAATATCTAATTATAATATTGTAAATAATCTGATAATTATTGTAACAGGATTCCTTAATCAATTTGAATTACTATTATCCAATATCCTATTATAATAAGATCATCATACATGCAAACCATATATCAATAGGATACTAATAGCAATCACTATAGGAAATTAAAGCAATTAAAGTTTTATTAGGATTTTCATCCCAACGTACTCTTTCATGGGTAAATCGTTTTCCAACTTGAAAACGTTTATCAATAACGAATGCTATAGATATAGGAATCCTTTAATAACTAGAGTCCTTGTGCAAATCGAGGAGCTCCTGGGAAGAAACGAAAGCCAAGCCGGAAAAAAAAAAGAGGCTTGTAGACCCCTTAGCCGTGACCGTACAGCTGCCAGAGGGAGGCATGCGCACGGTTCCCGTTTCAATTTCACATACCTGATGATTATCTGGGATGGTTGACATCTTAATTTCACGAATTATGTCATCACGCGGTTACCAAAATAATTTCGTAACCTTAAACAAAAAAATTAATAAATATTAGTAACTAGTTTTAAGTGTGTGATCTTTTATTCTCCTAAAGCTCGTTGACACTTGCCAAAAAAATAGGAACGTAACACCAAAATTACCTTGTAACATCAAAGTTAGTGTTGACCTTTTATATAGTAGTCCTAGTTATCATGGCACACGCAATACGTATGCAAAAATAAAGTTAAAGCAATTTGTTAAAAAATAAAGCATGAAATATAAGTGTTTATTGTCGTTATTCTTTAAAATGAATTTCAAATTGTATTAACCAAACATGTCTTTGTAGCTACTGCTACGTATTATTTTGAATTTTATTTTTGTCATTTTTCAAAAATTCTCGTGTAATGCCAAATGTGATTATCTAAGTAGGTAGTTCTCTAATATCAAAAGTGATATTACACCAAAAGGATTGTTGGCACTATCAGTAATACTAGCCTTCGTGGCACGTGCGATCAAGTGCAAAAGCAAAGAAAAGGATGACAGTATCCAATTAACTCTTGGCTACCAAAGAATAACTACCACTTTTTTTTAAAACTTAAATCATTGATGAACTTAAGTGTCACGTGTTACTGAGTGCCACGTGTCGCTCAAGAAAGCATGTAACACCAAAAGAGTGTTCTTTTGCTATTGTCACGCGATGAACGTGCAATTATGAAATTTATAATATTATATTTCTGCAATTATCAAACATGGTCTTTAGAATATATTTTAATCATATTCTTGAAGTTTGTACTTTCGTGTTACTTTTAACAAAGTTCTTCTAATGCCAAGTGTTATTATTCTCTCTATATATAAGCATGTATAAAGATACCACCAAAGCGAATGGAGTATAAGACATGACATAATTTGATAAGCATGAACTTCAAAGAAAAACAAAATAGATGAAGTTATCTTTCAGAAATCCAATCTACCCCACGTGTTAACGATTCGGTCCACGTCCCCATCAAAGGGTTTTGCCTCCTCCAAAATGGCTAGCCAAATAGGTAATTCTAAGATCATAAGCAATGTATTATAAGGGCAATCTCATATCATCACACGTACAATGTGCATCTCATATAATCCCACGTCCAATATGAGACAATCTCCCTCCGTATGCCTCAGCATCCTAGCTAGCTCGATCACACATAACCCATCATCTTCCTCTCTAACCAATGTAGGATATACCCGGCTCGCCCTTAGTTGCCCCAATCATCCCTTGATGTGGGATATACCCGGACTAACCTTCGTTTCTACCAACCATCAGCAACCTGACCGGATAACCCAGCCCACGCATTCGAGAGTTGGCTCTAACATCATCTGTAACAATCCGGTTCACGGCCCCACCACAGGATGTTGCCTTCTTCAAAACAGCTAGTCAAACATGTACTTTTAACATCATAAGCAAAGTCTTATAAGGGCAATCTTATACTACCCCCACATGGATATCACACTATTACGTCTTATCCCACAAAGCAAGCTTTATCTCACCTTTTCTTTATGTCATCATCGTTCTTCTTCTACCGGCTGTATTTCCTCCATAGCCACCGTCGACGCCATAATAACTTTCCATTTTCCAGATATTCTCTGATTCTCCTCCATGGAAAATCCCGGTGAGAAATCTGGCAATAACAACAATGCTGGCCATCGATCATCGTCACCACATGCAGTGGGCTCCAATTCTCCACAAAGGTGCAGCTCTTAGAATCAGACTCTCCGCAGGGGTCTCATTGCAACCTCCATTTTGGCAAACTATTGCCTTAAGATTGTGGGAAGAAGTCGCTAAAATGGAATGAAGATGCTTAAGTCGGGAACGTTAGACGCTCTTTCTTTAAAATAGTATTGTCTTTTATATTGCAACTCTGCCATCCAAGTAAAACAGGTAACTATTGGCTGCTATTTACAGATTAGTAACCAAACAGAAATTATCTTACGAGAGAGGATATAAAAAATTTCACCATTAGATAACAGAAGCCTGGACACTTTATTTATTATGCACCGAAGGGTTTTAATAACTTATAACTATCAATAAACCAAAAGTCACCAATTGCTACTAAAAAGTTGTATAGTAAAAAACTTAAAAAGTCTGACCCAAGTGCCGATTATTGGAAAATTTCCAACACTAACAAAACGGGTCATTCACCTCCTTAGCTACATAGTTCATTTTCTGTTGGTGATTATGCCAAAGATCAAACTGTATTGGCTCGAGTATAGGAGTTGGTCACTGATTACTTTTGAGAACTTCGCCAATCATCGCCATTGATGATTTCGTGTATGTAGAGAGTCCATAATACGAGGGAACCTAAAAGCAGTATAACATGGTTGGAGCATGCGGTTACCAAGTCTTGCCAGCAGCATTTGTACGAGGTATCAGAGTAGAGTTCCGAGAGACATTTGATTAGATAATGCTCAAAGATCAAGTGGGTGACGGTGGATGTTGTGACACTTACCCCATAATAATTTGCCAGTAGAAATGAATGAATTAGACATATTCGTGTCAATGTGTGTTATTCATGTGCTGATGCTAACTGAAGGTGCACCAACAGAGTTTATATGAACCAGACAATGTGCAGTTATGTTTGTTTACTAAACAAACATGCATATTTTTTTAATACAGACTTTTCTGAGTGAGCTTTGTGCTATAAAGAGTCGCCTATATATTTATTCAGACAGTAAATTTTTGATTGGGTCACCCAGACCTAGATCAAGCTAGTTATGCAAGCAAAATCTTAGAAAAAGGAAACTGAGTTAGGATAAGACTTCCCCGTGTTCTGTCATCATGTTCTAGTTAGTATTGGCATGCTTCATAGCCATTCATACATGTTGCAGCTTCGGAGGAAGTCATCGCTGGTTTAGCAAACTGGATCGGTATGAGATCCAAGCGAGTCAAAAACTGAAACCCACTGGTTTTTGCCAACCGTAGGCACATGTAAGCTGTCGCCTCTTGTAACCGCAGCTATAGTTACCAAAGTTTTAGCCCCTCGTTACCCAAGCAAAGTTTCCAAATTGCGCTTAGAAATTCAAGTGGGCGAGCGAGGCTTCACTCATTGAAGCCGTGCATTCCAAAAAGACACTCGTGAAGGATGACACAGGAGGCCATAACAAAGACATGAGCAGTCATTACAATTGCTTGCATCGGAGAGATTAAGCAACGGCAACTGAGTTGCCCAAGTGAACGACTAGCTCACAGCAGTTGGTTATCCATTACAACTACAGAAGCTACACAAACCAAAATCGCCTAGCCAAAATTACACACCCGAGCTGCACCGACAGTACGAAGTTGGGGTCCCTCAATATGCAAAACAGTGCGTGAATATAAATGAAATGACACCAGAGATGTGTGAGCCAGGAAGCATAGAAGTAAAGGAGTTCTAGAATTGTGACTACAAATTTACAGATTTCCCAAATCAAATCACCACCAATGGGATGACAACAACATTCAACGTCTTAACGTTGCAGGTATACAGTGGGCTAAGAAAAACAACATTGAAACCTCTACCTCTAAGTCTTAAGTCAAACTAGAAACTTCTGATATACCAAAACTCTATTATACGCCGCACATGCTATTTGTGGTATCATCTACTTTAACTAGAGCCAACAGGCTCTCCTCTCGATGTTTAGATAGACCCAAGAGGGCAAACAAGGGACCTGAAGAAACCAAGCCCATTGCCACTCTCAACGACATTCTCATCTGTGGAGTCTGACGCACTTCTTTCACCAGAAGATTCCTCCGGGACGATTTGTATTCTGTCAGCATGCTCAATGATCCAGTCGGTGAATTCAGGAGAGGAAGCCAAGTTGGCCACCGCCTGGCGGGTCGATTCCTCTGTGAAATCTCCCCATTCTTTCTTCGAGAACTTCTTTCTGTCGGGTGTCTTGTGATAGGTCGAATAAAAATCCTGCTGATTCCTTTTCCCTTTAGTAGTGGATGGAGATGCCAAACCTGTAACAGTATATGAAAGCAGATTTTTAAGCGCCAATCTCGCTTACATGCATTATTTTGCCATAAACAATGGTCTATTCAAGTAAAAGAAAGCAGTTTTACACAATACTGCAATTGATTTGTATGGCGATTGCAACTTCTTTGTTCAAATCTTCTAATGAGAATTAATAATTTGGGGTTATTCAAAAAGAGACCCTCGACTTCTGTTCTCAAATAAGTAAGGATACATGCTTCTTCTCGGTCATTTGGGTTATAATCTACTACCCATAATAAAAGCGGAAGTTTTATTTCCCTCAGGTTCAATTTTTTGTTACCTTACTACCCCCACTAGTTACACCATACTCCCTCTAATCTTTCGGACCAGTTTTCTCCCTTCACTTCATTTCTTCTATCCTTCACGGAACCTGCTATGTTGCTATTGGTTGATGGGTAAATTACCATTGGCCCTCAGCGACAAAATCAATGCTAGCCTGTTTTTTTGTCCTACTCCGTCCCTCCTCAAATATGCAGTGGCAGGGTTGCTACCCCATCCTCTTCTACGCACATTTTACCGCTCTTGGGTCCCGCTTTTGCAACACGTCAACAAATGTTCAACGTTCAGTTTAACGAAACCCCAATCTGGTCAACCCAGACCACACATCCCCAAGTCACGTGCCGCGCCTCCATCACCCACGCCCCCCCCCCCCCCCCCCCCCCTCCGCGGCCGGCTTATTCTCCTTGCCCCTAACGGGGTTCCCTTTCCTTGGGGGCTCCCTCTGGTGGAGATGGTGATGTTGGTGCCCAGCGCTGGTTTTTGAGTTTGTCGTCGGTGGTGGGGATTGTGATGATGGTGGGTGGTGGAAGGGGGCGACACGTGGGGTGACCGGTTGCTGATGATGGACGGAGACATGCGAGGAGCTAAATTTACTAAGAGGAGAGAGAGACAGAGAGTCTTTGTATAAGGTGCAGGCTCCATGATGAGAGAAAAAAGAGAATAAAAACAACTTTTTGAGGTGGAGGGTATTTTGGTCACTGTGAACAGTGCTTTTTGGATTTTTTTTAAAAAGTGATCGAGAGCCATTCAAGTGGCCATGGTGGACGGTTTCAGATGGGCCGGGATCTATGAAGCACAGGTGCGCCTAGAAGGGTGAAGCACTAGCATCGGGTGCGGGTGCGTGGCGGGTGCGGCATGGGTGCGTGTCCAGTATTTTCTATTTAATTTTTTAAATTTCTTAAATAGTGGGTGCGGCTCAGGTGTGGGTAGGATACAGAACGGGTGCGGATCTGATACTTATGGGGTGAAAAATATAATTTTCAAAAGAATTTTTACGGGTTAAAAGATAAAAACATAAGTTTTAAGGTTAAATCTTAAATAATAAAAATCATACTAACCTAATAAATGGCAGATTGGCTTGATCTGTGAGAAGGTAGAGGCTGATAAAGATAGAGCGAGTGTGTGTGAGAGAGAGAGTGGTTGTCGACAACGGCGACAACCCGCAACCACCGGTGACGACGGCGACAACCCCCAACCACCGGCGACGATGGGAACCACCCATGACCACCGGCGACAATAGGGACCATCAACGACCTCTGCGAGGCCACTCGGCATTGGGAGCAGTTCCTGCTCTCTTCTTGCTTTTAGTTACAATATATTCTTTTCTCTTCTCTGCAGCTGGGTTCAGATTTATTGGACTGACCCACAGTAAGAGGTCCTTTTTTTGGCCACTTGGCACTCCACAAGTACATGCAACCCACTAATTATACACATGCAATAGATTTTGGCAGTTGTAAGTAACCTTTTTACCACTTAACCCCTTGAGTCAGGAGATCTTAGAGGGTGCCTGACCTCAGCTACTTGTCGTTGTGTGGGTCTATGCATTTTCAAGTCCAATGATTATAATAGCTCCCAATAGTCACATCCAAGTATATAACGAATTAAATTGCACTATATATGCAGTTTTTAAAATTTTAAATAATCCCTGTTTTGTTTATAAAGTTAATATTAAATATATATAAAAAACAATTGTCGTATCCGCGCCTCACCCGTATACTAAAGTTTTAAAAAAAAAACCGTATCCGCGTATCTGCACCTGTATCGTATCCACACCCGCACCCGTATCCGTGCTTCATAGGTTGGGATGAAGGAGACCATCCCAGTGTTGGGTGTGCATGGGATCCCTACCTGTATACGTTGGAAATTCGGAATTGATGGGAATCCTTACCTTGTGAATAACCGTAATTATAGGGACATATTTGTATTTCCAAGCATAGGAGGTTAGTTGTAAAGCAGTAAATAATGTTTCCTGAAATCTGAATTTACTAATATGTCAAACATTCCTAATATAGCCATACCTTGCCGTATAGAGGTTTCGTATCCAATCATTTTCAAGATTTAAAGTTCTAGAATTTTCTTCATGGTATCACAACTTTAGGCTCTCTTCGGGTATCAGAAACCTCGTCACGCAGGCCTTCACTGTCGAGACCATACTGTTGTTTCTTTGTGCCCTGTTTCTACCCTGTTTTTTAGGTAAAAAATGGAGTACTTCACACATTTCATGTTCAGCCTTCATTCCTGAAATTTCTTGCAATAGTTTATGTTCTCATTCTTCAGCCTTCATAGCCCTTTATCCAACATTTCCTCCCCATTGATCTCGTCACCATTCTTTTCCCTTTTATTCCTATCTCAAAAGGGTTTTAACATGTCTTTCACGTCTTCCACAACCTAGAAAGCACCTAGTGCCCAATCCGAAGAGGTAACACTAAATCAAACAACAGAAGAATTACAGAATAATTCAATTTTTGCCTACAGATTAGATGGCAAAGATTATATGAAGTGATCTAAAGTGGTTTAGAACTTTATGAAAGGGAAGGAAAAATTGAGTCATCTCCTTATTACTGTGCCTAAGAAGGGAGATCCGAGATTTGATGCTTCGGGTGAAGAGGACTCCATGGTCATGTCTTGGCAACAAAATTCCATGCTGCCAGAAATAAAGATATATGGGAGCCGTACAACAGACTTATTCTAGGGTAAGGGATGCTGCTCGAGTCTTTGAGATAAAGAGTAAAATCTCGAACACCAAAAAATGGGATAGCTCAGTCACAGAGTGTGCTAATTCTTGAAGAATCTATCGCAAGAGATGGATCATTATCAATGTACTAAGATGAAGTGCAACAACGATTCAGTTGTGATAAAGGATTTCATTGGAAATGATCGAATTTATGATTTTCTCGCCAGTTTAAATGTTCATTTTGATCAACTGAGAATTAAGATATTGGAAAAAAAGATTTACTTTCATTGAATGAGACCATCTCCATCATCAATGCAGAAGAAAGTAGTATGGGAGTTATGCTCTATCTTAACTGGTTGAAGGATCAATAATGTTGGAAGAAATAATTGATCAGAAACTGAATTTAGTACGGAAAAATTTCGGCCTCCAATACTAAAGTTCAGAATTTGGGCAAATGGAGTCTCGGCCCTTGAACAAGGATAACATGTGGTGTGCTTACTGCAAAAAGGCTCGTCATACCAAGGAGCAGTTTTGGAAGCTTCATGGAAAACCCACAAAGTTCTTGGTGGAATACAGGACCTAGAAGCAGCGAAGCTAGGCATATGACCTAATCTGGGGAAGACAGGTCACATAATGCTGTCAATTCCAATGGTGGAGAGCAGAATGAAATCAACAAAGAAGACATTGAAAGGCTGAAATCACTCCTTGATTCATTAGAGAAGTCTAAGGTAACTGTTCCTTGGCAAATTCGGGTAAGCTTCATTTAATTGCCTCTGGTTCAGATTTTTCATATTCCTGGGTTATTGATTCCGGCGCAGCCGATCATCTTACCCGTTCTTCACACAAATTCCTCATGTACCACCCTCTCCTAGCAACAGAAAAATAGCATTGCTGATGGATCCCTGGCCATTGTTAACTGGGAGACCTCGTTCTAAGGCTGATGGATCCCTGGGAGACCTCGTTCTAAGTCTTTACATGACCCTTAAAAATGTGCTACATGTACCTAAGTTATCTACAGATCTTGTGTCCATTCATTAACTTACAAAGGATCTAAACTGCAGTGTGGTGTTTTCTTGTATTTCTTGTGTATTTCAGGACCAAGTTACGAGGAGGAAGATTGGACAAGCTAGGGTAAGACATGGTCTTTATTATCTTGAGTTACTTAGCGGCCATGTGAATAATGGGAACTAATCACCTCTCGTTTCTCTCCAGCAACCCTCAATCCAACAAAGACCAAACCTGGCTTCATCTTAGACTTGGACACCCTTCCCATATTGTTCTTAGCGACATGTTTCCATCTCTGTCAAAAAACGTTAGCATAAACAATATTCACAGTGATGTTTGTAAACTTGCTAAACACTGACATGTTTCCTTTCCTTTGAGTGATAACAGAACTACAATTCCTTTCTCTTTGATCCACAAGACCTTTGGGGTCCATCTGAATCCATGACATTTTAAGGGCTCATTGGTTGTCTCGTTCATTGATGACTGCACTCAGGTTTCAGGGATTTATTTAGTAAAACAAAAATATGATGTGAGTAACATTTTTCCTATTTTTCATGCAATGGTCAAAACTCAATTCCGTGTTGGAAATAAGAGGTTGAGGACAGATAATGCTAGATACTACTTAAACAAACTTTGTCTCATACTTTCAAAGGAAGTAATTATTCATGATCTTCATGTCTTGATACACCCCAACAAAACACAGTTGCTGAAAGAAAAATGGTCATCTTTTAGCCTCTGCCCGTGCTTTTTTGTTCAAAAGAATGTTACAAACACTTATTCCAGGATGTTGTCCTTACCGCAACTCACTTAATAAATTGTATCCCTTCTCGAGTCTTGGATTTAAAAATTCCAATAGAGGTGTTTTCTCGGTATTTTCCAGATTTCAACGTGTCAACTAAGTTAGATCCTAAAGTTTTCAGATAGGTCTCATTTGTTCATGTTCACTCTAATGGTCGGAGCAAGCTAGATCCTAGAGCTGTCGAGTGTGTCTTCATATGATATTTACCTACTCAAAAAGGGTACAAGTGCTACTATCCTACCACTCTTAAAATTTATCTTTCTGCCGATGTCACATTTGCTGAACAAGAAAGTTATTTTCTAGTCCTCATCCATCTTCAGGGGGAAACATCATCTATCAAGGATAAGGATCCTTTTTTGAGAGAACCATCCATGTTAGTTAAAACATTCCTGGTGCAAACCAAATTCACTTCCGAAATTGAAATCATTTCGAAGTGCATTCCTGAAGCCGAGTATATTAAGTCATCTCCTAATCTTTCTGAAGAACCATCAAGGCCTATGAACCCAACACTCACAACACCGCCACAGATCTACTCAAGAAGAATAAAGCCCGTGCTCCATCTAGTGCAAGTTTAAGAAACCAATCGTCACTTGGGAATGAGGCAAGTCCGTTAACTGAAGTAACACCAACTATTCTTGATATGGATCTGCCATAGCCGCAAGAAAGGGTTGCTAAAACATCCTATCCATTTTTTGCCATTTTAAAGATTATCAACCTCACACAAAAGCTTTAGTGCTAATAAAAACACTGTATCCATCCCTTAAACCCTATGAAGCACAGGTGCTTCAAAAGGGGGGAAGTACCAGGGTCAGGTACGCGTCGGGTGCGGGTGCGGGTTGGGTGCGTGTCGGGTGCGGATCCCTTTTTTTCCTTTTATTTTCTGAATTTCGGGTGCGGATAGGGTACGGAGCGGGTGCGGATCCAACTCATGGGTAAAAAAATATATACTAACCTAATCGGGCAGATCAAATTAGGAGACTCTAAGAGAGAGAGAGAGAGACCAGCGGCGCCTCTTCACAACCACATGTGACCACCGGCGATTTCGGCGACCACCCGCGACACCAACGACCACCGGCGACCAGCCGCAACAACAAGCGACCACCCACGACCACAAGCGACCACCCAGGACCTCCAGCGACCACCCGCGACCTCCGGAGACCATCCCCGACCTCCAGCGACCACCCGAGAAGACCTCTAGTCACCTCCGGCAGCATTTCTCCAAAGATAAGTCTGTGTCTTCCTCTCTCTCTGTCTTCAAATCTCTATTTGCTACCTTTTGTGACTTGGATGGGGATTGTCAATTGAAAGTTGGAATCAATTTAGAAAGTTCAAACTAACCAATTTATAAACAGTGTTTATTGTTTAATATGTGTTAAAGGCTTAAAGCAGTGGTTCAATAGTTAAAAATTGAGGGATGTTGAAACCAATTTTGCTTGTTAAATAGTTGGAACTTTGATGCTATATTGCCACTTTTATTATATATATGATCTATTTGGTGGTGGTTTTTATGTATTTGATGGTATTGTACTACTGTTGAATGGTTGAATTAAATTGCACTCCGTCTTTTTATGCACTTTCTTAAGATCCAAATTGCTTAGAAATTCAATACTAATTGTACATAATAAAAAAAAGATATAAAATATTTGCCGTATCCCAGCCGCACCCGTATCCTAAAATTTTCAAAAATGCCGTATCCGTGTATCCGCACCCGTATCGTATCCGCACCCACACCGGAATCCGTGCTTCTTAGCTTAAACCTTATGTGAGACTTGGTAAAGAGGAATTGAAGCATGCAACGAGAGTAGAAATGGACGCCTTGGAGAAGAGTAAAACATGGGACCAGTGGAATTACCAACTGGGAAGAGACCGGTAGGGTGCACATGGGTCTTCATGGTGAAATACTACACGGATGAATCCATTGAGTGGTATAAAGTGAGACTAGTAGCCAAGGGATATACATAGACCTATGGGGTGCATTATCGGGAGATATTTGCTCCGGTGGCAAAGATGATTACAGAAAGGATGTTGTTATCTCTAACAGCAAAGTATCTTTGGAGTTTACAACAGTTCGATGTGAAGAATGCCTTTTTACATAGATCTTGGGGAGGAAATATGTACACAAAAAAAATCTATATGGAAGTTCCACTTGGCTTTGGCATAAATCCTAGTAAAAACAAAGTGTGCAGACTGAAAAAGGCATGGTATGCGCTCAAAAAACTCCTCGGGCATGGTTTGGAAAATTTACTAAAGCAATGTTGAATATGAAGTATAAAACAGAGTCAAGGTGATCATACATTGTTTATCAAGCATCTGGCTTTAAGGGGAGTCACAATGTTGATAGTTTATTTGGATAATATTATAGTAAGTGGGAATGATCCACATGGAAAGGAAGCTCTGGGGAAGTATTTAGCCAAAGAATTCGAAACAAAGGATCTTGGAAATTAAAGTACTTCTTAGGAATAGAAGTAGCTTAGTCCAAGGAAGGAATCTTTGTTTCACAGCAAAATTATACTATTGATCTGCTATAAGATACAGGTAAACTCGGTTGTACACCATCAGACACGCCTATCAAGCCAAATCATAGAGTAGGAGAGTCTGGAAGGGGATGGCTAACAGAGGATGTACCAACGACTTGTTAGGAGGCTAATCTACCTGTCACACATGGCCTAACATTGCATACACAGTAAGTGGTGAGGCGATCCATGCAAAACCCTAAGGATTTCCATCTATATGCAGTATAACAGATCTTACAATAACTGAAAGGCAGCCCAAAAAAAGGGATTCTCGTCAGAAAAGGCAAAAGTATGGAACTAGAATCATACGCGGATGCTAATTATGCTCGCTCTGTTATAGACAGAAGATCAACACCTAGGAATTGTACCTTTCATGGTGGAAATTTGGTAACCTGGAGGAGTAAGAAACAACTGCTTGTAGCAAGATCTGGTGAAGAGGCAGAGTTTCGTTCGATGGCACGAGGTACTTGTGAGTTCTTATGGCTCAAGAATTATCCTCGAAGACTTGAAGATTAGATGGGTGACCCAGATGAAGCTTTATTGTGGCAATAACTCTCCAATCGACATAGCTCATGATCTAGTTCAGCATGACATATCTAAACACGGGGAAGTTGACGGACATTTCATCAAGTAGAAGCTTGAAAGTGGATTGATTTGCACTCCCTACATTTCTGCAAGGACCAATTAGCAGACATCTTAACATAAGGATTGACAAGTTCAGCATCCAGATAATTGTGAGGGGAGTGTTGGAGATACGGATTTGATGGAAATCCCAAGGTTTCTGTGAATAACCGTGATTGTAGGGACATATTTGTATTTCCATGTATAGAAGATTATCAGTAAATTAGTATATCAAACTTTCCTAGAAAAGCGAATCTCGTTGTATAAAGGTTTTGTATCCAATCATCTTCAAGATAAGGAATTCCAGAATTTTCTTCGGATATATATGTATATAAACATATATACATATTCTTTCACGGTGTTGTATCTGAAACGTCAACTTTGACAAAATCATATATATTCTTTGATTTCAAAAATGTAACCATCTGAATACGTCAATTAATATAGTTCATTTTTCCATTGAATTTTATAACTGAAGCATATAAAATTAATAAGGATCCCATTAAATAGTAACAGCACATGAATACCAGATGTAGACAACAAACTAATTACACCTCCTGTAACATAATCAGTTCTTCAATAACACTCACGCCATCATTTGCCTTCACAATTTATCGCACGAGTTAAGCCTTTCAATAACTCACGAACACATAAGCTACTGCGATAACACTATTCACAGCCTCATAGGGACACTTTTTTCTGATATCCTCTCTCACGAATATTCTCTTATAATCTCTCTGTTAGCCCTATAGTTGGATAACCTGGGCTTACATCTTGTTTTGATGATAACTACACATTGATTATGTTCTAATGTGTGCTTTGAATGTATTCTTAGTAGGTATATACAAACACACTCATGAAGACACATTTGAAAATTTGGATAGATGGATTAAAGACAAAGAACCTTAAAGCTATGGTGACATGGCTATGGAAGCTTCATCAAGTCCAACTGTCAAAGAGCAAGAAAAAATGCATAGGCTAAGTTATTATTGATTGATCTTTACAATTATGTAACTAGTCTTGGTTTGATGCTTGGATTGATGACTATGACCTAAAAAGACCTTAGGGCACCTTGTGCATTGCATGTGAGTTCATAATCATTTACACAAGCGTGGTTCTTGAAAATGAGTGAACTTTGGAGCTTACTCAGATTTTCTCAAAAATGTTTTTGGTGCTAATATTTTCATATCTTGATAAAAAAATTCATTAGCTTTCCAACGGAAAAAACGGCACCTCAATCCGATTTTTTTAGATAAAGTTATGCCCAAAATAGGAAAGGGGGTTCCATGAGGCAGCCGATAGGCAGTAGGGTAATACAGTCGACTGTATTTAAATCCAGTCGACTGTATTTGAATCCAGTCGACTGCATTCAATGCAGTCGACTGCATTCAATGCAGTCGACTGCATTCGTCAAAATTCAGCTCCAACGGCTATTTTCGAGGACAAGACTCTAACGGCTATTTTAGGAGGAACCCAGTCGACTGCATTGGGAATACAGTCGACTGCAATGACAGTTTTGCCCATGTTTTGCCTATAACGGCTATATTTCATTTGCTCTCTATATAAATGATTTGGGGCTTCATTATACACCATGTAAACCACATTCTAAACCTCCATTCATTAGAAAAACATCAAGGCTCATAGATTAAATTTTTCTCTCTTCATCTTCATGATTTTACATCATTAAAGAGAGCATCTTTGTGAGGAATTCTTTGATTGAGAGTGAGCATACTTCAAGTCATCAATTCTCTCATCTCTCTATTGTACTAGAGCTTCATTTGTACTCATTTCCTTTCAAGAGGATTTCTTTGTACACATTTGATCTTTGTAAAAGGATTGTGATCAAGGCTTGGGTTTGTCAAGTGTTGGAGAGTTTTTGTGAATTCAAGGCTTGTGCTTGGTGTGGGGATATCACCAAGTGTTATAAGGGTTTTGATCTTGACCCGGAAGAAGATTGTTGCTAGTGGATTTTAGTGCTCTTGCAAGGGACTTCCTTGAAGAGGTGGATGTAGGCTTGAGGGTAGTTCAAGCCGAACCATTTAAATCTCCTTGTCAAGTATCTCTAACTCAATCTCTTTACTTATTGCTCTATAATTGCGTGAGATTGTATAGTTAGCATCTTAATTGAAATATTACTTGGTTTGATTGAGATTCATAATTGTGCTTAGTTTAAATTCCCCATTGATTTTCAAAAACCCTATTCACCCCCCTCTAGGATTGTTTTATTGGTTTCACTCTCATCACCAAGTCGCTACTTATATTACCACACAACCGAAAACCTGTTGCAATTAGGAACTACCACAGGACCTATTAGAGCACTAAGAAATATCAGAATACTAATAAACAATTACACTGCACCAAGTTTGGTTTAGCGCCAACATCTTGCAAACCAAGGTCCATTTGGGATGGTGTGATTGAGCGGTTCAAGAAGAGTTAACTGGTTGAGCGCTAATATCTTTCTAAAGGAGCACGTAAACTTACTTTGATTCGTAGAACTTTATCCTATCTCCCCACTTCATTTATGTCCCTTTCCCCATGCCCAAGTGGGTAGAGGTAACTCTTATGACACTCCGGCGTAAATTCTTATGGAGCAGCAGTTACGATAAATTCAAATATCCCTTGTGTCTTAAACTTATTTCATAAGGCCTTGTAGAAATGGTTATGGAGGTTTGACACTGAAAGGAATGCTCTTCAGAGAAACTTTGTTGTAACTAAATCCGGAAACGTGTGGGGCGAATTTCTTCTTAATGGTACAGGCTTGTGGAAGAACACTACATCGGTTAAAATAATTTGCTGAACACGTCAATTTTGGCATGACCCATGGTGCAGAGAAGTTCCTCCCAAATGTGTTTCCAGATTTATTTGGCATGGCCATCAAAAGTGGAGCAGCTGTTGCATCTCTCTTCCTCTACTCAACTGGAAGTGTTTCCTAGAATCCTCTCTTCAGAAAAGAATTTTCAAGATTAAGAACTAGAGCATGCCTCTCAGCTTTTTGAGCTTTTGACTCTTCAAAACCTCAAGCGGATGCCGATGATTCATGGTATTGGAGATTGACCTCAAGTAGGCGCTTTGATGTCAAGTCATGCTATTGCTTTCTCTTTGCTAGGGGGGACACTGGTGCATTTCCTTGGAAGGCTATTCAGAAAACAAGGGCACCTCCGAAGGTGACTTTTTTTGTTTGGTGTGCTTGATTGGAAAAAATTCTCACTCTTGACAATCCGAGAAAGAGGAAGAGGATACTTATAAACGGTTGTTCATGATCTTGTCTATGAAGGAATCTGTAGATCACTTTTTGCTACATTGTCCTTTTGCTTGAGGTGGGTCTTTTACTCTTTTGATTTTTTGGGTAAACTGGGTGATGCGAATATTTGTCACCGATTTTCTTCATTGCAAGGAATAAGCGTGCCTGTTGGAACAGTGTTCCCTTCTGCCTCTCGTGGCATCTTTGGTTGGCTAGTTCTGTACTAGATGTGAAGCAAGTCCGTTTTGACATCCTCTTTTTCTTGGATGTTTGTGTCCGGCAAAAGGTTCTCTTACTTCTTTATTAAACATTTTAGATTATTTTGTATAGCTTTTAGAGATTGGGTTCCTGCTAGTATACTTCATGCGCACCCTGGTTCACCCCCTCAATGGTGGGTCTTTCTTAATATATTCTTATATGACAAAAAGAGAAAATAAACGTTCTTTATTTGCAAAGCAAAAAAGTTTTTGAGATCACCAGATTAATTAGGCTGAAAGTGTGTTTAATCACTTTAATGTAATACTTCTTTCTATTAACATAAGAAAATTAACGGGGGTAAAGAAAAAACTCAGATAAACTAAGGAACCTCGTACCCAAAAAAGATATCCATGTTTCAATTTTGGGATTGATACTAAGTGGTTAACTCGAGGGGCACCTTGTTTAAAGCTGACTGCAGCTTTTACCTCCTAAGAAGTAGCTTTGGTTTTAGAATTTTTCCTTTACATTTTCCAGTTACGCTTAACATTTACATATAATTTCTTGTGAGAACTATCCGAAACACGTCAGCTGAAAGATTTGAAATGTTGTAACTGTGGTCTCCCAATTAGATATGTGGACTATGCTTTTTACATTGACAATCAGTTCTTCCCTTTGATCGCCGCTTACGATGATTTTTTTTCCATGTTGCAGCCATACTCCCACTTCATATTTTCGCTCTTCATTTTGTTCGCATGGATGTTTCTTTATCCACATCAGAAACAATAAGTGATGCATGGGCTGAACCTCAACCTGATTGAAGCTTGACATTAGTCCAACCCAATGTTACATGGACTCAGTATCAGTGTCGGTATCAGATTCATGTCCAAGTGTCGGACTTGCCTATTTTGTAATTTTAGGATACGGAGACACGGATATTTAGTCGGACAAGGACAAGGGGACACATCTGAACATGGAGGATTGAGTTTGAATTGTGAGGGTATACGTGTAAGGTTACGAATACCATCTGGATTAACGGGAGTTTTTACTTGATGTGGGTTGTATTCAATATTTGTATGTAGCTCAGGGTTGAGAATGACATTTTCCCCAAAAGAAAGAAGGAAAAAGAAACAATCGAACAGGTCATCTAAATTATCGGTCAACCTCCCACATGATTACAAGGTCCCTCCCTCCCTCACGGACGAGATCTGCAGTCCGTCCTTCTTTGATCTTCTTCTTCCACCGTCTTCTCCCAATGCAACTTCGACGTGGCGTGCCCATTCGGCAAACGACAAGTCTAACACCGGATCCCTGAACCGATATCCGTGTCAGGTCTTGTTGACACCGCCCTTTCACCCCAAAGTAGGGTCCGTGTAACATAGGTCCAACTTCAGCTGTAAGGTAACAATATACGACTACACTGGGTTTTTTCTTCTAAATCATTTTTCATTTTCCCCTTTTCATGCCTACCAAAATATGCATGTTTGTCTTTACTGATTACCTTCCTGTTACAGCTAGTAACAGTATTTACTAAGTGTTTGCTGATGCCATTTTCTTTAAAGTTCTTTTACTCTATAAGGTAAAGTACTCAACTTTGGGTTGAACAAGTATCATGTTCTTTAAAAGAGTGTTCTAAGTTTTTGGCTGCCATTAATAGGACATCTAATGTTTGTTGACTTTTGGTCTATTTGCTTTGTAATTTAGCTTGTTTTTCCTAGGCCCCTTGATTTAGTCAACAAACATCTGCTTTCTCAGTATAGCCTTTGAGGCGGTGGCCTGTTTATGCTAACTGTTATCTTTATTACTGTCAAACCCTTGCAAGGTGTAATATGGAAAATTGAAGATGCAGATGACTGCATTTTCGCTTAACGAAAGTATACATTTAAGTTCAGCAGAATTCTGATTTGGTGTATCTTCCTTCTCCCTATATGTTTCAATCTAGACTCGGGTACCAAAAGGATAATGCTAGTTACAAACTACAGATGTAACTAATGTAACTGTTCTTCTATCAAGACTGGCTTTATGGTTGTTGTTTCTTTCCTTCTGGCATCCAAATATTGTCTTCAGGTCAAATTTTCACATAAAATATCACGTTCAGACCACGTCGTGACCGACTCATCATGTTGGCACCTGGCGCAAGGGTGCACATTGGAAATATACGCATTGACCTCACAATGGGCCCAGCTTTTAATGCCACAGCCTAATGCACAAGGCTTTGCATAGACTCTTAACATCCCAAAACACTGGGGGATCAATTGAGAAAAAGGCCTAGGGCCTCATTTAGGTGTAGCGGCCGTATTTGTGTCCCTAGGTCTGTGACAAATGGTATCAGAGTTCTGTAATAGGATGTTGCACCACCTGGGGCAATAGACAGTGCGTTAAAACCTCTTTAATGACGAGCGCCAAGGGATACGTGAAGAAGTCACAAAGAGCCGTTGTAGCACGCGGGGTGCTAGCGTAAGATCGGACTCAGGGGATTTGTTTCATCCCCCTTGGTAGGGCGGAGGGATTGGGCATGGTAGCTGTCATTGTGTGGGCGCCGAGTGCAGGGGTGCGAATAGGAAATATAGGCGTTGGACCACATAACAGTCCTGGCGTGTAACGCCACAGAAGTGGGATTTGCACCAACTCCACATTCCCCAGACACTGGGGACTCTATCGAGAAAAGGGGCCTGGGGGCCTCATTTAGGTAGGCCGCCCCCGTAACTGTGTAAAAATGTCCCTGGGTCGACGACCAACGTGCCTTAGACTATTTATGACAGAAAGCGTCATCGTAAACCATTACATAACTGAAAAAATTAGTGGCTAAAGAGCGTCACTAAGAATGGCTAGTGGCACTTTTGGTAGCACCTCTAACAAGTAGTTATTGGACACATTTTATTTTACCAAAGTGCCCTAACCAAATAAACTCGCATAAAGCTGCCACTATTAACGCTTCCATGCCACTAAAAGAATTGCAGCCAAAAAGAAAATCAGCATAAGAACATTCAAGAAGAGTAATCTTATTGATCCTCTTTCTTGCCAGTATAATTACTTATTTACTAGTTGAACGCCATATACCGTACCATGATACAGCTTAAATGGAAAAAAAACGAAGCTAAGTAAAATTCAGAATCTGAACCTTTAATAAAAGAGCCAGACAGTGGCGAAGAAGGCCTTGGGCTGTTCGATAGAGTTCCTTGAGAACCCTTCTTTCCTGACCTGCTAAGGAATTCAGCACGACTGCTTTTACCGGTTGTCCGGCCACCACTAGCCCAAGAATTACCACTACATGAAAAATGACAACATGAAAATCGAGTAACATTAAAAAGGAGTAGGACTAAGGATCAACAACTGCATGCCAAAATGATGAAAAGGGCAGGAACAAGAACATGGAACTTACACTGGGTTACGTATTGAAGTGATAGATAAGCACATCGCCAAACAAGAGGCCAGGGCTGCAATTGCCAAAGGCGTATCGAGAGTGCTCTAACAGAAACCAAAAAATTAGAAGCTATAAATTTCTGACGAGTAAAATTAAAAAGATTGAGAAAAAACGGTTGACTCGTCCACGATAATGCATCCTTTCATAATCTATGTAGAATAAAGTTTCCAAGTATGAAGCACGGACACCTCAGATAGGCTAAGGTGTCCTGTCAGATAGTTACTGACACCGCAACACCTCTCAAACGCAGCCGTAAGGTGGCCAATTATTTTCTAGTTATTTTTTAATACTTGGACACATACTGGACACTACTGAATAAGGTGTTGGACACGTTGTTAGCAAGAATTTTGACACCTTAAAGAACAGGTGTCGGTCAAAACTCATGAGCAAACAAACATCCATCGGCACTGAGTTTTAGCACCAATGTTTACTTCCTAGTTGTGGGGATCCGATCTCGGAACTGACGGCTGTGAGATCCTTAATAACATCGTCAAGAGAAATAATGACGAATAACCTCAAATTCTAACTAAAATAAACACAAAACCAACATGAAATGTAAAGCGAAAAGATTTTGTTGTATATGGGGGATCAACCTCTAAGTTTACAAAGATTTTCACCAACTACTGGTCAAAACCCAATACCAATAAGCCATAGTGCTTGAAGTTTTCACTAGGTTTCTGTTTTATCTCTTTCTCTCTCACATTGATTTTCTGAACCTCGATCCCTGATCCTTTCATTTGGCTTATCCTTCGAAAGAAAATAAATCATGTGACAAATGTCATTCCATTTCGTTTGGGCTTCAAACTCTGAATTAAAGTTGGCACCCTTGGCAGGTTTCCAACGTAAAAGTATGAAACCTCATTTAGCCCATAAGTTTATGAAGTCATCTTTCGACCCATAAGTGGGAGTTCAAACATTGACGAAGTTCCAAACGTAGTTAGGCCCGTACGAACCTTCAAAGTTCGACCCAACAATTTGTAGTGAGACTTCTCCACCTTTTGTTCAACCTTCAAGTCCAAATGGTAAGGGTTCTAACTTTGAAGTCAGAAACCTGCTTGACCTTTTCGAAACAACTGGTACGGATCCAAAACACACTAAGACGTACATACTTTTGGGTTGAAATCAAGTGCTAACACACATATGAGGCAAAAACATGACATACTCTCTCAGCGGTGGTCATCCTGGAAGATACTAGTATAGTTTCTTAAACTTTAGTCTTCTTCCTTCTTCGTTCCAATACTTCTCTCTTTCCCGCTTCTTGTTCTTTCTTCTTCTTCTATGGATTTTTTCTGCTGCTAATGTGCATCTTTTGATTGCTATAAATCGATTAAAATTGTGATATACGAAAATTTACAGTTCCTAGTCTGAATTTTGCATCTTGGAACCATTTACTTCTGCAGTATTCTGGAAATATAACTGAAGTGCTGCAGTGTCCGAAATTTGCTCTCTGGTGTCCCGGTTAGTGTTGGTGTTTGTGTTCGTGCTACTTAGGTTTCCACCAAAGACGTGATTGAAATGTTGGGTGTTGAAGTTGGGGAAGAAGAGTAGACTACCTGGAAAATAAGTGTTACTGCAACAAGTCGCATGGCCCATTTTACGAATCCAGCTATACCAGAATCCACACTTCCGTCTTCTGAAATTACAAACTTTCTCACAAGCCAATACCCAAGAGCACCTCCTACAATTATGATGCCTACAAGCAACAATGCAGATACCTGTAGCCAAATAATTTGAAAAGGTCAATACAAGAGAGAATAATGGCCAGTCTTTTTTTAAACTCGGGAATAGAAAGGAGAAAACTGAAAACACAATACAAGCTATCTAGTTTCCCACCCCGCGATTATTGGTCATACTTGAATGCTTTGTTACTAGCAGTAGATAAAATAAAAAGTTAATTACGTGGTTGACCACTGTACTATAACCCAAATTTCACTTTGACCACTGAACTTTAATTTGTGTCAAAGTGACTATTGGACTCTTTAATTGATCTCAATTAAGTCATTCCGTTAGGTTCTGTCAAGCCCAAGTCCGTTAAATGACTTCATTCGGGGGTAAATTTGTCATTCCAATATCTTCTTCTTTCTTCTCCCCATATTTGCCTTCCAGCCCAACACCACCACTGACCACCACCACCACCAACCACCAAGCATAGCCACACATCCACCACCAACTGCCAAACATAACCAGCTAATTCCCGTTTTTTTCTACAATCCTCTTGACTCTCTCTCTAAAACAGACCCTTTTCCAAACACTACCAACCCAATTGCCACCTCTCCCTCATAGCACAAGCACCCCATCACCACACCAACTGTAACCACAATCATCAACAAACCTGCCTGTACCAACCACCAACACCACCACCACCACAGCACCTACAACCATAACTCCATTTGTATTACACCATTTATTGGGTTCATAAGAACAGATCTGTATTACTCCATTTTTCCGGCAATGCTAACGGTAGGCTTTCCAGTGCCGGTTCACTGTCACCGGCTGGCGGAGGAGTTTCAATCGGCGGCTTAAGATGTTGTTGACCGTCAATCAGGTGCTCCTTTTCCGTCGTCGTTTTGGTCGTCGTTTTGCTCTTCCTCTTCTTCTTCGTGGCCTTCGGAGTGTACCTCCTCCAATTCTTCGAGTAATTCATCGTCTGTTGGGGCTGCCTTGATGGAGCGTTGGTAGTGTAGGTGTGGGTTCAGTCGTCGTCTGATAAAAGTTACGTTGGTCCTGATTCGTTTGGGCCTAGAGCTGCTGGGTCCTTCCCGTCTTCTCGCCCAACTGAGAACCTTGCCATATCTCCGATCTCTCTCCGGCGGCGTGGATTTGCGAAGGGATTGCCGGTGGCGTGGGTTTGCGAAGGGATTGCCGGCGGTGTGGGTGGGCGACGGGCTTACTGGTATGGTGGGGTGCTGTGGGAAGAGGCTGCCGGCGTGGTGGGGGCGAGGGAGGCTGCCAGCGGCGGGGGAGGGGGGACTGCCGGCGGCAATTTCAGATTTAGGGTTTCTAAAGAAATTGGGGGCCCTGCTTGTGGGCAAGGGCTAGTGGTTGTGGCAGTGGTTAGACGGAATAACCCAATTGAGATCAATTGAAGAATTCAATGGTCACTTTGACACAAATCGAAGTTCAGTGGTCAAAGTAAAATTTGGGTTATAGTACAGTGGTCAACCACGTAGTTAACTCTAAAATAAACTACAAATCTTTCTCCTAGATGATGGAAAATCAAGGTGTTTACATGATGAAAGGGGGGAAGTGCCATTATCCTAAATAAAGACACTAAAAAATTTACAACTATGGGCACACTAAGAAAAGGAAGTTCAGCATATGGTCAACTGACGAGCCCAAAGTCAGTTATTACCATGAAACTGAAGGCCAGACATGAAGTATCTATCTCTATATAGGCACCTAGGCAGACAGCATGTATCCAACTTGACTAGTCATGGTGAGAGGTGGAGCAAATGACTTTAGTTACAAGAAACTGGATCGAATGGCAACGATGGTAGACCCCGAATGTAGTAATAAAGATTAGTGTAAGCAGAAGGGATGAAAGTGGCCAAATCCCCTACAGCACAGTTGTAAATGTGTTGTGATGGAACTAAAGGAAAGACAGCACCAAGGGTTGAATTCTCGTTGCTAGAGGAGTAAAAGGACAGAGAGAGTCAATTTTAATAACGTTGCAAGCTCAAAATATCAGACATCGGCTATTATGTTGACTCCGAAATATCAGCTTTACAATTTCGATGCATCACTTTGATTCTGACAACAGAAGTAGCTCAAGTTTCCATAGCAACTAAAAAATAATATATGGATACTCCTTGGAAGGGCTTCTAGGAAGCCCTTTTCTAACTGTTTCAAAGAAGCGTCGACTTGAGTAATAAGACATACTTTAGGACTAAGTAAATCCGAAAAAACGCAATCAGAAGTTATTTTATGACATATTACCCATAGGATTCAAGAAGCTCCAAAAAAAAGTTTCTTCAAACTAATCATAGATGGAGAAACTAGAAAGTAGTGCTTAAATCAGAAAATAAAATTCCTCACTTCTCAAATACTTCGGGGTAAATGAAGGTAAAAATGGTCCAGTAAACTCTATGAAGGGCCCAAGCAGCAAATAGAACCATCAAAAGGGGCGTTTTTTACGATTCATCAAGGCAAAAAAAATCGAACAGATAGCTCTTTTCATGGAAGCATTACAGTTTATTTCATGAGTACATGCAGCATCAGTTTAATTAATTAAAAATTTCAACTTTCTGGATAAGTTCACAAACAGAGACAGAGCGACCTATTGGCCTTCCAACGCCTAAATTGAAAGACCGATGTCCAATATACAATTACTGCAATAAGAGAGAGTATAAGGTCTTGTATGGCATCCCATCTCGATTTTCATTCTCATTCTCTGTTTTGAATTCAATATTTAATTCCCAATCATATTTGTATAACGTGTGGCCTTGTGTTTTCGAAAAAGTGTTCTTGGAGAATTTTTTTGCTTTAGTTCCATCGTAAACTTACCTCATAAGTACAATAATACCATAGATAAGCCGTGCCAACCTAATAAAGGGATTCTTATGTACTTCGGCTTTCCTGGCTTTTTATGCGGCAGCAATGGTCGAGCAGGCCATCACCACGGCCAACCCCAGATCTTAATCACCTATCTCTTCACCGCCAAGCTTCCGTGCCGATTAAGGCAGTCAAATTTTAACTGTAGATAACCTCATGCAATTCCACAAACCATTTGGTTGTGAGCCCTCGGGAAGGTGGAGCAGCTGCAGTCGTGAACCGCGACGGTCAGCGGCAGTCCCATTGCCTTTATCTTCTTTCTTCTGATCTATGGTGGTTGGCCATTTCAACAATAGGTAAAGTACTGGTTTTTGGCAATGCGATGCAGGAAGGCATTGGGTGTTAAGGCAGTGGGTCTGCGCTGGCAGGCAGGAGGTGGTTAAGCTTTTAGGTCAGCGGTGCTTGGTGGTGAATTCTGGTTGCCAAAATGAGGCAGGGTTCCTGTGCTATGCAACTAATTAGTTATGTCCCACAAATAGTGTTTACGAGAATATAATCCGTTGTCTTTTGGCAAAAGCACCTTATTAGGTGTTTTCTGACACTATATGGAACACAAACAACAGAAAAAGGAATATATCTTGTATGAATGGGAATACAGAAATGGAAAAAGATGCCACACACGCCTGCAATTCGAAGCTTTATTCCTCGTGACCAGTGTTTTTAAAGGTGCGCATAGGCGCAGGCGAGGGAGCGGGTCTTGCCTAGGGCTAGGCGTAGCCCCTTGTGGCCTTTGCACGCCTGGGCACCCAAGCGCAAGGCGGGGGTCTAGGCGCAAAAAAAGCCCAAAAAATCAAGTCTTTAAATTTTACATCATGGCATCATCTCAAACGTTGATTGTCTTTTAATTCTTTGTTTCGTACTATCATAAATCAATATCTACACCAAAAAAAAAAAAGACTAAAACATTGCACGCCCAAGAGCAAGGCGTGGGTGGCAGCGCAGAAAAAGCCCAAAAAATCAAGTCTTTGATGTTTTGATAGCGGCAACATCTCATCCGTTCATGTCTTTAAGTCTTTTTTTGGGAGTGTTTGAAATCCATTTGAGTTTTCAGTTTTTGTTTTCAAAAAAATCAAAACGAAAACCACTTTGAGTTTTCTTTTACAATTATTACTCTATTCTCTTTTCTTTCATTCCCCATTACTGATGCCAAGGAAGTAGGTTCGCAGTTGACGTGGAGGTGCCACAAAGAATGCAATCCGAATCAGATACCAAGTATGCTGATGTGGGACACAACAATAATGGAACACGGGCAGAGACCAAGGGCTTCCCAGACAGAGCCTGAGGATGGCGTGCTACGAGGGTGATGGCACGGGGTGAGTACACGACAGTCACAGTCCGATACTTAGGTCCAGAGTCAAGGTCCAGCGTGGGGTCTTGTATGTTTCTCTCTAGAATTCTGTAGTTGTGAAATTCTAAAGTGAGAAATGAAAATGAGTCCTGAAAAAATGTGTCCTCAAATGAATTCTCAAGCCCCATATTTATAGGGGTTGAGGTGATGCTGTCATCACATGACACATGGTGCTCCTTAAGAGTGACACCTCACCGAGGGGCCCACAGATGCCGGTGCTCCACGGATTGTCAGATCCCATATTCACCCGGACTACCCCGCACAGCGTCGCTCTATATGTAAGACTGGCCCACACAGCGTCGGTGTGGCTAGAAAGCCCCCTTGATCTAGCTACTAGTCTAAAGCCCTTGCAGAGTCCCACGAGGCATCGAGAGACGCTGAGGACCTGACAGCGGTGGGGAAGGCCAGACACCCAACTACCACGCGGACTAGGCGCGATGCCCTCCGGATACCTGCTCTCGTCTAGGAGTGACCTGGGGGTCATAGTCCCTGGGGGTGCCAATGAAAATCCCCAGTGCCGGAGCACATAGACTAGTCCCTAGGGGTGACAATGAAAAGCCCCAGTGTCAGAGCAATCACCCTAGCGGAGATAGTATCTTAGAGAGCAAGCCTATCCCGCAAGTGAATCCTTGTGCCGGAGCACTCGGAGCTCGCCAAGATAGTGTCCGGGAGGAGTCGCCTACCTAGCAGAAGGGGAGTTGGAGCTTCCTATCAAAAATAGTGTCCTAGAGAGCGAGCCTATCCCGCAGGTGAATCCTTGCGCTGGAACACTCGAAGCACGCCGCGGTAGTGTCCCGGAGGAGTTACTTACCCAACGGGTTGAGGAACTGTCCCGGAGGAGTCGCCTACATGACCGAAGGGGGGTTGGAGCTCCCTGGTGGAGATAGTGTCTTAGAGAGCAAGCCTATCCTGCGAGTGAGTCCTTGTGCCAGAGCACTCGGAGCGCACCAAGGTAGTGTCTAGGAGGAGTCTAACCGACGGACCGAGGTAGTGTCCCGAAGGATTTGCCTACCTGGTGGAAGGGGAGTTAGAGCTCCCTAGCGGAGATAGTGTCTCGGAGGAGTCACCTATCCTCATCGGATGTTGCACACTCCAAAGAGTGGGTCAAAGCATGTTCCATGACCCAAGGTAAGGTGAGCATGGTGTGGTGAAAGGATGGACCAATGCGGGGTAGTGTGACAGGATGCCAAGGGGTGCGACTGTATAAGTAGCGCGACACATGGGCACGGCGGTCTATGTGCGGTGCTGGGGGCACGTGACATGGAAACGGCGCACTGGCGCAACGACAAGTGTCTTAGGGTGGGGGGTCGTGTCGGGGGCACGTGACGAGGAGACGGAGTCGCGCCCGGCGACAAGTGTGGAAGAGACGGCATCGTGCCAGGGGCGCGTGACGCGGAGACGGCGCTTGGGTTTGGCGACAGGTGTCACGGAAACGGGCGTCGTGCCGGGGGCACTTGATGCGGAAACGGTGCATGGGTGCGGCAAAGGGTGTCGCGAGGACGAGCTTCGTGGCGGAGGCAAGTGACGCAGTGACAGTGCTGGGCCACGGCAGTCCAAATGTGCGTAGTCGGGTCAAGATAGTAGTGGTCTAACTGTGCGCAACCGGGTTGAGATAGTAGCGGTCCAAATGTGCGTAGCCAAATTGGGATAGCAACATAAGCCCCTGCATCCGGAATACACGGACGGGGAACCTGGGCGTGTATCGCATGCATATTCGCAAGTTCATACTTAGAAGAATTTTTTATGTTTGATGGCCGAAGAGTCGCTAGCGTCATCACTGAACGACAAGGGTGAGGAGTAGGTGGCTCAAGCCACCTCGTGTACCACCTACTGAAGCCTGGGGATGCTCGGGTGTCGTCAAGTGTTGCATTGAGCACGTCATGGGAGCACGACGACAGGTACAGGGACGCGGTTGGCGTGGCGACGTGGGGGCATGGCGCCTGGCACTGGACAATGAATGGGAGGAGTAGGTCGTTCGAGCTGCCTCGCACACCACCTACTAAGTATTGGGACGTCGCGGGGCACGGCAACAGACGCACCGCGACACGATCAGTGAAGATTTTGTCGAAGTTCAAAAAATTTTGCTCAAGTGTAGAGGAGCTACAAAATGAGTTCATGTTGGCGTAATGAAATTGTTACAAGTTTGAAGTGTAATTTCATACATATAGATATGTATGGTTTGGATAGAAAAAAAAAGTTAAAAGTGTGGTGGAGTAAAGCGAGGAGGTAAGAGTACGGGGGTGCGGTATTTATGAAGTAGTGTACAAAAAATAGGTAGTGATGAGCGAGGAAGTGAAGGAAAAGAAGAAGGCAAGGCTGGGGCACAGGGGGAGGGGCGCGCAAGGGGGGTGCCAAAGCAAGGGGGTCGGCCTTGGGCTACAAAAGGGGGGTTGGCCTTGACAAGAAGGGGTGGCCAGCCTTGTGTGAGGGGAGTTTAAGACAAATGGGTATTTAGTGTAGGAGAAAAATGAGAAGAGGGGGAGAGAGAGTGGCCATGAGTGTCCGAAAGAGGCAGAGGGGTGATGGGTTAATGTGAAGAGAGAGAGTGACGTGAAAGGGGGTAATGAATGCTGGCCATTTAATGTGTGTGTGTGTGAGAGAGAGAGAGAGAGAGAGAGAAAGAGAGATTTGTGTGAAGTGCGGAAAGGGGGAGGGATATCTCGGGTAAAAAGGGAAGAGAGTGGAAAGAGGGGCAGGCAGGGGGAAGGGGGTTGATATTTTTTTTTTAGGGCATAGAGGGAGGGAGGAAGATGAAAAAAATTGGTTTGGGAAGATGTTGCTAAGTCCCCAAAAAAGGAGAGGAAGGAGAGGAAACATTTTCTAAGTCCCAAAAAAACTTTTGATTTTTTTTTTTTTTTTTGTTGCTAAGTCCGGCAAAGGGGATAAGGGAACTTGGGAGAGGGTGTCGAGGAAGGACGATGGATGGTAACGCGACAGCGTGCAGGCAGGATGATAGGGAGGTGGGGACTTGGGATGGCGAGCTGGCATGGATGATAGGCTGACTCACAGAGGCAAGGGAGGGCAAGCAGAACGTGTTGTGTGCATGCCTAACAAGGCCGTTGCGAGGCCTGGGATTTGTTGGTGGCCGCAGTTAAAATTTAGTAGCATGGCTCGAGCCACCCTACGCATCACCTACCAAGTCGCTATGCAATGGGAGGCGGAGGGTGAGATACCTGGTAGCCTTGCGTTGATGAGGCATGGTTGCTTGGGTGTTTCAGACAAGGGACAACTGCATTGTGATGCTCACCTTTTCAGCAGAGTCACCAAAATGATGCCAAGGAAGTGGGTTCACAGTCAACGTGGAGGTGCCACAAGGAATGCAGTCCAAGTCAGTGCCAAGTATGCTGATGTGGACACAACAAGGATAGAACAAGGGCAGAGACCAAGGGCTCCCTGGTGGAGAGAGTGTCTTAGAGAACGAGCCTATCCCACAGGTGAATCCTTGTGCCGGAGCACTCAAAGCGCGCCAAGGTAGTGTCCTAGAGGAGTCACCTACCCGACGGGCCAAGGTAGTGTGCTAGAGGAGTCGCCTACCTGGCGGAAGGGAAGTTGGAGATCCCTGGCAGAGATAGTGTCTTAGAGAGCAAGCCTATCCCGCGGGTGAGTCCTTATGCTGGAGCACTCGGAGAGCGCTAAGGTAATGTTCGGGAGGAGTAGCCTACCTAACGGGCCGAGATAGTGTCCTGAAGGAGTCGTCTACCTGGCAAGGGGAGTTAAAGCTCCCTGGCGGAGATAGTGTCTTAGAGAGCGAGCCTATCCCGCGGGTGAGTCCCCGGAGCACTCGGAGCGCGCCAAAGTAGTGTCTCGGAGGAGTCGCCTACCCAACTGGTCGAGGTAGTGTCCCAGAGGAGTCGCCTACCTGGTGGAAGGGGAGTTGGAGCTCCCTGATGGAGATAGTGTCTCGGAGGAGTCGCCTATCCCCGCAGGATGCTGCACACTCTGGGGAGTGGGTCAAAGCATGTTCCACGACCAAGGCAAGGTGCACATGGTGTGGTGAAAGGATGAACCAACGCGGGGGTGCAATAGTGTGACAGGATGCCAGGGAGCGGGTCTGTATAAGCAGCGCGACGAATGGGCGCAGCGGACTATGTACGGTGTTGGGGACACGTGACATAGAAACAGCGCACGAGGCGCAACAACAGGTGTCGTAGAGTCGAGCGTCGTGCCAGGGGCACGTGACGCCGAGACGGCGCTCGGGGTGCGGCGACAGGTGTCACGAAGACGGGCGTCATGCCGATGCAGAAATGACGCACGGGCATGACGAAGGGTGTCTCAGAGAAGGGCGTCGTGCTGGGGGCACGTGAAGCAGTGACCAGAACTCGAGCGCGGCGGTCCAAATGTGCGTAGCCGGGTTGAGATAGCAGTTGTCCAACTGTGCGCAGCCGGGTTGGGATAGTAGCGGCCTAACTGCGCGCAGCCGGGTTGAGATAGCAGCGGTCCAACTGTGCTCAGCCGGGTTGGGGTAGCAGCAGTCCAAATGTGTGTAGCCAGATTGGAATAGCAACCAATACTTAAGAGCTCCTATGTTTAATAACCAGGGCGGCCCCACCACGACCAACACATCTCCTCTGCCATCGTCCAACTAAATGTTATGGTAGTAACACACTAGCTTACGAATTAGGGCTTCATTGGGTTTGATTGGGTGAATGGGTGTGAATGGCTTGGAATTTGCCTGCACCGATCGAAGATACTAGGGCTCATCGATGGATGAAATCTTGTGGTGGTGTTTGTTGTAGGGATAATAGTTGTTGGTATGATGGTGGATTTGGATTTAGAGGAGCGGTGTTGCCGTGGTGGAGACCAATTTTAGAGGATTTGGTGTTCGGCGATGTTGGTCAGTGGTGGTTGTGGTTGTGTTTGTGGGTATGATGTTCGTGGGTGTTGGTCATTGGTGGTGGTGGTGGTGGCGGTGGCAGCGGTTGTCAGTGGCTATTGTGGTTGGCGGTGTTAGCAGCTTTGGTGTTTGGATGAGTTGATCAGTGGTGGTGGCAGATCGGCAGTTAGTGGTTGTGGTCGTTGGAAGTGTTTGAAGTTTGGTGTTCGGCAGCGTTGGTCAGTGGTGGTGGCATTCAATGGGTATGGTGGTTGACGATGTTGGGGGTTTGGCGTTTAGTGACAGGTGTTGGTGATGAAGATTGAAGAGAAGAAGAGACATAAAATGTTTCCAACAAAAGTTAAAAGGTGGATCTAAAAAAAACAAAATTGAAAATTGAAAACTCCAAAATGAAGGCTCTGTTTGAAAATCATTTGGTTTTTAGTTTTTTCTCCAGTTTTGTAAACTAGAGAAAAAAAATGCAGTGGAGAAAAAAACGCGTTTAGCACACAGTTTTCATTTTTTTTTTCCTTCAGTTTTGAAAACCAGTTTTTAAAACAGGGCTGTTTCTGAAAACTCCCATTTAGAGTTTTGGGTTTTCAGTTTTGGTTTTTATTTTGAGACCACCACCACCCTCCCACCGCCGGCAGCCACCGCCTGTCGCCGCCGGCTGCCGGCGATAGACGGCGGCCGGCCACCGCCACGCCCCACCACTACCACCGCAAACCACCACCAAAGAAAAAACACAAAATAAAAACTGGGTAATCAAACACCCATTTATTTTTGTAAGAAATAAAAATTAAACTGGTTTTGGTTTTTGTTTTTTTGGAAACAGAAAACCAAAACTGGAAGTGATTTAAACGCCACCGAAGTGTTCATAAACAGCCCCATTTTGAAAATTAAAGGAAAAAAAAACTAAAACTGTCTGTCAAACGCCAATATTTTTTCCAGTTTTCGGAACTGAAAACAAAAACTGGTTCAAACGCTACTTTTTGTTTCATAACATCATATATCAGTATCAATCTAAACCAAAAAGAAAGCCCTAAAACCCCAAATCCCCAATCAGTCGATTCTCTTGTTGCTGTTCACTGTGCCAGTGCCCCATCGCCCCTACTGTTCCCTTTCAAGTAGATTTACTCTTTTGTTCACCTTGTAGACGAGGAAGATGAAATTGAGGAAGAATCTCTACCGGACTTGGAGCCTATTCTTTTCAGAAAGCATTGTTGCTTGGCCCTCGTGATGATGAGGATGACATTGTCATGTTCACTTCGGATTAACTACTTCTCAATGGATTGAAACTCTGTCTAGTGTTGGAAGTTTGTTAAATTGCCATGTTTTAGATTTTTTTTTACGTGATTTTATTGGTTTAATGCACTAATATCTATTTGTTTTTATTTTGCAGCTCGCTTCGAAAAGGCGTGCGCCTGCACCTTGCGCCGAGGCTCCAGTGACCCTTTGCACCTAAAGTGCACCTACGCCTTTTATAACCATGCTCATGACACAAGACATAACTGAGAGACCAATCATCACCTTCAAAGTAAGCAAATGGCACTACTCGTTACAATAGACCAGAATTTGTTGTTTAAGAGGAACAGCAGTCCACAGCAAAGCTAATACCAGGGTCAAGAATGCTTTAGTGCATGAATTAGTAAGAACCCACAAGAGTAAGACTTACAGGGTAATGCATCTCCTCACTCATCCCAAAATTAGCAAGAAGGGAATTGACCAACATTGAGAAGTAGTGCAATAAATATGATCCTGCTCCAAGCTGAAAGTGGATGTAACTTCAGTAAACATCATATGCCCAAGGCGACATTAAAGCCCTTTTCCAACGACATTATAGGGCACTTACCACTGAGCCATATATGGTTAGGTAGAACACACTTTTCCTGCCAGTGGGCAATAATTTCATCCCCTATAAGATGAAAGCAGCCTGATGAGATACACTTTCACAGATAAGGAACCAGACTGGAAGAATGACAAAAAATATGTTTTACAAGAAGCAGAAACACTTGAAGTATTGAGTCAACAATAAGATTCCACTTAGATTAAATTACCTAGTGCATCTAAGCACCGAAGGATATTCAGACTCATTGCTAAATCAACCGGATAATTAGATTTAAATCCACATATATTATTTTCAAATCCGGCAGTCAACCAAAGATGTAAATGATAATGATGTCCGGCCAAAAATGAAGCAAATATATGCGTTTGTGCTTGGCTTTTTTCCAGCTCCTCCTTTGATAAGTTAAAGCTTGCTGCGACAAAAACTTATTTTCATTTCAGTAGCCCGAAGGATAGCAGAGGCATAAACAAGTAAAAGAAACTTCTGTGAAGCTCTTGCATGAACTTTTTCAAACTGCGAAAGTGGCAGAGCCAGAAGTGTAAAATCTTCAAAAGACCAAAAGTGATCAAAGTTGAATCCAATAATCACAAAAATAGTATTTTAGTAGAAGTCTGCAAATTGTGTGTTATAACAAGCGTTCTTGCAATAGGTTAATTTTGCTGACAGATCAAAACCCTGTAATGAGAGTATCAACCATATTGGCAATGATGATCAATTCAAACATCTCTAATTTTTCTTTTTCCATTTTTAGAAGGTTAAGAGCAGGAGAAACATGTGATATAGGAAATCTTTTACATGATGAACTGAACAGTACGGCAAAGTTAGGCATCCAGAAGAAAAGACAACTTCCACAATCTTTTGCCGCTGTATAATAAGATGGTAAAGAAAGAAAATCGGAGTTCCTATTCTTCATTTCTCTTATCCTTTCTCCTTCATAGCATCTTCCTTGAAGTTTAAAAAAATTTATTACTGCCTCACAACACAAAGCACTTCTATTATAAAATGCTCTTGATCTCTACCAACTTAAACCTTCACATGTTTAGAACAATTCACATTTTCAAGTATTTATATATTATTTAATGGATGAAACTGGAAAAATTTATAATCCCGATCCATGCCGTAACATCATTTTGAAAGGATTACAACAATTCAGCAATAAACAATTTCCCATGTTGCCATGGTAAAAGGAGTTTCTAAGGATTTAGAAGGGGGACGGTACAGGAGGGAGATATTACATGTATGCGAGAAAACACATACCTGGAAAAGAAGGATAACAATGACTAATAAAACTCCAACAGCCATTGAACTGCTGTAGTAAAAGGGAACCCAACTGCTGATCACCGGAGCCAGCAGCAGTAGGAAAAAACCAAGAGCAAGGAAAAGGAAGCGCCATACTTGAGCCTCTGCAATTATCCACCCAAAACAAATTGGCAAACAGACTATAGAACAGGTTAAAGCGCCAACATCAAAAGATACATGTCTAACCTTCATCAACAGTGACTGAGACAGAACCAGAAATATCACCCACAAACTTCACATCAACAAACCCGTTGCGATAAGGTGACATGGCAGAGCTCCATAGCCCCTTCTGGACAGACTTCCAATCATCTTTTTTACATTGACATAACCCAAGTGAAGCATTGCTGTGGCAAATTTCCCGAGTAAGACAGGATTCTCCACAAGAATTCATGAAGGTATGACACAAGACAGGCAAGATAGAGACGTAGAAATTGGACATCTAGGACATTGACTTACTGATGAAAGCAGATCACAATTCTGCTATGCAATCTCTCGGAGATCTCAGCTGAAGGGGCCAAAGTAATACGAAATACATTGGCATAACTACCAAGTTTAAATCTTGATACACCAGAAACCCGCACGCGTTCACATTTTAAAGCGTCCTTAGATCCTCTGGTAGCTGACGAATAGTCCTCAAGGGACACTGGAGAGACATCTACAACTGGGTTATCCACATCAATACCTGCAATTCAAAATGCTAAGATACAAAGGTCGCTGTGACATTTTTCTTCAGGTTTTAGTTTGGTTTTGAAACTTAAAAAAATAAACAATTAAACATATAGCAGACAGTTTTTTCCTTCAGTTTTGTAAACCAGCTTTGAGTGTGGGGCTGTTTTTGATAACTCCAAGTTCGACTTTTCAGTTTTCAGTTTTCATTTGGTTTTTCTCTTCACATCCATCTTTCAACTTTTGTTGGAAGCACTTTAACTCTCTTCTTCCTTTCATTTTCATCACCAACACCTATCACCGCGGAACAAACCCACTAACACCGCAAACCACCCTAGCCACTGACCACCACCATCACCACCACCAACCAGATACCCACAATCTCTCCACTTCATTTCATCTTCATCGCCAACATTTGTCATCACCACCACTTCAAACGAATCGTCCACCAATGTCATAAACACCAAACCCAGCAACAACCGCCCAACCATCATAACCACAGATTACCACCGCTACCAACCACAATACCCACAAAGGCCACCACCATTAACAACACTGGCATACTAAATCCCCTCCCCAAATCATACCGGCCCTATTGATTATACCATCATAGCAACCACCAATCCCCGCAACAGACACCACCACCAGGTTTCTTCCATCGAACTTAGCCCTAACATCTTAGATCTAAAAGAGCAATCCCAAGTCAGTGAAAATGATTCACCCAAATCCGTTGAAGCATTTGTGTTGCTTCACATCGGCACCTCCTTCGCCGTCAGTACCGCTTTCTTACTCCACGGTTGTCAACTTCACCAATTAAAACTCCACATAGGATTTTCAAGGAGAAAATTCTAGCCGGTTGATGAGATTGTGGAACAGGGACGAATAATAGTAGTAATTGGACGGTACCAAGGAATATGTGTTAGTGGTGGTGTGTTGCTGGTGGTCGGGGGTTGATTGCCGAGCAAAAGAGAACAAGAAGAAACACAGAGAAAAGAAATTCAAAAGCGAAAATTAAATATAACAAAATGCATTCAACAATCAACCAGCTTTGTAAAAACTATAATTAGAACGTAAAGGTTTTTGGTTTTCGTTTTTCTGAAAATAAAAACTGAAAAAGGGTTTCAAACAAGTCCAAAATTTGTAGACAACTCATTTTCTACCTATTACGTCTTAGCATTTTCATGGTCTACACCTTAGTTGCACGGAGAGGGAGCTGGAGCGGGAATGGGAGCGGGTGCAAGGTCTGGAGCGTGAAGTGTCACTAGTATAGTGGGTATTGGGAGGGGAGTGGGAGTGGGAACGGGTGCAAGGTTCTGGGCAGGAGCGTCACTACTATTAGAGTTGGGCCGCCAAGGTCTACACTAGAAGTGAAACTCTACTCAATTTCAGTGTTCGAGTGCTAAGTCTTATGTTTACTTTAAGAGTGAGAAATAATTTGAACGTTGGTGATGCTTCTGCTACAGTCTTGGAGACATGCCACCCGTGCACTAGTGATTATTTGTTCCAATATTGTGGCCCGTTAATGATTGTTGGGTGACAATTTGGACTCATTTCCTGGTTAAGTCTCCTTTTTTTCTTTTCCATACATAAAATGACGTTCGAGGCAGTGAGCGGCATCCCCGTCAACGCAGTTAAAGTGTCCCCACAAGTGGACCGAAGAGTGTTGGTTAATGCCTGATCACTAGGCTAACCCGCTGACGACTTCAGTGGTCAATGGTTAACTTTCTGTTACTACATGATCTAGACATAGTGTTGACCGGCGCGGATGGGACTAGTCTGCAGGATACATTTTTTTTGGTACAAATCTGCAGGATACATGTTACTCATTTTTGTGATTGTTATGGCAGGCACTGAGAGCTTGTATAAGATGATATGGACTGGTTGCTTCCTTGCGCTCGTGTTCTCCTCAATGCTGCCAAGCATGTTTTGTGCTTTATTACTCCCAAAATGAGAGGTTCTCACCATGTATAAGCAATTATGCAACACTCTTTGTCTTGTCCCAGTTTTGGAGAAAAAGTGCGTTCTGTTGTACCTGGGGAATGTCCCCAGTAAGCTTGTAATGTAGTTGATACACACACGCAAATGCACACACCAAAACGCACACACAGGGTCTGCTCAACCATATTGAGACACTGAGCAAATTTACCTCTATTTTAGCTATTCCGATGACATCAAAGGCATAACCTGAAAACCAAGCACATCTATTCCTATATGCTAAAAACCCATAAAGAACTCATTTCTGAAGTTAATCCCAAGCAGCAAATCATAAGTATTACCACAATTCTGTAACATGCTGGCATAATGCAATCTACCAGCATGCACCGAGGCCATTCACAATCAAAATAGCGACCCAGTAAAATGTATCAAGTTCAATAAAACACCCTCATAAAATACCAAATTTAACGCCAAAAAACATATGTGAGAAACCCTATTTTTAGTGGAATTTGGCGAATTGGCTGCTCAAAAATCAAAGTAGAAGGAGAAAACGTAGTCAACAGCTCCAATTCTGGAGTGCAACAGCAATTTTCTGGAGTACCAAGTGAGGGTAAACTGTAGAGCTTTTGGAAGTACCTTTGAGTGTAGTTTCGTGGTAGGAAGATGTGGAGATCGCAGTCAAAGCGGAGAAGGAGAAGAGAAGGAGAAGAGTGGCAGTGCTGCGGGTACAGACCCCCATCTCTCCCTCTTTCGCTCTTTTGCCTTAGAGTTTTTTTTTTTTTTAATCAAATATTGCTTTTCTATAACTTGAATGAATACCACATTTTTCATCTTATTATTTACCCAAATATGGTTAGGAAGAAAACGGGGCAAAAGTGCAAATTACTTTTTGGTCCCTCATCTTTTCAAAGTCTCACTTAACTACCTCATCTTTTTAAAAATTAAAATTGTCCACTCTGGTTTAAGAAATATTAAAGCATAATCCTAAACTTCTAATCCAAGTTCAGTATATGTATTTCCTAACCAAAGGGAAATTGGCCCCACAAAAGTCTACAACTTTGAAAATAACTTTGGTTGTGAATGAAAGCAGATTTTACGAAGAACAAATTTAAGAAAGAAAAATTCAGAAACAACACAAAAAAAGATAATTTAACACATCAAGAGAAGAGTCGAAACCTTGGGACAGATGCATTAGAAAGAAACCTAATGCAACTTTGAATGGCAAATAAAAACACTTGTGCCTTAAAGGAAATTACCAAAAGAATGTGATTGCTGGTTATACAGCGAAAAATGACATTATGCAAATAAGCGCCCCACGTGAGAAAAGAAAAAAAAATGTTAGGGCATTTTTATTTTCTGAAGAAAGCTAGGAACCTGCAGGGGGGATACAAATTAAATTTTGAAGACGAGATAAATTAGATTTTGAAGATGAGGCAGTGAACTTGTTTCAGAACTATCAATTTGATGAAGAAGCATCAAATGACCAAGAAAGCATAGACAGGGATTTGAAAAGCGTAGTAACAATCCGCATGATGTCTAAAAACTATGAAGATCGTATAAAAGAGATGATTCTTTTAGCTAGTAACATAGTCAGTCCAAGTGAATCAAATGAATAAGAAACCCCGGAATCAACCATAAATCACTGGGAGATGTCCACAATGAAGAAGAAAAAATATACAAACTCCTTATTTAGGTTTGTGAGTAAGACGAATATAGAAATCTTTGAAGGAGAAACTTTTGTATGACAAATTGAAGAAAGTGTATTTGGCATCCCTCTCTTCAATCCTGAAAAGGTTAAACAATGCCTTGGAGAAGGATATCACTATGTTCATATCGACACGATACAAGTTAGGTTTTGTCCATTATTTATAGATGGCAGTGATACACAAATAATCTGTTGTTTAATAGACAATAGATAAAAAAAAAACCTTTAAAAAAATGTTGACAGGAGGAATTCAAAGTAACTTGTACAATGGCCCAATTTAGTTTGAAGCAACACCAAACTAATTCATGTCCTTGATATATCCATGATTTAACTAAGCATAGGATTGCGAATCCAAACTCAAAGCATGACGGAATTCCGAAAAGTTTCCAAAACATTGTCTTACAATATCGTCTAGGGTGGTGAATACAAGAAAGCATCGAGTAGAGAGATAAATAGTAAGGTCGAATTATTTAAACAAACAAGTAGTAATCTTCAAGCAATAAAATCAAAAAACATAAACCCAGAGCGGCTATCTTAGCCAAAGAAATGGGCGATAGGCAAAGCATTAGATAGTAAACACCTAGAACACATGCCTATATGAGAAAATAATGAAATTGTCTCGAAGAGTTTAGAACACATTCAGTATCTTCCACACCTTCGACATCTACACATCCAAGTGGTAGAGGTAAAGAAAAGATGGTAAAAGATTCTACCATTAATTGCGGTGAAACTTCCAATGATGATATACAAAACAACTACCATTCGATGAGACGAAATTCATCAACTCGTCTGGAAACTTTACAGTGATGCCAGTAACATCACTATCTGACATTATCAAGCAAAAGTTAGAAGAAAAGGGTTCATCATGTAACGATCTTGAAAATGGAATTCAAGACATTATGGGTAACACTAGAGCTAATAAAGCTCCAAAAAAATTAAAAATATATAATAAGCCTATGGTAGTAAGCCCAAATAATTCTTTCGTGGAATTAGCATTTGAATCCCAAGGATGTCATCCATATAAGATAGATGCCCTATAAGATACATAAGCATCGTACTGCCTCGCTAAATCAGGATTTTTGCATGTCGACAAATGTCTCAAAACCGATGAACTCGTGACATGCGAATGGCAAACAGAGATGAGTTAAAACCAAAAATATTGAGCATATTATATTTCGGTAACTATATTAGTGGCAAAAATCCCATTATAGAAAGATTGATCCAATTTTCTTGTGTAACACCCCGAATTTTTTTGTTTTATCGAAATTTTTTATTTTAACCTTAATCTAATTTATTTGTGGTCTTGTCGTAATATTAAAAAGTGTCGGTGAAATTGGAAGAAATAACCAAAGCGTGGGGGGGTTTTAAAGCAAATTTCTTTTTAGGGTTAACATATAGGTTAGCTCAGGCTTCAACCGTGAACATTTTGGTCTCCTTTTTGTACATGAAACCTAGAGGAGGGGGAGGGGGGAAGCTTGGGTAAAAATTCCTAGGTATGATCTCTATTCTTTTCTTCCTAATTTCAGCCATTAATTGGATGTATATAGTGTGGTTTCGAGTGTGTTTTAGAGGAGTGTTGATGTGTTGAGTGCTAGAGTTTTGTTTGTGTATTGTGTGTGTTTCAAAGGGTGAGATGTGGGTGGGTGTGAGAAGAAGGTTGTTGTAGAGCAGCATAAGAGTGAGTTAGGGTTTTTGTCAACATCTCTTTCATTATTGATCCAATTGATGCGTTTTTATACTTTCTGAAAACTTTATTGTGTCCACTTCAACTTTTTAGCATCAAGTTTCCTCAAAATCTCATGTTTGCATATCGACAAATGACATTAAAGTCAACGCACTGTAAAAATCCAGAATTTTTTAGTTTCTGGTAGCCATTTCGATATGTCATAAAAAATTTCATCCCTTATTGATTTTTTGTAGGGTAAATTACACAAAACTCTCCTGAGGTTTTACGTAATTACACTCCACTACCACTATCTTTAAAAATTACACTCCACTCAAAAAGTAACATTTTTTCTTACGGTGTTAACAATGCAATGCAAAAAGACATAAATGCCCCCCCTCAACAACGTTTTCTTGGAATTTGGCTGAAATTTACAAAAACCCTAAACCTCTATTAGACCCAATGCTAGACCTCCCATCTGATGTAATCATCGATCGACAGCCCGAAGTTCATCAATTTGAGAATCGTAAATACTGAAGCATGACTGCACCACTCTTTAGACATGCAGTCATGCTTCAGAAGTTCATCAATTTGGTGATAACTAAAACGCATTACACCGCCGACGAGATCCGCCGAAGTTCATCAATTCGACAGCCCGACTGCACCGCCGACGTTTCAAAGCCGTGGTGAGCTCTGATCGACAGCCCAAAGTTCATCAAGATGCATCTCAATCGGTCCAAAACTAGCTCCATTCTGGCCCTAATATTCGAAGGTAGAGGCACCTTTTACTCTGTACAACACGATTCACTGCAAAATGCCACTGAACTTGACGCCCGGTTTGAAAACTCAAACATCGTTGATGTATATGGTTCGTGCAATGGCTTAATTTTACTGTCGATGCGCAAAAGCACCATTGCCATGTTCAACTCGTCAACTCGAAGGGCATCTGAGAGGACCTCGCATTTGAACCGCAAGAACGGGTAAATCACACAAAACTCACAGTAGCAACCTCTTTTATTTCTCACAGTAACAACCAGTCAACCCGTTCGCGGGGTTCGGAGAAGACCTTGTAGGCAGCAGCAAGCTCCTGGAAGGCGGCGGGGGAGACGCAGAACTGGGCGAGCTTGTCCGAGTGGCGCTGGAGGGCAAGCCGGCGGTAGGCGGAGCGGATCTCGTCGGCGGTGCAGTCGCCGCCAAGCTCCTGGAAGGTGGCGGGGGAGACGCCGAACTGGGCGAGCTTGTTCGGGTGGCGCTAGAGGGCAAGCCGGGTAGGCGGAGCGGATCTCGTCGGCGATGCAGTCGCCGCCAAGCCCCAGCACCTTGTATTGGCACCGCTTCCCCAGCAACGCCATGTTATATGGCATTTAGGGTTTGTTTAGGAATGGACCTTTGTAGAGTATTTGTATTTTTTTTTTTTGGAGAATAATATATGTATTTTTTGTTATAAAATGTTATAAAGGGGGGTATTTTGGGTATGAAAATTACATAAAGAAGTGTGTCAAGGAATCTTGAAACGGAGTTGGACGGGCCGTTAAAAGTGTGTAGTTGTGTGTAATGCGGGTACAAACCTCAGGGGGGCGGAGTGTAATTTTTAAAGATAACGGTAGTGGAGTGTAATTACATAAAACCTCAGGAGGTTTTAGTGTAATTTACCCTTTTTTGTAATTCTTATGTTTCTAGACACCTCAGAAGGTCTACTTTAAATTTGTAGTTTAAAATTTTCTGAGACCATTAAACGAAACTGGTCTGCGCAGAGATGTGATGTTTCTGTTAGCCACTTCGATTTGCTCTAAATATTCATTCTTAATTAGTTTTTAGCAATTCTTACCTTCTAAAAACCTCGAAAATTCTATTTAACCTTTGTAATTTTGAGTTTTCGGAGATTCTTCATAATTTGGCTTCAAAATGATCAATGTGCAAAACTAGTTTTTGCTTAAAGATTTTGTTTTTAGAATTACATATCAGTTCATTGCCCAAATTTTTAAAGCCATTTATGAGCATATTTGAGCCAAGTTCAAAACCATGATCCTCTTTGTTTTTGTGAAAGCTACGTCATGAAAGTTTTTGGGTTTGTTTTTCTGGGCATGTGTAAGGCATGAAATGATTTCAATACCAAAAAGGGCTTTTGAATTATTTGATATAGCAAACAAACTTATTTTTGACCAAAAATTTTACAGTAACCTTATTCTATTGAGACAATTAAGTGTTTGAAATTGGGCAACATTCAATGTAGATTGCTGTGTTTTTGAAGTATTGCGAGTAGCGCTCAATTAAAGGAACAAATTAGGATTTTGAGCGAAAAATCTCTCGAGGCACCTTTTAGTCCAAAAAACCCACCTAGTCGTTTGAAAGATGTTTTTGGTGTGTAAGGGTACATTAGGCGTCGCAGGTATTTTGGTAATTTTACACAAGTCCGGGTTTTTTTTGTTGGTAATTTCACTTATTTGGGGTAGAATTTAGCAGTCAAGCATGATTGAGCATCAAGAATTAACACCCTCGTAGTTTATCATTAGGTTTCTATCGACGAAGGCTAGGAATGGAATTCGAGCAAGTACAAGAACCAGTTATCGAGTCAGATAAGAACTCCTGTCATGTTCATCAGCATATCCTACTTTCCATTATACGTATATGTATACATGATTTTTACCAAATGAAAGCTTTAAAGTCTTTGATATGCTACTGCTTTTGTGATAACTTGTTTGACGAGAAAATGAATTAAAAGTGCCATGGGATGTTTATATTCGTAGTTATTTTTAAATTTGATTTATGTTAAATTAGACGGAGATTTTGGCTTGGTTGTTGTGCCCTATATCCAAGGGGAGGAAGTTGGATTTTAGACCCCGGTCAACGGGGCTTGTAAATTGACGTAATGCGCATTACTTTTGAAAGTGGTCGCCCTTCCACGAAATATTTATCATGGGTGTAGGAGGAACTTCGGACCCCAATGAGAGAGGTTTGTACGCTGATCGCAACATACCGAAGTAGTGGTCAAAATTGTGATAGTTGTCTGATGAGCCTTCTTGATTTCATACTTCAGTTTTGAAAATTGTTGTGCAAGAACATTATATATATATATATATATATATATATATAAAGATAATTTCGTTATGGTGATATTGATTTCTGAACTTCAAAAGAAAATCCATAGCATGTTTTATGAAACCCAAAATCCATTTTAGGGATATGATATGTGTACTTACTACTCTCCGAGCTTACCCTTTTATAAATTTTCAGGTGACTACATGGTTGAACCCGACATTCATGAGGGCCACGAGGACGGAGTCACAGGAGATGGTTGTTAGGGGATTGAAGTCCTCTTAGGACATTAATAGTATTTGGATGACATTGTAGTACTATTTTTTATAATTTGAGAATTGTTCAGAGCTTAGATCTCCATAGAGCTTTAATTATTCTTGTTAGTTGAATAATATGAATGTGTTAGAGACTTACCTTGAGGTAATGCATAAGTATGATCTTGGTAACCTTGTAAATGGTTTAGAATTAGTATTTGGTTATAAATCTGGTGTACGGGTGGTAGTAGGCCTAGCAGAGCCCTGGTGGAGGCTTAATGGGCTTGCGCCCGGTCACAGACCTAGCTCATAGGCACGGGTTCGGGTCGTGACAGTTTGCTTAGATGGAATTTATCCAGTAACACTTTTCTCAAGAAAGTAAAAATCGACCAATTATTCAAGACGAGTCACATATAGAATTCAACATTACTACATTATGTTGTTTAAATATGCTTCTCAAAGGTGTAAATTCAGATTTCATTCAAAAATACTGGTGGGAGAATTCCAATGACCAATACAAACTAGTCTCTTTAAACATCCCAACACGGTGAGATCTTAATGGAATCATCATTGAAAAGGCTATTTAAAGATTAAATGAAACATAAATGTACAAAATAGTAAGACAAAAGAGGATCATGATTGGGTTAAAAAAAATAAACCAACATTATTAAATCAAACAAGGAAAACAACTTTCTAGTCTAGACAACATTAGAAATGTTGGAAACAATTTTTGTGTTAACCTACTAAAATTATAGGAAAATAATAGACCTTGAGCTAAATTAATCCTAAAGTATGAAGATTATGTGATAAATCTAAACCAATGCAACATAATCTTAAAATGGTTTAGGAGCTTGCAAAACAAAATTTTGAAATACTAAAATAGGGGTTAATAAGATCAATCTAAAACCATCACTCAAGCCCGTCTTTCATGGTAAAAGATAGACCTGGCAAAATGATGTCCGTACCCGTTACCCGAACCGTACCCGGTCCAAAATGCCGGGTACGGGTACCAATATTCACTACCCGTCGAAATCTGACCCGTACCCGAACCGACCCGTAATTTTTGGGTCGGGTCGATTTTCGGGTTACCCGGGTTTACCCGATTCTATGCCTATATATAGCTTTTTTAGGGTTAGAACCTCTTATTTTCTTCTTCTTCCCACTTGATCTGCCGCCTTTGCCTCTCAATTCTCCCTCACAGATCCCCTCTCACAGGTTCCCTTTCTCAAGTCTCTCTCTTTCTCACAGATCTACTGAAGTCACGATCACCATACTCCACCCACGACGCCATGTAGGTCAGCCACGGTCGGTCACTCCGCATCTCCGTCGCCATGGTCGGTCACTCCGCATCTCCTCCGCCACCGTTCGGTCACCACCGTGGCCCCGTCGTCACCGATCCATCACCACCGTGGCCCCGTCGTCACCGATCTGTCAACACCATGGCCCCGTCGTCATCGATCAGTCACTACCGTGGCTGCGTCGCCACCGATCTGTCATCACCGTGGCCACATCGCCACCTTCACTTCGTCTCTGTGGTTGTTGCCTTGTTGGGTAAACTTTCAGTGTGGATTTTGACGGTTGACGTGCCTTCTGATGTGCAGATTTTGTTTTTTTTTTATTTTTAGTGTTGAAAAATGTTCTTATTGGTTTTAATTTTTTGATGGAAAGATGTTGAGATTTTTGTGTAATGAAATTTGATGGAGAAACTATAGTATTTGATTGTGGGAGGTTGTAATTAGTGGTTAATTAAACTCTGTTTATTTAAAAAATAATTAATTAGAAATTGAGGATTTACCCGCGGGTAATACCCTACCCGCATGGGTAGGGTACGGATCCCAGATAATCGTACCTGAAAAAACCTGGGTATAAATTACCCGACCCGTTTTTACCCGGATCCGACCGGGTATTACCCTTACCCGCGCGGGTCGAACCGTTTGCCAGGTCTAGTAAAAGATCATGCAGAATAGGCTAGAAGAAAAGTTTGATTAGTAACAGATAATAGAACTCTAAATGCAGCTATAGTCAAATATTGTTATAAAATTTTAAACAAGGATATGCTGATAAACAAAATTTAGCTAGCAAAATTTTTCCTCAAAATTTGATTCAAAGAGTGTAAATTGACTACTCAAAATGGAAGAATCTTCGACTCCATTTACAACCTTTAGTGCACAGCAAGGACATTATGAATATACTGTGTTACGATTCCAAATGAAGAATACCTGGCTATAAATAAGAAAGAAGGATGTATAATATTTTTAGAAACCATGTAATGCCCCGAACTTAGGGTTGGTTTTCTGGTAATTTCTACCAGGTTTATTTATTTCTTTAGCATTAGTTTTTATAGGTGCTATTATTTGGGATCTTTAACGACGATTGGCATGGACGAATTTTATTGACAACCTTTAGAGACATTTTGAAATGATCATAAGCTACAATAACGAAGTGGGTGCAATAGAAAAATAAGTGAGTGTGGAAATAATAACTAAATTGGGTTATTATTTAAATGTAGATTATTGAGAAAAGAGAAAATTTGAAAGGGAACATGGAGAGATTGTTGGAGATTGTTGGAGATATTGGAAGGTGCTTCATAAGAAATAAAAAAAACTCAAAGTGAGTGACAGAGAGAAAAGAGAAAAAAGAAAAAGAGAGAAATAGATAGGGAGAGTTTCGGGGGAAACAAAAAAACAGTGAAAAGGGATGTGTGTGAGTGTACGACACAAGTGTCTGTGCATTTTATGTGTGCGACTTGCAGGTGTTTGTGTGTCGAAGGATGGGAGTGGGGGACTGTGTATGTAACGCCCTTTCAAGGCGTTAATATCAAATAAATAAAGTCAGAAAACCCTCAAAATATCAAAAAGTTTTACAAGTGGTCATTCAGAGCATCTATTAATCAATCCCAAAGATACATTAACAAATAGCGGCCTAAAGCAATTATATGATCCCAAATTACTCCAAACAGAATTCCAAAAATAAAATCAAAATAGTACTTCTAAAATGTCAATACTGATTTCTGATGTAAAATTACTAGCTCTCAGCTAACCCTGTTATCCAGTCCTTTTTTTACTAATCACCTGAAAGGAAATAAGAAGGGAGTGAGCCAAATGCCTAGTAAGGTTGCTCAACGGACCGACCAAAAGGGATATAAAAATGTTTGAAGAACAAAATTACGGAGGTACAAACTTTACGGAACAGATACCGAACAAAATTTTAAAATGGCAAAATATGTTTTCGTACAAAGACAGAATTTCAAAATGTCAAAAATATATCCTTGTACAGAGACAGATACTAGAGAGTCGTTCAGTATAAGGTCACACATGCCATCACTGACACGTGGGACAAGATTCAGACAAATAAGACCGCGGTCTCTAGCTCATCTTACTGATGTAGCCACCGTTCCAATCCACGTGAAGTAAGTCAGAAACAGAAGCGTCACATATGTTGTGACATGCCTCACAAAATCAAACGCACGTTTATTCAATCAATTAATTTAGCCACCAAACGTACTACCAAGAGAACGTTTAGATTATGCAAAGAAACGCCAATGACCAAGTTCAAAACGAATTATAAAGTTTACTGGTTAAGAGTTCTAGAAGGCATACCAATCCTTCAAGATAGGGCCAAAAAAGAAAACTAACAGTAATGACTTGGATTAACCAAGTGTCAAAGGGATAACATGCCACGGACCTCAAAGAACCAACAGTAGCTAACGAAAAAAGGCAAGGTGATTTAGCTTATGAATTCGACAAGTACACAAAGCTAACTGCTAAAGGAAATAAAAATGATGTGTATTGTATGTAGAGAATGAGTCAGTTTATCTGCAAGCTTAGCATAGGACACCTCCTACCATGAATACAAAAGACAAAGTGGTAGGCATTAACCAAGAGAAAAGGCATGTCAATGAACTGGAATGAGAGAGATCATGCTCTTTTTTCCCCCTCAAGAATCATAAAGTAGCAACTTAACAATAAAGCAATTGCAAGGACCTGCCTTGGGTACATATTTTAGGTAGAAGCACGTGAGAAGAGGGAAACGGAAGCCAACAGTGACAATTTGACACGCAGAACAAGGCAAGAACAAGTTCTTAAGTCCACCCCAAAAAAACGAAGAATAATAAACTAAATACATATTCGGCAACCGTAAGATGAAAGCGTAAGGTGCCCAAAAACATAAGAAAATCTCAGCCGTAATTAGGCAGTGATGGCATAAAAAATGAGAGAGTTAAATTGAAGAATTAAACTATTAAACGAATGATCGATCCAACACCGATTCAGATTTCAAAAAGTAAACCCTTACCTTTAATTTTGTGATTTAATCCAAAGTCTTGATCCTCTCAAACAAATTTTATCAAACCCTTAATGTAAAAATACCTAAATTTTCAATAGAACTCTATCAATCACAATAATTTATGTGGTTCTTACCATAAACCTCAATTTCAAAATCAAATATAAACTTACCTCAAAATGATGATCAAAATCTCTAGTTGTCTCTTCCTAGGGATTCTCTAGAGGCTCTGAAGTTTTTTTTACTCCTAGAAATATATTGTACGTAAATCATCAGATACCTAAAATGTATTTACTTATACTCCTAAAATAATTATAATTCTAAAATACCCATTATGTCCCCAAACTCTAATTTTTTTTCTTATAAGCAATTAATTATGCAGGGTTTAACAGTGTATACGTGTGTATAAGCTGGGGGAGGGGGATGGGGTATGTGCAAACTGTGCACTATGGTTGTGGGCTTGAAAAGCTATGTGAAATGCGTATGTGTGTGACTGTGTGGGAACATACACATATATGTGCAGGTGTGTGTCTTGCTATGTGCACAAGTGTGCTGACTGTGTGACGGGTGTGCATATGGTTGTATATGTGTGTTGGGCTATGTGCTATGTTCGCACGCGCACACACGCATGTGTGTGTGTGTGTTGAAGAAGGCGGCTGCCAGGCAGCATGGTGTGTGTCTATGTGTATGTGTGTGTGTTTTGTGGTGTGCTTTATGCACAAGTGAGTGTTGGGGGGAAGAGGGAGGGGTGTGTAGCTGTATATGTGTGTTGTGGTGTGAGTATGTGTGTCCAGTGTTGGGTGAGTGTGTGTAATGTGTGTAGGTAGACACAGTGTGTATAGTTGGCATGAAACAATGCATGTGTATGTGTGCTTGCAGTCTGTAATGTGTGTTGGGTATGTGTGTGTAGACAGTGTGTTGTGTTTGTGTGTGTGCATGTGTGTGCGCACGCACGCTTATGTGTGGGTGGGTGTGGTGTGTATTCATGTGTATAGTAAGAGTGGGTGTATACACAATGTGTGCGTGCGCGTGTGTCTGTGTTTGTGTGTGTCAGTGTCGGTTATGGTGTGTGTATGCATGTGTATATTATGAGTGGGTGTATATACAATATGGGTGAGTGTGTCCAGGTGTACCTTATGTGTGTGTATATGTGTTTGTAATGTGTGTGAAATGTCTGTATGTGGAGTGTACAATCTTTGTGTTTGCACGTAAACAGTGTACACGTAACGGTGTGTTTGTATGTACCTTTTCAACGTGTGTGTGTAAACAATGTGGCACAATATGTGTGTGCGTGTGTACCCAGCGCTTGGGTATGTGTATAATGTGTGGGTGGGGGAGAACACTGAACCGCGTGTCTATGTTTTGGACAATTAGCGTGTGTGCGATGGTTGTGTTTGTACTATGTGGTGGGTTTGTGCATGTTTGCAAGAGAGAGAGAGAGAGACCATTTAGGATTGATTCCAAAAAGCAGATTTCAGCTTCAATTTTTAAATCAGATTAAATCCACTTTAAGTAGAATCAGTTTTCTGTTTGGCAAAAGTAGTTGTAAACTAGGGGTGCAACTTGGGTCTGGCAACCCGTGGACAACTCGTGTCAGCCTGCAAAATATGGCATGGACTTACTTTTGTAGTGACTATGGTGGACGTGGACTCAAAATTTAGGGCCTGTAAAAAATATGGGCCGGACATGAGCGAAGATTTCTACAAACACATCCAGCCCGTGGGAAAATCAGTATGTCTAACTATTATATAGTATAAATTACAATATATATATATATACAACAAATTTATTTTGTTTTCTTTAGTCATTAAAAGCCGTGGACCGTTAAACTCTTAACCTAATAGAATCAAGTTTCTTTTTTGTACTTTCTGAACTCTAAGCCCCCACTTCGACAAAGTCAATGCCTCAAAGCCAAATGTATGCTCATATTCTTGTCTTATTTTTCTGAACCAGGTTGAGCGACGGTTCCCACTTTTCGTTCATGTTTAGAAATTTTTGAAGACTTTACTTTTCCTACTTTATTTCTTATCATAAAATTAGAGACTCTTGTCTTTTTCTCTCTTATTTTGACTCAAATATTTGTTTCCATGCTTATATTTAAATTCATTTTGAGACTTTACTGTACTTTTTTCATTATCATAAATAAATTGTAGAGTTGGATGGTCAATGAAATGTTTCAAAATCGTTTAAAAAAAAAGTAATTTGTAACCGGGGACAACCCGTGTACAGTTCACGTCCATCCCGTGTCCCACCAAAATTTTGATGGGCTTGGTGTGGACACATATTATTTGGCCCGTAGACGGGCTGAGCTAGACATGAGCACTACTTTTGGAGAGTGGGATGGTCATGGTCTAACTCTTGGGCCTGTCCAGCCTACCCAAGTTGCACCCCTATTGTAAACTAGTTTAAAGTTGCAAAAAGTGTTTGGATCAAAAGTGCTTAAATCAGTGCACTATGGTAAAATGACCATAGAAGACATTTAATAAATAAGTTTCTAATGTCCATTTAGAAAGCTAATGTTAACATAATTTTCATTTGTAAATAACTATAATGTACAGATAAATTATCGAAAAGCTATTTTTATCCACTTACAAGAGTTGTTTATATCTTATTTTAATTAAAAACACCCACAATTCCAAGTTAGTCCTTATAGTACAATAACTTTCCCAAATTAGTTAAAGGGTATGTGATGTCCTTTCTGAGAAATATAATGAAACCAAAAAGATAACCCTATAGGGGGGGGGGGGGAATAGGGTTTTAAGACTACTTAAAAAAATTAACAAGTAAATACTACAAACTTAGAGAAGATATGAATAACACTTGAAAAGTTACAAACAACAAACCTCAAACACAATATCTCAAATAAGCAAACTAACCAATCTCAACACAAGTATAAAACGATAATGTAAAGAGAGAAGGGTTTAGAGATACTTGACAAGGAATTTTAAATGGTTCGGCTTGAAATACCCTCAAGCCTACGTCCACCCCTTCAAGGAAGTCCCTTGAAAGGCCCTAGAATCCACTAGTATGATCTTTCTTACGGGTCAAGATCGAACCTCTTACAATCCCTTGATGCTATACCCACATCAAGAACAAGCTTTGACAATCCAATGCTCCAAAGCTTGACAACCCCAAGCTTTGATACAAGAAACTTTAGATGAAGAAATGTGTACAAGATTTCTCTCTCAAGAAGTAGATGAGTACAAAGTTTAAGCTCTAGAACAAGAGAGATGAGTGTATGACGACTGATGGAAGTGTATATCTCTCAAATGTAAGCTCACACTCACAATACATGCTCTCTTGAAATAAATGAGAAAACAATGAAAACCAAGAGAGATTGAACAATTTCTTTGATCTTTGAGAATATGCAAGATAAGAAAGCTTTGAATGCAATTGATGAATCAAAACTATGCCCAAGATGAGTATTTATAGGGTTGGGAATTAATATGACCGTTTGGAGTTAGGTAGAGCATTAAATGCGCCAAACGGTAAACGCAGTTGACTGCATTGTGCCATTGCAGTCGACTGTATTCTCAAAGTAGCCGTTGGAAATTCAAAATTTCCAACTTGCAGTCGACTGTATTCCAATGCAGTCGACTGTAATAGGCTACTGGAAGTATTGCAGTCGACTGCATTCCAGAAAATGCAGTTTCCTTGTTTTCAAAGAATGAAAAACTTTTATGCATGCAAGGGAAACCTATGGGCAAGTTCTAGGTATACAGTCATCGATACGATCAACTCTCTATGTCTAGTTTACAAAGAAGGACATAAAAGCATTGTAAAATTCAATCGACGAATTCCTTCTTTGATGCGTTCCGTTGAGAGTCTTTGAACGTTTTGCTCGTCTAATAGTCCGTTTGCATGAGTATGAGATTGTACCTATTGCTTCATCAACTCAATGCAAGTTAAGACAACATAATCATTAATGTTAGTTATCATCAAAATCAAATATAATCCTAGGTTAAATAACCGTAGGGTTAACAATCTCCCCCTTTTTGATGATGACAAACATTGATTCAAAACATATGAGATATATAAGATAATAAAGGCAAAGAAGCATGATAATCTTAATTATAAACCATAAGGGTTTAAAAGAAGAATTATGACGATAAGCTCCCCCTATTTTAAGCAATATATGCTCCCCCTATCTTAAATAATATATGGTCATATCAAATCCACACTAGTATGAATAAACAATATTTTTCTCCCCCTTTTGACATCATTTAAAAAGATCAAGGGTGTGTGTGAAAGTGATCAACATATGTATCCATCTATGGATAATCAATATAGCCAACAAGGGCATTCAAACAAGAAAACATAAGTACTTGAATAACCATCAAAATGTGTACCAAGCACATTTTACAAAAATAGCCCATAAAGAAGAATAGTAATGAATTAAAAATATAAGTGTGTGCAAATCAATTTAAACAAATGAGATTATGAGAATATCAACAAAATCAATAATTTTGGAAAGGGAAAAAAAATCAACCAAAGCATGCTATAAGCATACGAAATAATGCTCAAGCATGTGAAGTGTAACTTGCATGATTATGCACAAGAGATATAACATTTAGTCACATAGGTGAAGACATGCCAAGTTCTCTTCTAAGAGCGGTAAACCTCTTCGAATCTAAAGGTTTAGTGAACATACCCGCTAATTGGTGATTTGTGTCCACAAAATTTAGAACAATATCACCTTTTTGCACATGATCACGAATAAAATAATGTTTGATTTCTATGTGCTTAGTGCGTGAATGTTGGATGAGATTTTTGCTTAAATCAATGGCACTAGTGTTATTGCATAAGATATGTATGTGATCATATTTGAGTCCAAAATCTAAAAGGGTTTGTTTCATCCAAAGAATTTGTGCACAACAATCACTAACCCCCATATATTCGGCTTCGGTGGTAGAGAGTGCAACCGAATTTTGCTTTTTGGAACTCCAAGGAACAAGTGAGTGTCATAGAAAGTGCCTTTAAGATATCTAAGGATTCTCTTGACGGCTACCAAATAAGATTCATTAGGACAAGCTTGAAATCTAGCACATAAACAAACACCAAACATTATATCGGGTCTACTTGCGGTAAGGTAAAGGAGTGATCCGATCATACCTCGATAGCACTTAATGTTAACATCCTTACCCTTTTCATTTTTATCAAGCTTTAATGAAGAGCTCATTGGAGTGTCAAAAGCATTTGATGCTTCCATGTCAAATCTCTTGAGGAGCTCTTTGGTATACTTGGCTTGGTTGATAAAGATTTCATCCTTGCTTTGTTTGATCTGTAATCCAAGGAAGAAGGTGAGTTCTCCCATCATGCTCATTTCAAACTCCTTACTCATACAAGAAGCAAACTCTTCGCACAAGGATCCATTAGTAGCACCAAATATAATATCATCAACATAAATTTGCACCAACAATAAGTCATTGCCCTTAGTTTTTATAAAAAGAGTGATGCCAGGGAAAGTGGGTTCGTACCTACGTGGAGGTGCCACAAAGGCTGCAGTCCAAGTCAGCTTCCAAGTATACAAAGTGAGAGACAGTGAGGGCGGAGTAAGGGCAGAGAGCAAGGCTTCCCAGATAGGCCGTGAGGAGTGGCAGTGCTGCGAAGGCAAGGCTGAGACGAACGGGGCCGGCAGTCGACAGTCCAAGTCAGGGTCCGAGTCGGGGTCCAATGTTACGGTCCAAAGTTATGTCCAATTTGTCTTTCTCTCACTAGAATCCAATAGCTCCCAAATTCTAGAGTGAGAAAGTGATTTTGTGAGAATGAAGAAGAAGTCCCTTTTGAGTCATAAAGTGCACTATTTATAGAAAACAATGTGCTTATGTGATAAAGTGCCACATGTCGTCCCCTGGAAGCGACACGTCACCAGGGGGTCCCAAAATACCGGTTCTCCATTAGACTGTCGGTTCCCAAATTCGCGTTGCCTGCCTCGCACAGCGTCGCTCTACCTGTCTGAGAAGACTGACCACACCATGACAGCATGATCAGAGTAAGCCCGTTGCTCCAGCCACCGGTCTAAGCCCTTACTGAATCCCACGAGATGCGTCAAGAGACGCGCAGAGAACCTGACAGCAGTGAGGGTTGCCCCTGTAGCCAATTGCCAGGCGGACTAGGCATGATGCCCTCCGAGGACCTGCTCCCGTCCCGGAGTGACCCGTGGGTCATTGCCCTGGTGGTGTCGACGATCAACAGTAACATGAATGGACATGCTCGCAGCACAGTGCTTAGAGTCCGCTGCGAGGGGTCCTCATGCCGGAGCCCCCCGTGATTGTGACGGCGATGGCTTTAAGGTTGTGAGCCCATCCAGGTACGAGGGCCGAAGCTCCCCTGTGATTGAGACGACGATGGCTATAAAGTTGTGAGCCCATCCCGGTACGAGGGCCGAAGCCCCCCTGTGATTGAAACGGTGATGGCTATAAGGTTGTGAGCACATCCGGGTATGAGGGCCGAAGCCCCCCCTACGATTGAGACGGCGATGGCTATAAGGTTGTTAGCCCATCCCGGTACGAGGGGCGACGCCCTCCTATGATTGAGACGGCGATGGCTATAAGGTTGTGAGCCCATCCGATACGAGGGGCGAAGCCCTCCTGTGATTGAGACGGCGATGGCTATAAGGTTGTGAGCCCATCCCGGTACGAGGGTCGAAGCCCCCCCTGTGATTGAGACGGCGATGGTTATAAGGTTGTGAGCCCATCCCGGAAGCATGTAATATGATTGTGGCGCATGGGCGCGGTGCCTACAGCACGAGACAATACCTGGTGCCGGGGCACATGTTATGAAAGTGGCGCATGGGCGCGGTGACGAACGTCGCAGAGACAATACCTGGTGCCGTGGGCACATATCATGGAAGTGACGCATGAGCGCGGTGACGAGCGTCGTGAAGACAACACTTGCTACCGGAGCACGTGTTATGAAAGTGGTGCGACGACGAACGTCGCGGAGTAATACTTGGTGTCGGGGGCACGTATCATGGAAGTGGCGCACGAGCGCGGCGACGAACGTCGCAGAGACAATACTTGGTGCCGAGGCACGTGTTATGAAAGTGACGCACAGGCACGTCGACAAACGTCGCGAAACAATACTTGGCGTCGGGGCACGTATCATGAGGATGGCGCGCATGCACGGCGACGAACGTCGTGGATCAATACTTGGTGTCGGTGCACGTATCATGAGGATGGCGCGCAGGCGCGACGACGAACGTCGCGGAGCAATACTTGGTGTCGGGACACGTATCATGAGGATGGCGCACGAGTGCGGCGACGAACGTCGTAGAGACAATACTTGGTGCCGAGGCACGTGTTATGAAAGTGACGCGCAGGCGCGGCGACAAACGCCGCGAAGCAATACTTGGCGTCGGGGCACGTATCATGAGGATGGCGCGCAGGCGCGGTGACGAACGTCACGGAGCAATACTTGGTGCCGGTGCACGTATCATGAGGATGGCGCGTAGGCGCGGCGACAAACCTCGCGGAGCAATACTTGGTGTCGGGGCACGTATCATGAGGATGGCGCCCGGGCGCTGCGACGAACATCGCAGAGACAATACTTGGTGTCGGGGCACATGTTATGAAAATGGTGCGACGACGAACGTCGCTGAGCAATACTTGGTGCCGGGGCACGTATCATGAGGATGGCGCCCGGGAGCGGCGACGAACGTCGTAGAGACAATACTTGGTGTCGTGGGCATATATCATGGAAGTAGCGTACGTGCGCGGCGATGAGAATCGCGGAGACAATACCTGGTGCTGTGGGCACATATCATGAAAGTGGAGCACGAGCGCGACGACGAACGTCACTGAGACGGTGTGCGTCGGGTGTCCCAAAGACGGGATGTGACCTGAGTGTACCTGTCATAACAAGATAATGAATGTAACATGTAGTAATGACAAGTTGGGAGTGGTGGTATGCGGTCGTCGGCGACCGGTCATTCGGCAGTAGCGTGCGACTTTGGGCGATGGGAATCGCAGGAGCGATGTGCGGTCACGGACGAAGGACATCACGAGGTTGATGCACGACGGACGTCGCGAGGTTGATGCACGAACGGACGTCGGGAGGTTGATGCACGACGAACATCGCGAGGTTGATGCACGAAGGACGTCGGGAGGTTGATGGACGATAGAACGAACGTCGGGAGGTTGATGCACGACGGACGTCGGGAGGTTGATGCACGACGGACGTCGCGAGGTTGATGCACGAATGGACGTCGAGAGGTTGATGTACGAACGGACGTAAACATCACGGAGGTGCAAAGACTCGAGAAAACAAGTGCGCGCGGGAGGGGAGGCCAAGGCCACCACCCCTGGTGAGGCCGAGGCTGACCCTTTTGGGAGGCCTAGGCTGACCCTAGGGGGTGGCCAAGGCCAATGGCCAACTCCCATGAAGGGAGGCCAAGGCCACTCCCCCCTTCGGTGCATTTCGGGCGTGCCGACAGTAGGTGTTTTGATGAGCAAAGACGAATCCAAAAGTTGCGTTACGACGAGTGTGTCGACGTGAATCGTACCCATGTGACGAACAAGGTGCCAAGGTTACGTATGAAGCATATAAAGCGAAAAAAGTGCGAAAAGGACTGCGCGAAAAGTGAAGAACCGGGGGAGGAAGGCCAAGGCCAACCCCCCATGGGAGGCCGAGGCTGACCCCATGGCCTTGGGGGAGGCCGATGGCGACCCCATAGCCTTGAGGGAGGCTGAGGCAGACCCCCATGGGGTTGGCCATGGCCTTTGCCCTTTGATCCCGTTGCTCCGGTTGAGCCGTCGGTCGACATTTTTGGCCGAAAAAGTTCTCAGGTGGTTTCGGTGTGATGAACGTGCTAGTGTGAGTGACGTCCATGCGAAATAAAATGTCTAAGTCACGCACGAAGCGCGTGAAGCGAGAAAAACACGTTTCTTTGGCTCGCGGGCGCTGACCGGTTTGATGCGTTGGAAAATTGACTGTTGACAATGTCGACGTGTTCGCGTGAAATGGGACCCCTAGTGGGCCCTTGTGTACGACCAGAATAGGTTGGGAACAAAGAGTGGTGTCAAGTTTTCCTCTTGAAAACCCATTTTCTAAAAGAAATCTACTTAGCCTTTCATACCAAGCTCTAGGAGTTTGTTTTAAATCATAAAGAGTTTTGCTAAGCTTGAAAACATGGTTTGGAAAATTTTCATGTTCAAAGCCGGGAGGTTGAGCCACATAAACCTCCTCCAAAATAAAACCATTTAGAATAGCACTCTTGACATCAATTTGAAAGAGTTTAAAATTTCTATAGCAAGTAAAAGCTAAAAGCATTCTAATAGACTCAAGTCTAGCTACCGGTGCATAAGTCTCATCAAAACCAATTCCTTCCTCTTGGTTATAACCTTGGGCCACTAATCTAGCTTTGTTTCTAACCACGATTCCAGATTCATCAAGTTTGTTTCTAAAAATCCATTTTGTGCCTATAATCCTAAAGTTTTGAGGTTTAGGCACAAGGTCCAAACTTGATTTCTTTCAAATTGAACTAGCTCTTCTTGCATAGCAAGCATCCAAGATTCATGATGTAGAGCTTCGGAGAAGTTCTTGGGTTCAATTTGGGAAAGAAAGGCTAAATTAACATGTTGTTGAAGAGAGTGTCGAGTTCTTACCCCACTCGAAGGATTACCTAAGATTTGATTGCTTGGATGATCCTTTTTGTAAGTCCAATCTTTTGGTAATGCTTGAGAGTTGTCCGATTTGAAGCATCATTGCTTGATTCCTTGTCTTCCTCTTGAGAGCTTGATTGTTTCTCTTCTTGAGCAATTTCTTTAGGGTTGTCTTGTAATGTTTCACTGATTCCAAAAGTTCTCATGTCATTGTCCATATAATCTACATTAACAATGTTAGTCCTCCGAAGAAAAGGATTAGTCTCATCAAAAGTAACATTAATGGATTCTTCTACAACCAATGTACTTTTATTATAAACTTTATATGTCATACTATTATTAGAGTAACCAAAAAATATTCCCTCAAAGGTTTTGGAATCAAATTTGCTAAGGTGATCCTTGGTATTTAAAATAAAACATTTGCATCCAAAGACTCTAAAAAAGTTCACCTTAGGTTTCTTATCATTAAAAAGCTCATAAGGGGTTTTTAACAGAAAATTTCGCAAGATAACTGTATTAAGAACAAAACATGCACAATTGACCGCCTCCGCCCAAAAGTACTTAGGTAAACCATATTCGTTAAACATTGTTCTTGCCGCTTCTTGCAATGACCTATTCTTTCTTTCGGCAACACCATTTTGTTAAGGAGTTCTAGGAGCCGAAAAATAATGTGATATACCAAAGTCATCACACAAAGCTCCTATTTTTGAATTTTCAAATTTTCTACCGTGATCACTTCAAATGTTGGTTATCAAATATCCTTTTTGATTTTGAACACGTTTTGCAAATGAAGTGAACACATTTAGAGATTCATCTTTGGTAGCCAAAAAGAAAGTCCAAGTATAGCGAGAATAGTCATCAACAATAACAAAACAATATGATTTACCACCAAGACTATTAGTAGGGATTGGTCCAAACAAATCCATATGAAGTAGTTGCAAGGGTCTAGAAGTAGATACCATTTTCTCTTGTTTGTGAGAGACTTTCTTTTGCTTACCCATTTGACAAGCATCACATACTTTGTCTTTCTCAAACTTGATCTTCGGGAGTCCCCTCACAAGTTCTTTGCTCGAAATATTCTTCAAATGCTCCATATGCATGTGTCCAAGTCTTTGATGCCAAAGCCAAGATGTCTCACTAATAGCACTAAGACACTTAACATCTTGGTTAGCTAAATCATTTAATAGTATAGAGTAAACATTGTCATCTCTACTTCCTACTAAAATAGTTTCATTATTCTTCAATGATTGTATAGTGCAATGAGAAGCCTCAAAGATTACTCTAAAACCTTTATCACTAAATTGACTAATACTTAGCAAATTATGCTTCAAACCTTCAACATATGACGCATTCTCAATTGAATGTGGTTTCTTACCAATAGTTCCTTTACATTTGATTTTTCCTTGAGCATTGTCACCAAATGTCACATTTCCTCCTACTTTAAGATCAATCGAGGTGAAAAGAGATATGTTGCCGGTCATGTCTTGAGCATCCACTATTAAGAATCCACTTCTTGCTACTAGATTTTGCTTTGAGACATACCTATAAACACAAATCAAGTAGTGACTTTTGGTACCCAAATTTTCTTGGGTCACTGGGTGTTAGTCTTGCATTTGTATTCTTGACCTTTCACAACCCACATTTTCTTTCTACCTCTAACATAAACAATTCTACAAGGACAATAATTAGTCGTATGCTCTTTCTTGTTGCACCAACCGCAATGTGTAAATGGTGTGCAATAGTTCTTTGGTTGTTTTGTGTGAATATTCAACTTAGCTTGTTGTTGCAAAATTTTAGGAGGCATGGCCATGGGATCTAATCCAAGACCACCTTTGTTTAGGCCAATTCTTTGGCGTCCAAGCATGACATCCAAATTGTTTTGACCATCAACAAATTTTTCAAGACATTTTTTCAAATCACAAATCTCAAGTTTTGAAACTTCATTTTGTTTTTCTAGAGCAAAAGTTTTGCAAGAGATTTATTTTGAGCTAGGAGTGTTAACAATTAATTCAACCAAGTCATTATTCACATGTTTTACATATAAATGGTTGAAAATGCATTCATTCTTGGCATGCAACTCATTATTTTGTATTCTCAATTTCTCTATTTGCTTATTAGCTTTAAGGAATTTCTTAGACAAAATAATATTTTTCTTGAAAATTTTCTTGGATTTCTCATATAAGCTATCATAAGCATTAGAGGTGGCAAATTGGGTGGGTGGGTTGGGTTTGGGTCTGAATTAAATGGGTTGGGTATGATTGGATGACTTACCCATTTAGACCCATTTAATTGTGGGTTCATTGGGTCATGTATTAAATGGGTTGGTTTCACCCATCAAACAAAAATGACCCATAAAAGTCAGATTAGAGTCCTCAACTCTCTCCTTATCTTCATCAATCATCACTGCAGACCAGCAGTCGGCGCCGCACCGCCACCCTCCTCCACTGCCACACCAACAACGACATCACACAGCAGCAACTGGGCACCGCTACTACCATCCCGTCGCCAATAACTACCATTCTGAACGCCACCACAGCCTCGCCGCCAGACCAGAATATCCACATCCACCAAATAGCCTCACTGCCAGATCAAATATCCACATCCTCCAGCGTGAACGCCCCCCCGCAGACCGGAACATCCATATCCTTGCCGGGCTACTAACGCGCCGTTACGTCAACGACCACCGCCACCACTCTGAACGCCACAGCCCCTGCCTCCATTTTTAGCCACCCATCAGTACCTTGAAGATCTTTATTACCCTCAAAGCCCAGATCTGCAGTAGATCTGAGCCTGGATGGCTCTGAATCAAGAATCTTGCTCGAGGTCTTGCCGAAATTTTTTACATATGATAAGTTTGAAGCTTCCGGAAGGAGAACGATGCGTGGTTGTGGGTGCTGTACTGTTTCTTGTGGTGGCGACTGGTGATGAAAACAGCAGAATGTTCACGACTCCGGCATGTGATTGGTAGTGTCGTCTGGTCTCGAGTGTTGCAGACAATTTGTTGTTGACTCGTTGGTATGGCCGAGAGTTTTCCTCACAATTAAATTAAATGGTTTCATGGGCACCCACTTGAAACCCATTTAAACCAATGGGTTATTGGGTTGTAAAATAGTTGACCCATTAAGACCCAATTATTAAATGGATGGATTTGGGTGACATTTAAACGGGTGGTTTTGGGTGGGTTAATGGGTTTGGGTTGTAATTGACACCCTTAATAAGCATCTTCAAAGTTCCCCCCATCACATCACTATCGGAAGAAGAACTTACCTCATCATTTGCCATGAGGCACACATTTGCTTGATCATTCTTCTCATTGTCTTCATCACTTGAATCGAAGTCACTCCATGTTGGAGTATGTTCGGCATTCATTACTTTTTCTTTCTCTTTGTTCTCTTTCTTGGAGAGTTGTCTCCTTTTAACTCTTTCCCACACACCTCTTCTTTCCTTATTTTCCTTTTTGTATATGGGACAATCCATCTTCACGTGTCCCGCCTTGTGGCATTTGTAGCAAAGCTTCTCTTCATTGCTAGCATTTTGTTGTCTTCTCTCACCATTTCTTCTAAACCTCAAGAATTTTTTGATGTTCTTTGCAACCATTGCAACATGTTCTTCATCATCACTTGACTCAAGGTTTGAAGATGAAGCTTTAAGAGCAATTGATGTAGGCTTCTTCTTGACGTCTTTTTGATCAAAGGTCTTGAGTTGCATTTCGTACGTCATAAGTGAGCACATCAATTCATCAAGAGGAAAGATATTGAGATTCTTTGATTCTTGGATGGCGGTGATCTTTGCATCCCAAGATCTTGGTAAGGACCTACTCACCTTTCTTACAAGATCACCATTAGTGAATTCCTTGCCCAATTGCTTTAAAGGGTTTACAATGTTAGTGAAACGAGTATTCATATCCATAACGGATTCATTTGAAAGCATATGGAATAGCTCATAATCTCTAAACAATAAGTTCATCTTGGAATCTCTAAGAAATGAAGTTCCTTCATGCGTAACTTGTAGAGTATCCCAAATACTCTTAGCGGAATTACACATAATGACTCTATTGAGTTCATTAGTGTCTAAAGCACAAACAGGACAATATTTCGCTCTAATATTCATACAAATCATCTTCTTATCATGATCACTATACTCCAATTTGGACTTAGGCTCTCCAACCTTGTCAACCACCTTTATCGGAACGAATGGGCCATTCTAAAAAATATCCCATATCTCATAGTCTTGAAACTCTAAGTAGATTTTCATCTTAACTTTTCACACACTATAATTGGTCCCATTAAACAATGGAGGCCTAGTGGTAGAACTACCTTCCATTCCCCCAATGTAAGCCATGATCGATTAACTCTCTTGGCGTTACCCAATATAACAAGAGCCGAGGCTCTGATACCACTTGAAACCAAAAAGATAACCCTAGAGGGGGGGGGGGGGGGGAATAGGGTTTTAAGACTACTTTAAAAAATTAACAAGTAAATACTACAAAATTAGAGAAGATATGAATAACACTTGAAAAGCTACAAACAACAAACCTCAAACACAATATCTCAAATAAGCAAACTAACCAATCTCAACACAAGTATAAAACGATATTGTAAAGAGAGAAGGGTTTAGAGATACTTGATAAAGAGATTTAAATGGTTCGGCTTGAAATACCCTCAAGCCTACGTCCACCCCTTCAAGGAAGTCCATTCAAAAGGCCCTAGAATCCACTAGTATGATCTTTCTTACGGGTCAAGATCGAACCTCTTACAATCCCTTGATGCTATACCCACATCAAGAACAAGCTTTGACAATCCAATGCTCCAAAGCTTGACAACCCCAAGCTTTGATACAAGAAACTTTAGATGAAGAAATGTGTACAAGATTTCCATCTCAAGAAGTAGATGAGTACAAAGTTTAAGCTCTAGAACAAGAGAGATGAGTGTATGATGACTTATGGAAGTGTATATCTCTCAAATGTAAGCTCACAATAAATGCTCTCTTGAAATGGATGAGAAAACAATGAAAACCAAGAGAGATTGAACAATTGCTTTGATCTTTGAGAATATGCAAGATAAGAAAGCTTTGAATGCAATTGATGAATCAAAACTATTCCCAAGATGAGTATTTATAGGGTTGGGAATTAATATGACCGTTTAGAGTTAGGTAGAGCATTAAATGCGCCAAAAGGTAAACGCAGTCGACTGCATTGTGCCATTGCAGTTGGCTGTATTCCCAAAGTAGCCGTTGAAAATTCAAAATTTCCAACTTGCAGTCGACTGTATTCCAATGCAGTCGACTGTAATAGGCTACTTGAAGTATTGCAGTCGACTGCATTCCAGAAAATGCAGTTTCCTTGTTTTCAAAGAATGAAAAACTTTTATGCATGCAAGGGAAACCTATGGGCAAGTTCTAGGTATACAATCATCGATGCGATCAACTCTCTATGTCTAGTTTACAAAGAAGGAAATAAAAGCATTGTAAAATTCAATCGACGGATTCCTTTTTCGATGCATTCCGTCGAGAGTCTTTGAACGTTTTGCTCGTCTAATAGTTCGTTTGCATGAGTATGAGATTATACATATTGCTTCATCAACTCAATGCAAGTTAAGACAACATAATCATTAATGTTAGTTATCATCAAAATCAAATATAATCCTAGGTTAAATAACCGTAGGGTTAACATATAAGGATACTATGGTAAATTAGAAGGTCAAACATGATTATGAAAAAGTGATTATTTCATAATCCTCAGTTTTCAGACACCCACATAACAGATTTAATATAGATTAAGTCAGGTTTGACCATTCTAAAATTGATCCCAAACACCCTCAGAGAGATAGAGAAAGAGAGGGGATGTGTATTAGTGTGGGTTGTCAAGGGGGTGGTGTTGTGTTAGTTGTTGCCTTGTAGAGTTCATGAAAGCGAATCGGGGAATAAGAAAAGTAGAATGCGGCTGAACGCATGCGAAGAGAATAGAACTTCAAGAGCTTGTGGTAGAACATCCCGCGTGCATTATTCAAGGAAGAGGAGATGAGCACGTAAAGAATTGGCTCGTTAAAGAGTAGCACAAAATATCTTTGACGGTTCTTTAATCAGATGTAGAAGCATGATCGTCGCGCTAGATTTTGGATAGAAGAAATGCTTATTGTCATATAAGTGACCTTTCGATCCATCTAATGTTTATATAACAACGTATATGTCATCTACTTTTTGAGAAATCACTGTTTGTCAGATATGAACTGCTTTTAGTGACATCTATCTGTTTCTTAAGTGAATGAACTATTTATCGAATATCAACCATTTTTAGTGACACTTATTTCTCCTTAAACCGAACCAGCATGTAGCGATATTTTGTTAGAGATTATAAAGGAATTTAGAGATGAAATACTTAGTGCAAGCGAGATGTCTTTGGAAATGAAATTATTTTGTATATGAATTGTTTTGAAAACAGTATTGAAATGAAGTGGGATGGTTTGACCATCAATGTTTCAAGGATTTTATTTACGATGAAAGGAACATGTGATTTTTGCTTATTTGGTTGCTGTGACTCATATCTAACGGGAGAAAGTTACATTTCAGGACCTTGTCAACTTGACGGAATGTTGGCACGTAGTACTATTGCTCGTGGTTGCTTTTGCTTCCACACTGATTGTTATTCAAAGATGGGATAATGGTCCAAGTTAGTGGGACTAAAAGCTAACTGCAACATACTGTTTAAGTTGTGTTTGGCTGGAACTTTCTTATGATGACCATTTTCATGCTAAGTGATTCTTTCTATGCCCTAAGAACTGTTTTGCTTATATTACGATTTATTAAATAAATTGCCCTTTATAGCTTTAAAGGACTATCTCTCGGTAAAGTTGTTATTTAGTAAACTAAGATACTTTCTGACATGCTAAGGGTTATTATAAGAAGTTTTTGTAATGAAATTAGGGATGAAGTTGTACTTGGAGTTCATATCGATTTTAGTGAGTAAGGTCTGACAAAGCCCTCGATAAGGATCCAATGGGCAGCGGTCGGTCATAGACCTAACTCACAGGCTCGATTGTGGGTTCGGGTTGTGACAGTTCATCATAACCATAAAAGAAAATAAAAATCTTTGAAAAGGATAGCACAAGAATTCATAGATCATGGATTAGTGTTGTCTAAAAAGAAATGATAATGGGAACAAATCACCATTGAGTTTTTTAGATCAAGCAAATAAGACAGTACAAAAATTGTTCTCCAACATCATATAGCAAAAAAAATGAGGTTTTTCTGAACAAATCAACGACATAAAACAACTTCAAAGATATTGGGTTGTTTTGCTCGAGAAAATTCGTTTCGCATTTACCAAATCTCAAAGAAACTCTAAAAGAAAAACTTTGAAAAGAAAAAGAAGCATTGGAATATAGGGATACCCAATGAATCCTTTGGATAGAAGGTCAAGTTAAAAACCTCTGAAACATTAGCCCGCCTAAACAGGGAGATAAGCTCATTCTATAAACAAAAGCTTCTAAAAATTGTTGGGTTGTCGTATTAAAAGCAATACACGTCAAACTGAAGGACAATTATGTGGATATTAGAGTGGAACTATTAACGATGCGGAAACTCAATATTTCCTATTAGAACAAGTAAAAAGTGTTTTAAAGTTTTTCCCCAAAAGAGATCTAAGAGAAGTTTAGTCAGACAAGACTGTATCAGTGACAACAATGGATCAATTATTATACCTTTGATGTTGAATATATCTCATTAGCTAAAATCATACTTGCAAATTGTCTAACTCGGGAATTATGTTTTATGATGGAAGAAGTAGTTGCCCCCAAAAAGACCAATTAAAAGGCCTTGAAAGAAAGGTACAAAGCTGCAGACCTTGAAGTTGGTCTATTGGGGGAATCATCTGGAAAATTCGACTATTGCATTCTCTATCCTAAAGTAGAGGAGACAATTCTTTGTCATTCATGAATTTTTCCCAATGAAAAAGGTAACTAACGTATAGTGAATCACTTTAAAAAATTATACCCCGTGAATGTCCAATTTTGAGTCGCCATCTTATTTTAGCGCCAACACTTAATTAACAAAGGAAATATAATAAAGTACCCTATGTGACTCTAAATTTACCAATTTAGGCATCTAATAAAACGAAAGTAGAAGTTGGGTCCGGAGACTAAATTATACAACGTGGATGTGAGGCACCCCATTGTACCCTAATGGTCTCTACTATCTTCTTAATGCCTTTTCATTTTTAGCCCATAACGATGATAAAACATGCATAACAAGCCCTAAACTAAACATAATTTTGGTTGCTAGCCAACATCAGGGGTCAAGTGGTATGCCTACTCGGTCGGACTAACCACGATCAAAATCACGTAGTTCTAATCGACTCTACCTGATCATATGTTTGGTCTTTGTGAGAACCATGTCAATCATTACACTACTTGATTCACACGGTTCTCGCTAGTGTATCTTATTTACATTGTATTCTGTATGTGAGGCGACCTAGATTTCAGTCTTATTTCCTCGAGACCTAAATGGACTCAACTTCTTCAAGTTGAATGTGGATAGAATTTTAATTGTCTAACACTTCTAGTTGTTCTAACTCTGGTAGAATTCTAGGGCTGATAGACTTCTATTTCTTTCCGGATTCTAATTAATTAATTTCTATGTTTTAATCATTTTTAGCTAATTTCGGCCACAAGGAAGGGGAAATGAGTCTAAGACTCCAAGATTAATTCATAAAACCTAAAAAGTGAGAAATGAACTATAAAACCTAGAAATAGATGAAGAATACCTCTTGATTTGGCTTGCCTCAAACGTTCGATGGAAGATTGGGATAGCTCCACAATGCAAATGGAGCATGCTTGTGGTTATAGATGGGAAATGATATCTCTCTCAGACATAAATTATTCTTTTAGACTTTTTCCACTAATTTTTCTCTCAGTTCCCTCTATTCTAGTTTCTAAATTGGTCTTCTTACAGATGTCTGGGGTAGTGGAGATGATATATCAGACTCCCTTAGTCGTGCAAAAATGATTTTCTTACAGATGTCAAAGGTATAAAGTTCAAAATTGGCCCTTACCGGCTGATTTAAAAGTTTATCAACTGGTAAGTTAAAAAATCGACCGGTTTTACCCCTTATCTGATATGATTTTAAACCAAATCCAAGGGGTTAAACATCCAAATTCAGATGAAAAATCCACAAAGCACATGTGATAATCCAAATTTTGGGAATCAACACCAACTCCTTTCCACATAAAGTCATTATCTCCTATCCTCTCTGGACTTTAACCTAGGTTAAACCTAACTAATAGGACCAATCAACTACATTTGACTCCTAACTGGACTGGACTTACCAGATTGTTTGCTAGAGCAAAGTTAATTTTTAAGATCAAGCTTATTATTTAGTACTAGGCTTAGACCAATACTAACTGAAATAAAGCTCAAGAACTAGTAAGTATATAAATTGTAAATAAATTGCAAAAATGGGGTGTCTATAGAGCCCCTTGGTGAAGGAGCTCGACGGGGAGCCAACATCATAGAAAACAACGAATTTTTGTAGTGGAAATACGTAAAAGACCACAAAATCTACGACTGACTCAAGGGCCCGCACAAAGATAAGAGGTCGAACCTTTGTAAGGCTTCCTACGTATTCTAGGGAAAAGAATCAGACCCATCTAGTTTGGAAAATTAGATGGACATATGGCTCAAAGCTAGAGCCAATAGTAACAACGATTGGTCATCGAGCTATACCAAGAGGACGGTGAGATTGAACCTCATCTGGAGCCGGAGCCTACAGTAACAACGACTGGTGACCAGATGAGGTGGCGCACCACAAAAGTCAGAGCTAACAGTAAAAACTATTGGTCGCCAGATAAAGGCGCGTAATTCGAGAAGCCAGAGCCAACTTTAACGAGGATTGATAGTCTAGGAATGCTAAAAGGAAAAACTCATGCGTAAGAGTTAGAGCCAACAATAACAATGATAGGTCACTTAGGCACAAGGCGTAACCCTATATGTCAAAGCCAACAAATGAATTATATTAGTCGTTGGATATCAAAAAGTCATGATTAAGAGTCATAATAGTTATAATGATTGGTCGCTTAGACATGGGAGATGAAGCATATTTAGATGTTGGAGCCAATATAACGATCGTGTTGGCTATCTAGATACGCGAGAAACTAAATTCGTCTGGTTCTAGAGCCAAAAGATCGATCGTGTTGGTAGCTAGAGAAAGTATGCACTCTTAGATTGCGGAGCCAACCGACCATCTTGTTGGTCGCTCAGCCAAAAAGAAGGAGTATATATAGATTTTGGAGCCAATAATCATTTGTGTTTCTCTTCTAGACATACTGGAAATGGCTGACCTAAAAGCTGGTGCGAACAACGCGTGATAGCGGCTGGTCGCTTAGATATAAAGAAAGAAGCATATTTAGTAGTAGGGACTAGAGATGTCAAAAGAGTTGGGCCTCCTGCGGGCCAGCCTGACCCGACTCTAAAATGGCCCGAGCTAACCAGGCCTTAAACATGAATTATGACGGCCCTGGTCCATAGGGCCAAGGGCCAGGCCGAAGAATTGGGAAAAGAAGCACGGCGCAGCTTGGCCATAAAAAAGCCCGGTCAGGCTCTAAAAAATGGTCTGGCCCGAAACTGACCCATTTTTTTACCCGGCCCGAATGGCCCGGGTCTGGCTCGGATTCGGATTCTGATCTGGACCGGCCTAGGCTCGACCCAAAATTAATTTTCCCCCTTAAACGGTCATCTTCCTTCCAACGGCCAGATTTTTCAAAAATTTCACTTTTACCCCCTAATAGCTATATAACGGCTAGTTTGAAGGGTATTTTCGTCCAATTATATGTACTTTTACACTTTTTCCCTCTCCAACAACCATAAAATACTAGTTTTAAGGGCATTTTGGTCTTTTGTGAATTTTAAAAAATCGATAAACTCACTCCCTCCTCTTCACATTTTTTATACTAATCTTCTCACTCTCTCTTATCTAAATTCTAAAAGCTTTCCTACATTCTTATTTGTTACTAAGTACTAACCTTCTCCAATTACAAGTATTATTTAATTATTTACAAATTTTATTCCTTTCTATTTAATTACTCTTACTAGTTTTATTTTTTATTCTTATCAAACAATTTTAGTGTCAAATATGTCTCGATTATTTAGATCATGTACCCACAAATGTCTAGCAAAACCACAAGCACCACAAGCATCATATTTTCAAGATTCGCCATTAATGGGTATAGATACCCAAGTCAATTGGCAGTTTAACCAAAACATTCAAGAATTTGAGTATACACCTTCACCAGATACCCAATGTTTTAGTCAAGAATGTAGCTCCGTTGGCGACACTGCTACTCTAGGGCAGAATTTTATCCCGATGAGCGATCATCATGATGAAGGACCGAACAATCCTACCTTTAATCTGCCAAAAGTCCAAAAAGGAAAAAAAAGAAAGAAAGCTCCGTGTTGGAATCATTTTGATGATATTACAGTTGATGGCGTTCGAAAAGCTCAATGTAAGTATTGTGAAAAATTATTTTCGTGTGGTAGTGGTAATGGACATCTTAATAGGCATTACCCGACATGTGCACCTAATCAAGGCCATGTCGATTCTAGCCAAACACAATTATCTTTTGACGATAAGTTATTTATTTATAATCAACGAGACCAAAGAGACGGTCTTGCTGAATTTATTGTTCACAATGAACAAACTTTTAATTTTGCTGATAATGCTAAGCATACTAGATATACAAATACTTATGTGCAACCTTTGTACAAAAAAATTCATAGAAACACAACTAGGTCTGATGCACTTAGACAGTATAATGCTGCTAAAGCCTATTTGATTGATTATTTTGGTAAATTTGATGGTAGCATTAGTCTTACTTCTGATGTCTGGAAATCTCCCTTACTAGTTAATTATGCTTGTGTGACGGCCCATTGGATTGATTCTGAGTGGACTCTGAACAAGAGAATCCTTAGTTTTGAACTCTTTCCCTATCCACATGATGCAGTTAACGTTGCTAATATTATAATTTGAGTATGTAACACGTTTAAAATAAAGGACAAAACTACAAGTATCAGTTTTGATAATGCTTCTAACAATATAATTGCTTTTGAAGTCTTAAAGACGAGCCTTGGACGTATACTTGATGGTGAATTATTACATGTTCCATGTAATTAATTTAATTATTCAAGATGATTTAGCTTCTGCAGGAGGTATTCTTTAGAAAATAAGGCGTATGGCAGCATATATTAATTGTTCGGGTCCGAGAATACAATAATTTAAAGCTTTGTGTGTTCAATATTTTTTGCCTCGTAAGAGACCACTTACAGATGTCGTGCATAGGTGTAACTCTACATATGTAATTCTTTTGCATGTTATGATATACAAAAAAGTCACCAAGAATGGCAGTTGGCTGCACACCTATCCAAATTTTCAAAGGTATTTTACACATCTACCAATTTATTTATGGCACGTACTATCACACGTCCCCTATCACTATAGTAGAAATTCTAAAAATTGCTAACGTTTTAGCAAAATGGAGATATATAGAACTCTTTCAGGAAATAGTAAAACAGATGGACATTAAGTTTAATAAATATTGGGCGGAATTGCCTGTTGCTTTTGTTGTCGCCACTTGTTTGGATCCTAAGTTAAAGTTGCATGGCACATATGTCTCGATAGTAGAAATATCTAGACAAATGTACTACGCGGATGCCGCCACATTCGAGCTTACAAAGATAGTGGTAAGACATTTGAAGATCTGTATAACCTATATCGAAATTCTGCTGACGTGCGCAGGCGAGCTACATTGTCGTGCGGTGAAATATATTATGCGTTATATTTTAAGGGCCGTGAACATCTAGTGGCAAAACAAACACAAGTGAAAGATACTTCTAGTTTTACAGGTTCGTCTACTTTTTCCTCTTTTAATAAAATTGGTTTATATGCAAATACTAATAATTATTCTTCTTTACCAATGAAAGAGCATATCAATTTTAATTTGTTAACCTTTTGGAAACAAAATGAAAATATTTATAAAACCTTATTCCAAATTGCCAGGGATGTACTATCAGTGCAAGCCTCCACGGTTGCTTCAGATTCGATATTTTCAGCCAGCGAAAGTGTGTTGGATGATAGGAAGAGTAGTCTTAACCCCGAGTCACTTGAGTTATGTATATATTGGAAGGATTATCTTGATGCAAAATACCGAGAGCAAGATAAACCAGTTGATAATAGAAGGAGCACCGATTCGAGCATTGAAGATCTTCCAGATTATTTGGTAATTTCCTTTTCTCAAGTTTTTAGAATAAATTATTTCTCATAATGTAGTTTACATTTTTTCCGTGGATTATTTCTAAACAAATGAAGTGTATTTTTAAACAATGCATACGAGAATATATATATTTTTCCTCACTTTTTTTTGGAATTATATATATATATATATAACTTCTCCTGCTTGTAAAACAAACAGCCGGTCTCTAGCCTTGATAAACAAAGGAGGGCCTATGAACAAATTTATTTTAAATTTAAATTTTTCACAACATAAAACATGAATAAAAAAATTAAAATTTATTTTATTTAGACCTAGGCTTGGCCCAATACTGGCCCTAATTTTTGGTCCTAGGGCTTGGACTTGGACCGGGCCCTGATATCCTCCAGTGTGCCCAACCCAGGCATGGCCTATTTCCGCACCACCCGAAGCCCGGCCCCACCCATTTTCTTCTCTGGCCCAATAGGCCTGGGCTGGGTCGGCCCATTGACATCTCTAACTAGGACCAAAAACGAAAGATAAAAGCTAGTCATCTCTACACATTATGTCGAATCTCTTCTAGAGTCGCAAAAGATAGAGGATGAAACACACACAACCGAAGCAAACAATGCAGAATGGCAGTTGGCCCTTGAGTGACGGGAATAAAATAGATTGACTTTCTTCAATAGTCAAATAAGGAAAGGTTGACTGTCTTATAGAGTTAACAGATCATCAATACTTCGCGTCGCCTGCGTGATGAATGCTATCTTCTCTCTCCTCTCCCCAAATCTATCTGAATCACTTGTTCATCATTCCTTATACCCGAAAACCCTTCTCCCTTGATTTCAACCCCTGCATGCATGCCCCCACCTCTGCAAATCACACTCCTTAACAAACTAAGGTTCCCACTGTAATAACTCCATGTCTGCAAGTCCTTTTCCACATATCCCCTTTACTTTATGATTTCTCAAGTTCTCCCTCACCCACAAAACATTCTACTTGTTCTCATGCGAAACTCCAATCAATCCTCCTCATAGATTCCTTTTCAAACCTCTTTACACCCCTCCCCTTTCCTTTATGACAACCTAACAACCCAGCACCCAGCCCACTTTTTATCACAATCTGCAAATCAAACCCTTTCTACCTCAGATTTACCCACATCCAACAAACATGGAAGACCCCTACTTTTGGGATGACAACGTACATGAAGACAACGCTGTTGACTTATGCACCTACTTGTTCCCCGTCAATGAACAACATGTCAGAAATGCACGAATAGGAAAAGAATATGTCTTACTCGGTAAGTTCAAAGATTCGCGCACTTTCTCACAGTCATAAATTCAAAACAGAGTGGATGCTTGCTGGGCTCTCCAAGGCCTTGCGCAGGTAACCAAAGTGCCAAACCTTTTCCTATTCACTTTCTATGTTGTCTCCGATGCGAAAATGATGCTCTTTAATGGCCCATGGAATTTTTTTGGCGCACTCCTAGTTCTGCATGAATGGTTCCCACACATCGTGTATAGCACTGTAAAGTTCAAAATGGTGGATCTCTGGATACAGGTGAGTAACATTCCAAATGACTATTACCATTACTCACTGGCCGAAATGATTGGATTAGCAGCGGGTATTCTTTTGGAGATTGATTGGTCCTATCGTCGAACTACTAATGGCGACTACTTCAGAATCAAAATAAAGGTGCTTCTGGATGCCCCTTTGCTCCCTGCCATTTTTCTCGGCTTGCTAGATAATATGGGAGTACAGTTACTCTGGTGCACATACGAGCGAGTCTTCATGGCTTGTTTCCGTTGTGGGAAAATTGGTCATGAAAACACACAGTGCACGTCCTCACTTCTTGAAGTCATTGAATCACTGAAACGTCGCACTGCTCATATCCCTGGCCCTGACTTATGTGAAACTCTCATCTTTAATGGGTACCCCGTGTTCTAAAAAACCATCTGTGTGTTCCCAAATTCAGGCTGGAACCTCACCTCACGAGTCCTCATCTCACACAATGGCACTGGATTAGTGCTGGGTCATATGTATGACGCTTTTTCGCAAGGCCCGCCAACTGATCCAAATGAAGAAGAGCATTTCACAACAGCCCCCTCCTCCCCTATAATGGATGACGATGCTCTTATCATGAACCCCTTGGAACCAGATATAGAAATGGGGCTTTGGCCTCAACCTGGTAATGACCATTTTCCTATTGATATGGATGCACTAGGTATAGTAATTGGTGACTTGGATATCAATCAAAACACCATGGATGAACATTTTGGAGGGGAGCAAGTTACTGCACAAATTTTTCCTGCTGAAATTGAGCCACTTCCGACGAATTTTTAACCCCATATTTTCGAAAATCATGATCTCCAACTAAATGATGTTCTGGATGAAGAGGATCTGCTCCTACCTGCCAATACTAGTTCCAATACAAGTGTAACCACTCAGGAAGAAATTGCACTCACACAAGATGATGAGGATGAAACTCAACGGGAAATCGACACGAACTCGTCGGACAATGATGCCATCATTTCGGTGGTGACAAATGAAGGTAGCGCTCCACAATTAGCCACGTCTATGCCTACTCCATTGCCCCACACTCCAACAACCATTTCTGACCCAGATTTTGAAATCACTCTCAGTCTGACAATCAAATGATGAATGCGATGCAAGTGGGGGCAGATCTGATCTCAAGTCTATCCTAGGGAATCTCTGGTCAATTCTATCTCAAATATTCAGATCTCCCACTTGCTGTAATCCTCAATCAACCAAATCTGTAGATCTTGCACGATGTGGGCTCCTCGTCAAACATGGCTGCCCTAGAACTTTCTTCAAAAGACCAATTCCCAAATAACACTCTCTCTTTGGGTCCACTCGAAACAGCCCAGTCTGCATCACGGCCCAATATCAACCTTGCTAAATTTATCTTGGGTCTCTCTGACTTTGGTCTTTCACTCCTTGCTCACTCAATAAACAAGCATCTATACACTCCAACCTGGCCCAATTTAAAACCTCTCACACAGCCTAACCCAATTACACTTCCTACCTCCCTCCCTCAAATCCAAATCAATCTACTCCCACAACTCCAAACTGAATCTTATTTAGCCGTCACTAGCCCTTCACGCAAACAAGCCAACAGCTCCCATGAGCTCTCTTCCTGGCCCTTTGAAAATGAATCCCCATTAACACACACTCTCTCTCACAACAACCCCTACTTCTATCAAGCTCCAGTTTATATCAACCACCACATACCTCCCAAAATACGACCTTCCCAATGTTCAACCTCAATCAACCATCACCAAGTCCTACAAAATCTTTTGACTTTATTCCAATTTCACTGTCACCTAATTTAGCACAAAGCCAAAATGACTTGGTGCTCAGCTTCACCGGACCTACTGAACCACTTCCACCTCATTATCTTGAGCGAGACCCATACTGGCTTACCATTCTAGGGAACTCATCTGCACAGTCACTTACCCAAGAACATGGAAAAAATTTCACGGCACCAGAATTTGAAGTCTCCAGTGATGGCACTGATCGTTTGGACAGATAACCACTTAAACTTTCTCACTTGTTGAGCACTCAGGAAACTCATAGAAAGATTTTCAAGGCTCCAGAATTTGACGTATCCAGCAATGGAACATATCATGTGGATAAGCAATCATCTAGTATTGGCAAAAAATGAATCACTCATACGGATGAGGAGGAAGACGAGGCAGGGAGGAAAAAACTAAAGAAGATTCTCATGGCAAATCCTCCAAACCCGCCAGGTGACCCTCCTTAGAAATCTTGTGCAACTTATTTATTATGTGCATGCATTAGCATGCTAGTTGTTTACAGTTTGCTCAAGTCTCAACATATAGTCAAATCACTAAAAAAAGGAAAATCAACAATCTCACACAGTTAGATAATGCTGACATTATATGTCAAAAAAAAAAAAACAAAGCTGGGATTTCCTTTACCTGTTTGGATGATCCCTTCCCTGGTACTGATTTGGGTCTCAATCAGTTTAAGCACCCTTGGTACTTATCCCATTTGAAAAAAGGAAACATTTTTCTACTCGTACCAATGCCTGGATTAAGGACGGGTTTATGGATCGTGAAGTGCTAGACATATTTCTTTCCCCTCGAATCCTTGAGAACAGGCTAAAGCTAAAAAGAAGCCTTGGAGTCAGAGACAATCCTTTTTTCTTGGCTTCATCTCCCTATCTAGTTCAAGCTTTGAATAGGGTTTTGGGTGTTGCCCCTTCGCAACCCTTCACTGTCAATGAAACAACTCTGCTGGAACTGTCATGGACTTGGTCAAGCCCGAACAGTTCGAGCGGCCCTCAAATTGACCCATGCCCATAAACCACAATGCATTTTCCTTCAAGAAACAAAACAGAAGGTTCCAATCATATCCACGAAATTCTGGAAACTAGGGTTCACCTCATCTGCCGGTGTTGAACCAACTGGTATTCTTGGCACAAAAGGAAGCCTATGGGTCGGATGGACAAAAGAGATTAATGGGTCTATTTTGTATCAAGGCAAGAATCTCATCCTAATAGAATTCCTCAACTCATAAGGCAATTCCTGGATCTCTGGTTTTATATACAGACACCCCAACCTAGCAAAAAGGAAGCTCACTTGGGCACGCCTCTCTGATCATCTCCACAACTACTAAGCCTTTAATGTTTATTGGCGACTTCAATCATGGCAACAATTTTTACTCTCATAACACCATATATGGTTGTCTTATTACTCATTTTAAGAAGGTATACCGTCCTGCACCTCACCCTATAATGAACCTCTCAGCAATAGATTGTGTGAAAGATCTAACCGCCCATCTTCTATATCATCAAGTCGACTGGATGAGCAGAATTTTCACTGGTGTCAAAGTCAAAACAAACCTTTTTGAAATCAAACTAGATAAAGCTCCAGGGCCAGATGGTATACCAGCCATTATATATCAACAATGCTGGGATTTTATGGATAAACCAATCACAAGAGCTGTTCCCTTTTTCCTCCGATCAGGTCAAATCCTACGAGAAACTAATAAATCCTACCTTATCATCCTGCTTAAATGTTCAACACCTTCGACCCCTAGTGGCTTAAGACCAATCTCACTTTCTAATACCATTTACAAAATCATTGCCAAAACTCTGGCCAACCGTATCAAACCTTTCCTTCCTCACCTTATCTCAGAACATTAGAATGCCTTGTGGGTGGAAGACAGATTAGTGATAATATTATCATTGCGCAAGAACTCACCAAAAAAATCCAAACTTCAAAATGTCAAAAAACAATTCTTGGTGCTATCAAAATGGACATGAATAAAGCTTTTGATCGAGTGAATTGGAAGTTCTTAGAAGCAGTCTTACAGAAAAAGAAAAGACTATCTGATCATTTCTGTTAATGAAACTACGTAGTTTTTGCCACTAGCCTCACGCAAGTTGCTTGAGGCTAGCCTTATATTCGCTTTCCTCATATATATATATATATATATATATATATATATATATATATATATATAGTATAATAATGTGGCAGCCGTCTAATACCCTTCTTGATCTCTTGTTTCTGAATTTCGACCAAGAGAGAGGAAGAGAGGCAGATTTTTCGGCGGTCGTCTTGATTTTTCGGTAAGTTTTATACACCTTTTTTCCTCTCTTATTTAATTAATGGTATATGGAAATTAAAGGGGGGTATGGGAACTCAGCCGTGTGCATGTGTGTGACGGTTGTGTAGTGTGTACGGGCTGTGCGTATAGCCATGAGAGTGTTATGAATGTGTGCGTGTATACTAGTGTCAGGTGGGTATCAGAGGGTTGTAGGGTGTGTGATGTATTTTATGTGGGTGTGTACTGTAACTACCGTGAGTATGTGGTTATTCAGTTATTATTGTATTGATGTAAGTGGCTTTGGGTTCCAATTGCATGATTCGTGTTGGCTGCATGTGAGCAAAAATGTGGCAAGACTCAAGAGAGCAGAATTGGCAAGGCTCAAGAGAGCAGAATTGGCTTGGATTAGAGGTGCAGTGTGTATAGGTGTGATATGTGCGTGAGGTATCTGTTTGTGTGTTTGTGAAGATATGGGAGTGCATGTGAGAAGATATGGGAGTGCATGTGTGTATATATGTGAAATGAGTGTGTAAAAAGGAAAAGAAAAATGAAAAGGAAGTGTCTGCCGTGAGTGGACTTTGAGAAGGGCGAGTTCTGAGTGTTGGTTGCAGAGAATTAAAGGAAGAAGATGAAGTGGGAAATGGGAAATGGGTTTATGTAGGGGAGTGGTACACTGCTTGCACAATTGTACCACGTAGCTGTTGTGCATAGTATGATTATAAAAAAAACTCTGAAACTTTACAGGAAAGTTCTGAGGGAAATTTTAGAATTACCGTTAAAATTTCATATTTTTCTAATATCGTTTGGTATATTTAATATTTTCTGCAAATTCAGTTATTCCAAAATTTGTTTGAAGTTCTTAAAATTCTTAATAAATTCTGAAAAAAATTACAATAATGTTTTTATAGTATAAAAACAACTCAGTTTGAGCTTCGTAAATTTTAGAGTTGATTTGGTACTATTGTCAATATCACATTTGATTTAGATAAACAAGTGATTTTGAAATGATTTTTGATACTTTTCATTTTTTATTTTAATTTATGTATTATCCCTGTATATTGTAAAGCTATTGTAAAATTTATGGGACTTTTATTTGAGCTAGAAATATTAATAGCTATTTTTTGGGCTTTTCTGGTATTTAAAGAAAATATTTTAATTCAAAAAATTCAAAAATTATATTTTTAGTCCATATGCTGTATTAAGTTATAAAGAATGCTTAATGAAAATTATAAACATTTCTGAGGTATTTATGAGCCTCGAGGAGTGTGACAAGTGTTCGGGTTAGGTTGGCTGTATGTGGGGCCCGTTTCGAATTTGTCGTTCCAGGTAGAGAAATGAGTACACTGTGGGTAGTTATATTAGGTTTATAATATATTAGTGTGGATAGTGTTCTGATAAATGATATGTCAACCTAGGTTAATTTCGAGGATTTGATCGAGGGCGTTTTAGCTTCATCTCACTTGGATCGAGGTAAGAGATTTCGATTCGAAAACCCAGTTTCATCTGTTTGTCCTCATAAATATTTTTCTGTATTGTTATCAAATTTTCTTTGGACTCCGTTATAGTTGAAATGTGCATTGTATTGCCTTTAAAACCTATTTTGAGCCTTAAGCGTTTATTGAAAATAATTGTCGATGCTCTGTATTTATTACTCGTTAAGTGCATCGATTTAATCATTGTATTATCGTTTAGATTCCCACCACATACCATTCATCTTATCATGGAATGCGTTACCAGTGTATCATATGAGATTCTACTCAATGGATCACCAACTGAAAGATTTCAACCGACGTGTGGCCTACGTCAAGGCGATCCTCTTTCGCCGTATTTATTCATCCTATGCGCATAAGTTTTATCAACATCCTTGAACAAAGCACAAGGATCCGGCTTAATTCCGGGCATTAAAGCTGGTATCCAAAGTCCACCCATAAATCACCTTTTTTTTTGCTGATGATGCCATGTTATTTACCAAGATTAATCAGGCATCTTGTCAGCATCTGAGCTTAATCCTTCAGAAATATTGTACGGCATCTGGATAACAAATCAATCAAACAAAATCTTCTGTTACGCTGAGTCCAAATGCCACCACAGAAGAATCATCTTTAATTGCACAATGGCTCGGACTTCAAACAACAGGTTCCTTTGGGAAGTACCTTGGTAGCTATCTTGATATTGTCAGCAACCGGAAAATGTTCTTTCATGATCTCATCGCCAAGGTGCAAAAAAGATCCGTTGGCTGGAAAAGGTTGTGTGTTTAATAAAGCTGGCCATGCCACCCTTATCACTTAAGTGCTTACATCTCTACTTATATACCACATGCATGTATTTTTCTTCCCAAAATATGTAAGTAAAGCAATCAACTCGATTCTTGGTAGATTTTGGTGGTCAGGTGACGAGAACAGGAAAGGTATTCACTGGCTCAATTGGCATACTCTATGTGCTCCTAAAACAATGGGAGGCCTCAGATTTAAGGACACAAACACTCTTAATTTAGTACTTTTGGGGAAAATAAGCTGGAGAATATGGACTGAGCTAGAATGCCTGATTGCCCGTATTCTACTAGGCAAATATTATACGAGATCCAACTTTCTTTCTAGCCCTAACGAAGGAAATTTCTCTTGGGGCTGGTGCAGTATTGTAGCAGGCAGACAAATTCTCCAGAGCGGTCTCAAATGGCAAGTTGGCACTAGAACAAAAATTTATATCTAGAAAGATAATTGGATCCCAAATTGTGAAAACAAGCCCCACTACGACGGTACTGATTCCTCCATCGCATCCAGTACAGTAAATAGCCTCATATCTAATGGAGCTTGGAACATCAGCTTTATTAATCAACTGTTCGAACCTGACATTACGCATAGTATCTGTGCTATCCACCTATCTCCACATCTCATTGCGGATCAACAGTAATGGAAGTACTCACCCTCTGGTATATACTCAGTCAAAACTGCCTATCCTATGATTAACCAGATGAAAATAGAAAAATTGCGAAGCATTGGTCATCTTTCATCCCTACCAGTTCCGGGACAAAAATTCTGGAAGAATGTATGGTCTTTACTGGTTCCACACAAAATGAAGTTTCTCATCTGGCAAATCTTATGGGATCGGCTTCCCCTGTAATCAAAACTCCGACGTTTCAATATCATCACCTCAGACACTTGCTCGCTTTGTCTCAATGCGTCGAAAACATTAGATCACTTCTTTTTAACATGCCCAAAAGTAAGACATGTTTGGTTCGGTGGCCCTGCTGGAGTAAAATCCGATGACATTGTGTGCCAATTTAAAGAATGGCTCATCGTATGCATAATCTCAACAATTTGGGGTATATGGATACACAGAAATCACCTAATCTTCCGTCAATCAGATTTTAGCCCATGCTTGGTTATTTGCTATATTCAGAATCTCACCCTAAATATCAAAATAGCCTTCACCAAATCTATCAGTCAGTCAGGCCCTGTGAAAAAACTTTCAAGGCCAAACTTTATTTTTCCTTTTATTCTACAGAGTAACCCCCCATCATGTACCTGCCATCGAAAGGAACCTATTATTTTTACCAAAAAAAAAAAAGAAAGGAACCTATTATGTTGTACATAGCAGTTTGCTTTAACCCAAAATTGCTTAAAGTTGGAGTTGGAATCTCATGTGTCAACCATCTACACCAACGGTGCGGCTCAGCTGCAATATCCACAACTGTGAACTGCCTCTGATCAAATGACAGCACTTTCTAAAGGGGTTTTAATTGTAGTCACATGGGCCACACGACGAAACTTCCTTCATATCAATATGCTTACTAATTCAAATTTTATACTCTCTCACAGATGACGGACACTGAAGATATTCCAGATCAAGTGACACCGATATTATATGATACATGTTATGTCATAGCAGATATGCACTTCTGTAGCATTGACATGGCCACAGTCTTACAACTAACAAAGGCCAGATCCCTAGCAGCTTTTGCGTGTCATGCTCGTATCACCGTATATCAGGATTGTGTACAAAAGGTTTTGCTGCAGTGAGATCTCTCTCTCTATATATATATACATCTTTCGGTTATTATGTATTATGTTTAGAACTGTATCTATTTGGTGTCACTTGTATTTCCATGTTTTTGCTTACATGGCGGCTAACGTCATGAAAGGCTGCCACTGATAATGCTTGTAATCTCTTCTTTATCAATGCAATTCTCATGTTTATAAAAAAAATATATAGATCATCAATCACAGAGATTGACAGTTGGTCATGATTGGAGTCACAACAAAACTCAAATTTCCTTCTTTTATCTTCTGAATTTTTATTGCTTTTCTCAGAACTCTTTTGAAAACTAGGGGCAAAAAGTATAATCCTAGGACCTAAACTTAGACAAGACAAAGACAGACACAATCTAACTGTCAAGAAAAGGGTATCACAGGAAGCCCCTTGACAAAGATAAAAAAACTGACTACGCAATGATGTAGTAATCAGAGCCAGATAGTGTCATGAAAGGGAAATTGTGAGGAGCCCCTCGACAACATGCACACAGACAAAACTTATCACACAATGGATTAGATAAAGACAGACAATATCACGGTTGTTAGGAGAGGGGAATCAAAGGAGCTCATAGACAAAAACGCATACTGACCATGTAAATAGATCGGATAAGTATAGACACACACTATCATGAATATCAGGAAAGAGCAATCGCAAGGAGCCCCTAAGTAAAAAAAAGGGCACTGAGATTGATGTTGTATTTTTTCCCCCACCACACCCTGCACTCCTTTTTGTTGTTGTTGTTGTTGTTGTTATTTTCCAAGATTTGTGTTCAAACACTTTCTACTTTCTTATTAAAATGTGAACCCTAAATCCTAGTTGCAAAAGTGAAAGCAACATAATGTTTAAGCGTGCATATGTGTATGATGGAGTGCAAGTATATAACTGGAGTGTGCAGCACATTGAGTCTGAACAGGTAAAGGGATAGGCAGACAACCAAGCAAACAAGCCAAAATTTCTTATCAAAAGTACACCCTTCAGTGCACCAAGGAGCAATTTAGACACACATCCAACCAGGCAGGGGAAGAGAAGAAGGTATTGGCCGGTATGATCAAACACTCTTTCGGCTGTCTACTCAGAGAAATGTTTTGAAACAGTAGAAAACTAGCGGGTTCACTCCTTTATCAGCCGTTTCCTTAATAATATTTTGAAAATTTTTACACACTTCAAGATTCCAATTAGTGTCATAGATTGAGGTCCTTCTAATACAGCCAAGATCCTGGCCAAAAGTACGAAATGCCAATATAATTGAGGGCTTTCATCTTCCACGAATTCCTTTCAAACTTCTTCATTTTGAGTAACAACCCTTTGGCCCTGTGGTTTGGATTTGTGATCCATATAAGACTTGCACTCGATCCATGCATGCATAATTGCCTCCCCCAACGCCTTTCTCTGTTGAGGAAAAACCTTCATCTAATCTTGCTGAGTTAGATGCTTTAATTATTGCGCGTCCACGTCTAATTTGCAATCCGATTGTTGAAGAAAAATGGTTAACATATCATCTCTAATGTCAAAGTCAAAGTTGGCCAAAAACTAGAATAAACGCTTACATTTCAATTGCATGTCTAGTCCAACAGTCCATTCCAATTGCATTAGTCCAGTCTTTTTGTGTCATGTCCAGTCCAAGGTCTAGATTATTCTAAATAATGTAGTTTGTCTGGATAACTTGGGAAATAATCCATGAATTATCCTTGATATGCAGATGAAATCAATTTATTTTTTGGTTAGGGACTGACTTATCCTAAATCTAGTACATCTCATTTACGATTTCAGAGATAATTACCGAAAATAGGTTCGTTCACATAACGCTTCGAAATTTGAAAAAAATATTTTTAATTTATGGGGTGAACCGGCCAGTTAGTTGACTTTTGTCAATCTACGATTTTATCACTTATTTTGACTTATCTCCAGCGTTGTAGAATAGCATAGCCGATCTAATCAAATTCTGTGACCCTGAGCACTATAAAAGGGGCCATTGGACTTCATTTTTAGGTGTCCAGGAGCTTATTCTCTTTAGAGCTTGCATACAATTTCTTTGTAAAGTGATATTCTTGCTCTCTCAAGATTCCTGGCCATTCAAACTACCTTCCAAACGTGTTTTTATTCTTTGCAGCTTGGATCATACGGAGAACATCCCCGGGTAGTCAAGACAAGCTACATGGCGAGGTAATCTTTACTAGCTTTTCTAGATTAAAAATCATATTGATTGTCTCCCATTCCCGATGATCACATTCATTTCTAAAACAACAAAAAGAGCCTATAACATTTCTTTGTCTAGAGTCCAAGTTCGAAATGTAGATTACTCCCCGTAGGATCAGAGTTAAATTACGATAGTTTTGATTTTATTTGTCCGATCAGATATGTAGGCAATTCGACCCCCGATGTCTAGTTCAAACCAATAACATGAAAAAACAAATTAGGGTTAGTTTTATCACATTTGGCATGCTACGAATTTTTTGAGGCCAAACTCAATAAAAAATGAAATAGAGATTGAAAGGGCGCGGTGGGTGCCTGACACCTTCCTGTTGCGTAACTTAGTCCCCGGACCCCTCTCTTGGTTTTGATAGATTAGTCGTCTTTCTTGGACATCTTTTGAGTCACTTTTGGGCTATTCTTATTTTTCTCTAATTATATAAGATGGCGACTCCGAATCAAAATCCTTCGCTGGATTTTTTCGAGCTGGTTTGCTACAGTAGTGATTCTGCTAGGGATTAAAAAACTAAGAGGATTAGACTTGAAAAGTTTTTCTTGATTTTTGGCCTAGTTGTATTTTATTTGTATTTTGTGGCATGTACAATGTGACATAAATGTGGTACTCGCACTTTTATTTCCATAGCTCAGACACGCGCACGCCTCACCCCGACCCACCCATTCGAGAGCGAAATTTGAAGCCCTTGGTCCTCTTGGTCATAAGGTAAACTTTCGATTGAGCTCTCAACTCCATGGTCTAGTATTAAAGATTCCTAATGGTTTCTTGGTATATCAAACGACTTGTATATTTACTAGTGATTGCCCACTATTAACTTCCTAGTTACGTATGGGAGGTATATGGTACAGTCTAGCCGATGGGGTGACCTTTACGTGCGGGAGGTATATGGTACAGTCTAACAGATGGGGTGACCTTTACACCGGCGTTACAAGGAGAAATCACACACCCAGACTATTCAGTGTTCTGACCTTTGTTGGGAGAACACCTGTATTGGCCTACAACATGTGGGCAGGGAAACCACCAATATTCTGTAAGCTAAAACTGGGAATTTCACAAAAAGGGGCAGACTCTGACTAACCGGCCGGTTAATCTCGTTCCCAACCAGACAGTTAGTCGATATGTACATTACTTGAAAAAATTCAAAACTGGCTAGTTATACCCTAATCCAACCGTACTGACCAACCAGCTGGTTGTCCCTCTAGATGACCGAATGATTGGTCAAAAATCTCTCCAGAAAATTACTTAAAAAAATTTCCCAGAAACAAACCCTAACCCTACTAACCAACTGGCTAGTTATCTCTCTAGATGACCGGACGGTTAGTTAGAAACCTCCACTTCCAGAAAATTTCCCAGAAACGAACCCTAACCCCCCTACTGATTAACCGGCCGGTTAAGCCTCTAGATGACCGAACAGTTAGTCAGAACCTTCACCCTCCAGAAAATTTCCCAAAAAATAAACCCTAAGCCCATTGACTAACCGACCATTTTTCTAACTGGATAATTAGACGGTTAGTCAGTCCCCCTCATCCCCCCCCCCCCCTCAATTTTCCAAAATCCCCTAAAAATTAGAAAAATTCATGTTACCCCTATTAGGGTATGTGCTAGCCAACTTGATTCTTATTGTATGTGTAAATAAAATTTTGAAAAATTTCCTTATACAGTTAAGGCTAAGCGAGGTTAGTATTCGGATTCATCTGAAAAGCTCTTGCGAATTACAATAGACGAGAAATTTTCACATATCTCTGATTTGGTCTGTATCATTAGTGAACTTCATAAGGATCTTCAGAATGGTTTCACCACCCTAACCAAGCAACAATCCAGAACTACCGAGTAGTTGGATAACCTCAAGAGGAGGGGTAGGAAAGAACTGAAAGAAGAAGGGAAAATGAGAAAGGTCTAGAATTAGATTGGATGTATGAGTCCGAAGAAGAAGAAACGAAACCCGCAGCTGCGCCAAAATGGAAAGACAAGTTGGCTGCACTTGAGCCCTAAATAGTTAGGATGAAGAGAGCTAGACCTTAGTGTCTTAACCATGAACCCCGAGGATAAACTATCCCTCAAGTTTAAGACGCCGAGGATGAATAAGTTTAATGGGACCACAGATCCCAATATCCCAATATCCATGTGAATCAGAATAAGTTGATACAGTTGTTCCACTGTACTCTTAGCGGAGCCGCCTCCCATTGGTTTTTTACTTTGGATGAAGCCTAAGTCCGTACTTGGGAAGATGTTGTGAGAGAGTTTGTAAAATAATACCATTACAATGCCGACCTAGACATCACTCGAAGAGATTTAGAAACCATGAAGGAAGAGCTGAGAGAGATAGTTTTAGCTTTCATCATGAGGTGGACGAATTAGGCAGCTCAAATAGTGAACCATCCGACAAAGGAAGAACAATTATATATTGTCTGGGGTAATCTGCTCTCGATCTACCACGACTATATTTTTGGCCATTATCACATGTCATTCAAAGATCTCACCAGACCCTCCATACATATAGAAGATGCCATTAACAAGGGAACCATCTCTCGTGACTCGAAGCCACCAGGATTATAATGAGCCGACCCAAGGAGTTCGAATGTACAGCCTAAGCCAACAGCAGCCAATAATGTCAACACTGTGCAAGCACCCAGACATTAAGATGTGAAGCCACCACAGAGCTTAAGGGGAAGTTTACAGCATTGAACGTACCCAAAGTCTTTGAGCAATTGTTAAGTAGCGAAATGATAATTATGCGATCGCCTACCCCTACGCCAGTAGTAATACTCGAGGGATACGATGTGCAAGCATTTTGCGATAATCATCAACGAGAAGGCCATACCACGGGGAGATGCATGGCGCTTTGACATGCCATACCAGACCTCATCGACAAGGGTGAAGTCTCCCCTCTTGTGAGGCCAAATGTCGAAAAAGAACCCTTGACAGCTCCTAACGTTAACTGCATTGATGATAGCCAACCAGTCATGGATCCGGTAGCTCTCGTTGTTCCAGTCAGCCAACCAGTTTGGCAGTCGGTGTTAGCATACGATTCTCTGCCGTAGTTTTGTGATGTAATTACTTGGAAAGAATTGATGGAAAGAGAGGCCTTAAGTGTTGAATAAGAGTACGATGAAAAATTGGGTTTATGTTTCAATCCAGTGCCGAGGTATCCCACCTAACCCGATCAGGCGGAGTGTACCAGACCCCACCCCAGCCAGCCACTTCGTACCCATTGTTCTCTCAAGACTCTCCCGATGATGAAGTCCTTAGACAGTTGAAGAAAACTCAAGCCAACATTTTTATATGGGGATTACTGTCTGCCTCATAATCCCATCGCCAAGCCCTCATCAAATTACTCAGCAAAGCCCATTAACCGATCCAAACCCAGCCCAAAAACCAGTCCCAAGTGCTAGGGGCTATACATTACGTAAATGTCCTTACCTTTTCTGAGTTAGATCAGCCCAAATCAGGATCAAGCCACAATGACCTACTCCATATCACTATGCAAACGCTAGGGGTCCCTTAATCCTTATAGATAATGGTTCTGATCTAAATATTTGTCCCTTAGGCACTGTTCACCTCATCATTAACCAATCGGAGTTCACCCTATCCAGTCAAGCCGTTTGAGGTACGACAATACCTAGAGAGAGGTAATTGGCACAGTGAAGCTTCTGATGATTGTGAGTACTACTATTTTTGATGTTGAGTTTACAAGCATTGGATATACCTGCCACCTTTAGTCTTCTGTTGGGAAGACCTTTGATACGCCCTGTGGGTACAATCCCATCTACATTGCACAAGAAGGTCAAGTTTATGTTGAATGGTGTCGTCTTCACCACAGTGGGAGATTCGCAGTTACCTTAAATCGGACATGTAAAAAAGGACAGTGTTCAAGTGTCACTGATCCTTTGGATGTTCTGCTCAGTGGATTTAAGACGGATCACCCAGTTCAGTGTCCGAGTATGAAGAAATTTGTCACGGGAAAAACTTCCTCACCTTTGCCCCTACAACAGTTCAATCTTGTTCCCCATGTTGAGAAAATTCTACTACTTCTACAGAAAGGGCTTCGGCCAAAACTGTCAAGAAATTCCTAACTTCCTAGATATGGAGAACAAAAAAGACCAGTTTAACTTAGGACATAAGCCGAACAGAAGGAGAGGAAAAAAGCTATCCGTAAGCCTGCCCAGGGCCAAGAAAGATAAGAAGAAAGAGAAGGGCATGAGCATGGTCCTTACCATGAACGAATTCTTTGTCAAAGAAGAAGAGAGTGGGCCCTTCTATGGATTTCCTGAGCCAGTTTACAGTGTTGAGACCAGGAAGCAGATTAAAGGCTGAAGATATTCTACGACTACGAGTGGGTTGAAGAAAAAGAACTGCCAGTACTTACCGAGTCAAGTATCGAAATAGTTTTAGATTAGACATATTTGATCGAACTGGAAGCAATGAAAACATGCTTCACTCCATCTCAGTGCTTATCTTAGTGCTTATATGTGAAGTGAAAGACCATATCATAGACCTAGAAGCGTAATCACTCCATCACACGACGATGCGAGGAATTGGATGATTGAGTATGGACTGCTGACTGTGGGAAAGGTTAGTGAAGGAAATCCTACTGCTAAAGAAGCTCCGGATCGGAAGACTTGGATGCTTATGTCACCTTAGCAAATTTAAACTTGCTTACCTACTATGTTTTTCCAGACTAATTGATTGATAATATATTTCAATTATCCATTGGTTGTTGATACAGGTTATGATGAATTAATCAATTCGGTTAAACCCGCAAAAGTGTGTGTTTGGTGTCACAGCGGGGAAGTTGCTAGGTTTTATGGTGAGCAAATGAGGGATAAAGGTGGACCAAGCTAAAATCAAAGCCATAGTGGAGATGCCCCACTCAAAATAGAGAAGGACAAAATAGAGAAGGAAATCCAAGGGATCTTGGGTAGAATCCAGTACATCAGCCGATTCATATCCTATTTAACCATGTTCTGTGAGCCTGTATTCAATATATTGAAGAAGGATTCGACCAAAAAGTGGAACCCCTTATGCCAAGAAGCCTTTGACAAAATCAAACAATACCTTAGCATCCCCCCAGTCTTAAGCCCACTGGTACCTGGTAGCCCTTTGCTATTATACCTAACCATGACCAATACCGCAGCTAGAGCCATGTTAGTCCAAAATTTGGAAAATTCATTGGTTGAGAGGGCAATATACTATGTCAATAAGAAGTTTACCCAAGGTGAGGTGAATTATGTAGCCCTAGAGAAGACATGTGTATTTTTTGCTTGGGTAACGCAAAGATTGAGGCATTATGTTTTGGTGTACCCTGTTAGATTATTGGCTAGGATGGATCCCATGAAGTACTCATTTGAGAAGCCCATCCTGTCTAACTGCATAGCCAAGTGGATTTTTTTGTTGTCGAAATATGATATCACCTATTTCACGCAGAAGTTGATCAAAAGGAAAGGTCGTGGCCGACTTTTTAGCCGATTGTCTGACGGACGATACCAGATGATGGGGGGAAAAATTTCCTGACTAACAGTGTAATACCCGCATATTTTTTTTTCGAGTGCGAATCTTTCGAGAGCGTTAAAAATATTTTTTATTTCTATGCGACAATAAATATTGGATGTCCAAAAAAATAGGGTTAAGATGCGTTGGGGGTTAAGTTATAATTTTTAAAAGTTTGTGGATTCTTATTGTAAATATGTAAAGTTGGGGGGTCAATTGTGCAATTTTATAAAAACATAATTAGAAGCCATTTTTTTAATGTGCCACCTCATACTAGCTTGAGTGACTAAGTTATGTTAAATGATTTAATAATGGGTCTTGGGGGATAAGGGAGCCTCGGATGATAAAAAAAAAAGGAAGAAGAGAAAGCAGTAAAAGAGAAGATGAGAGGAACATAAGGAAAAAAAAAGAGGGAGAAGAACAAACAGAGCAAGGAAGCTCGGGTGAAAGAAGTGAAAGAAAAAAACAGGAGACCAGGCAAGCAGTTAACAGAACAACAAGGAAATAGAGAAGAAGAAGAAACAGGGAGAGTGGAAGGAAACATGGGGAAGAAGAGGGATTTCGGGCAGAAAAACTCAAAGAAATCATAGATAGATTGAGAGAGAAATTGTAAGGGGAACCTCTTTGTTTATTTATGCGTGTATCTTTATTTAGTGTGTGTACTCTCTTTTGCCTAATGCATGCTTTGGAGGGTTCTATGTGTGAGATGGATCACGGTTGTGAGTTGGGTTGTGTATGTATATATGTGAATGGTGTAATTCATGTGTTGTGCGTGAAAGGGGGTGGGGGTGGGAGGGGGATCTTGTTGGTAGAAAATGGTGTGAGGGTGAAATCTATGAGTTAGTGTGTGTTTTGGTGTAAGGTGAGTGTGTGTTCTTGACTGTGGTGTGCGTTTGTGTGACTGAGTGGGTGGTGTGTGTTCATGTGTGTTGTGGGTGAGTGATGGTATGAATTTGAATATGTTAGGTGTATATATGGGTGTTTATGAATGTTAGGCATGAATTGATGTGGTTGTAGGGTGCATTGGTGAGCTGCAGGAGTAGTGTGCGGGAAAATATGCCGTGGCATATGAAGGTAGAAGAAAGTGTGTGTTTGTAAGGTGTTTTAGTATGTCCCCTAATCTAAATAGTGACTGTAATTGTCACTAAAGGTAGGAATAAATTAGGCAGTTTTTTTAATAAATTTTTATAAATAGTTAGGGCCAAAATTAGACAAAGTGCAAAACTGTAACCCCAAATATTTTTACGAGACGTACGCTCTAGAAATTTTCAGGAATTTTCGGTGTCCGCAAAGGGCTCTAAATTAGAGTATCGGTTAACTAAAATTATTGAATTATTTGGCATAGTAAATTAAGTTATTTTAATCTGAAAATTTTAGGAGAACCTTAATTTATTGATATGATTCAATATCTAAAATTTCGTACCATTCCGAGGCTGATAGGTATTTTTAGCCGAACTGGCTCATTTTGGGAATGTGCGTGAGTTAATAGTGAGTTATAATACAGTATTTGTAAGCTACATTCTAATCTTTGGATTGTTCTGTTTAGGTTAAAGCAAAGGATGTTTTCGGTTAGGATACCATAACTGTGAACCAGGTAAGGGACTTCTATCTGAAACCCAATTCATCAAATTGTCTTCGTCTATTTTTCTGAATTGTTATCAAATTTTCGTTGAACTCTGTTATAGTTGAAATGTGCATTGTTTGCCTTTAATGTCATGTTTTGAGCCTTACACGTTTATTGAAAATCCTATTCGATGCTCTATATTTATTTCTCGTTGTGCTTCGATTTAATCAATGTATTATCATTTGTTGTCGTTCTATTAATTGGGATGAGATTCTGCATTGGTGTGTTTTGGCGGGAATTGGTGTATGTTGGAGGTTTTAGTGTGGGTTAGTACCTTGATGGACTAGTCGGTGTATTGGTGTGGGCTAGTACCATGACGGACTAGTCGATGTATATGAGATTGTGTGCATTGTATCTACAATTTTTCTTTGATATTTGATCAAACTAGTTATGATTCTTTTGAAACTCTTGAAAAATTATCATTGAATTGCATCTGTGAATTCTTTCGTGATTCCTTCATTTGAGCGACCTTACTGAGCTCTCAAAAGCTCACCCTTAATTTTTCTGTTCTGCAGGTAGCCCTCAGTTGTAGTTCGCATGGGCAAGAGCTAACTTTGGGTAAGACGTTTAAGGCAGCTACCCTAGTCTGTGTAAATAAGACCCCTGCATGGGCCTGTACAATTAGTGTGCCTGTTAAGAACTTTTGTACAAGTTTGTAACAGTTTAAGCTTGGAATTCCTTGTGTGGAACTTTATGTTGTTGGAAGAACTTAGCGTTATGTTGTTTTAAGGATCTGAAATTATGACAGGTGCTCTTATCTGTGTGATGTTATAGGTTAACGCCTCAGGGGTCCGAAGCAATGGAGTTTTGGATTTTTTGGGGCCTTACAAGCAGTATGCATTTTTGAATCAGAAATGAGATGGCAGCCATACATCGATGGAGTAGAAAACAGTAAAGCTTTTGGAGTAGGGATATTGTTAGTCTCACCAGATACGGTTAAATACGAAGCTTGTGTCATCGGTTTAGAGATGGCCCTAAGCCTAAGAGTTTGTGAGATTACAGTGTGTGGAGACTCAACATTGATCATATACCAGATCCAGGGTATGTGGAGGATCATAGATGAACGTCTACAAGTATACCATGCCCATTTGGAGAAAATTGTAGACCAGTTTGAAGATGTGAGATTCCATTACATATCCCAAGTCAAGAACAACTTTGCCGATGCCCTGGCCACCGTCACGTTGATGATTGACATGCCTGAAGGACAATAGGTAGAACCATTTATGATACAGAAGAGGGATAGACCAGCCTATTGCTTCATGATAGTGCCCGTAGAAGAAGACAGAGTAGCCGAGCTCTGGTATACCGATGTTCAGAATCTTATCCACGATAAGTACCCCGAAGGATGCTCCGTGAAAGACCAAGGAGCATTGAGAAGATAGGCGGCACAATTTATCATCTGTGATCAAAGATTGTATAAGAGGCATTCTAATGGAGAACACCTGTTGTGTGTAGCCGAGAGAGAGAGAGAGAGAGAGTAATCAGTCCATGGAGGATTACATGCAGAAGAGTGTGGACCACACATAAATGGCCGAATGCTAGCGAAGAAAATCCTCCAATAAGGATATTATTGGAGTAATATGGAGCAAGACTGTGCTGAGTATGTGAAGGTGTGTCATAAATGTCAGGTGTATGCCAACTTACATCATCTGCCTCCTCGAGAGTTATACAACATGACCTCCTTTTGGTCGTTCTTGATAATGCCCAAACTTAGGGTTATCTTAATCCGGCTGGAGTATTATGACACATCATCTAATCACATCATACTAATAATACAACTTATTCTAACTCACTTGGTAATTAAACCATATCATGCAACATTAAAGAGTTTACTATTACAAAACACACCTAGCAAGCTCTCTACTAGATCTCAGAGTTGACATACTGTTCGATTTCAAGTACAACTTAATTTACAAATGTACAAGTGTCCCCTTGCCTGTCTTCTCACTGTGCGTCACACCTTTTCCTTGCCTTTCGAGGGACCCTCCTTGACCTAAAATATTGTGGGTAAAGACCCGTCAGCCCACTAGCTCAATAAGATAAATCAAAGACATTTAATGTAACTTGCAACTCACAAATATTGATAATGCATGCTATTGCAATTCATTCACATTAAACAGTTCTATAAGTGCACATTGCACATATCAAATGTTCACTTAGTTAAGCATTACAAGAGTTTACCATTCCCAAATTCAACCCCATAAATAGTTAACCCTTATGTCACCACGTCGGGGAGGTAAGTTCACAGCTTTTGCCTCGGCCAAAGGTAAAGAAACCGAAAACAAATAAATACCGATATTGCCTCAGGTAGCAGTCGGAGTTACAAATGTTCTGCTCAAACGGTGCACCGCTACTCAAACACAATCAAATCAAGCCCAATTCAGTGTTCAAGTGTTCACTGATTCTTTGGATGTTCTGCTCAGTGGATTTAAGACGGATCACCCAGTTCAAATGTTCGGCTCAAACGGTGCACCCCTACTCAAACACAATCAAATCAAGCCCAATCATTTAAAATGGGTAACTTAATAATCATCAACAATATATTAACCATTCATTACAATAAAAGGATGTAACATGCTCATATGTAAGCAAACAAATCATTTCATACATGTAGGTGTCGTAATCTTCATGTATTTACACCATAAAAATTAGCTATTGATATAGCTAAAAATATCCACACAATCAAATGGTGACGTGTGGCAGAGCTGACTCCTGGTCAACCTAGTCATTCCCGGGTTTAGGGGTTACCATATTAGAGGAGTCATGATCTTGACTGGATTCTAACGTAATCAGGAAGACTGTGACATGATCTCTAAGGATCCTAACACGATCCTAATTGATCTGGCCCAAGGGCCAGCCATCAAGACTTACAGACCTATTGGAGTCTTCTACCTACAACTATATAAATGGGACTACCCCCAGGTACGTAGACAACTACACACACATACACTGTGCTATATTGCTTTCTCAGAGTTCTACCCTGTTAGCTGCACTCTAACTTAAAAATCGGAGACTTCTTCCGCCAGATCCCCACCTAGCGGTCACTCTGTGTTTTGTCTTGTAGGTCAAATATCTGTTTGTGGCTCCCGATCAAGATTTTAGCAGCAGCAGATTGGCACCATCCTTGGGACTACGACTGGGAACATGGCCAATCAGTCACCATCTAGAAACAGTTGGTCGCTTTGACCGAGATTGTTGCTCGCGTTCGAATAATTCCCATCGACCAAATAAATCTCGCGAAAGAAGGCCAACTCTTCCTCATTGTCGCATCAGGTTTGATAAAGATGCTTACTTCAAGGTAACATCTGCCACTCTGAATCCAAGCAAGGGATCCCGAAGGGATCATTCATCGGCCCCGACCCTGAATTAACCGCAGGTTGTTCAAGACACCACATGCCAACCTTACGAGAGAAATTCACGAGCTGAATGATGTCGTAAACACATTACAACAAACTCTCGATGTAGCGGTAGCCTATGCCTTTACCAACCGGTCTTATCTGGATCCCAGTGAACTTCATCTTTGACTCACCTCAAGGTCGAGTTACAGTAGCAGGTATAGGTTAAAAGCTGATCCGACCTATCAACCTAAAGAAAAGAGCGAGGAACATGTCACAAGGAATGAATCAAAGATAGCACAAACTCCTCTCCCTGAGAAGGTTGTTAAATATGAGCGGCCTCAAAGACTCTCACCTACAAACAACACCCGAGTATCATTCCCAAGAACGGAACTCCTAGAAGGTTGTCTCTAAGCCTCGTCCCGAAGGACAGTCTCCCCCGAGGGAAGATTCTGGATATCCATTATCGAGGCAATTAAGAGAGCAAAGCAACTGCCCAACTTTCGAATGCCTCAATGTGACCTTTACGACGGAAGCGGTGACCTTGGAGAATATGTCTATTAGTTTGAGATGAACATGTTACTTCTCCAAGTGTAGGATGTTGTCATGTGCAGTGTAACGCCCTGAATTTTCGAAGCATTAGTATCAAATTAACAGAGTCAGAAAAACCTTAAAAATATCAAAAAGTCTCCCCAAGTGATCATTCAGAGCATTTACTAATCAATCCCAAAGATACATCAACATATGCCATAGCGACCTAAAGCATTTAAGTGATCCCAATTACTCCGACACGGAGTTTCAAAATAAAATCTTAACAAAATTAATTTGTCTTAATTATTACATCTAAAGATACTAATACAAACTCTGAGATAAATATCGTTATCTCTCAGTCACACAGCTAGCCCTATAATCCAATCCCACCTACTGATCACCTGAAAGGAAAACAATAAGGGAGTGAGCCAAATGCCCAGTAAGGTCACTCAAAGGACCAATCAAAAGGAACACAAAAATGCCCGAGAGACGAGATTACGGAGATACAGAATTTTAGCGGAACAGATATCAGACTGAATTTCAAAATGCAAAAATGTATCTTTATACAGAAACAGACACTAGAGAGCCATTCAGAATAAGGTCACACATGCCATCACTGACATGTGTAACCAGGTTCAGAAAATTAGATCGCGATCTCTAGCTCATCCCACTGAGCTAGCCCACGTTTCAATCCACGTGGGTAAGTCAGAAACAGAAAGTCACATATACTGTGACATGGCTCATGGAAATTACCTATATAAATATCCAATAAATTGGGCGAGATATTAACCAGTCGCCAACGCAACGTAAACTAATGAGTGTCTTTCTTAGGTTACGCAAAGTACTGCTTTTACAAGCATTGACTTCAGAATTCACAAAATATTGGAACTTATATTTAAGGGAACAAAAGGACGATTACCACGAAATTTAATTTATCGAAGTATGAGTACAACGCGACTAAATAAAAACGGACACAAAAAGAAATAACCATGAAACTAATTTCAGGAGAATGATCGACTCGTGGCTGAAAACTCAAAAATGCATGTAAATGAATTTCTTGGAGATAGAGTGGGAAGATACTTCATTGTCTTTGAATAAAGAATGAATAAATGACCAATATAGTACAAACACAAATCACGCCTTAGACCCTTTTCAACTAGAAACCAAGTAAAGAACATGTAGAAAGATGAACAAAGAGGCAGTAATACGAAGGGTGAACCCAGTGACCAAGTGGCACGCATCAAGGCTTGAACCATCTGAATCAATGTCCAATCCCGTAAGAAAAACAAGCCAGCAGTAAGATGAATTAAAGCAGAAGGCGGCAGAAACTATAGAGTTAGAAGAAATAGACTGCGCACCTATCGTTCCAGCAGATTAAGAATAAGGTTTATGGCATCTAACAAAAACAAGAGTAGGCCGAAATCAAGTAGTCGAAGTTTATTTTGTTTAACGGAACGTGAAATTCATAGATGAACATAAGAAATAAATACCCTTATATAAATAGGATTGGTCGATCCAACACTGATTCAATTTCAAAAACAATAAACCCTTACCTTCAATTGTGCAAATCAATCCAAAACTTTGATCTTCTAAATCAACTGCATCAAAATCCCTAAAAAATTAATATACCCAAAAGCTATAATTAGGTTCCAATAATAACAAAATTTCATAAGATTTCTACCATAAACCTCAATTCGATACACGAAATAAATTCTTACCTTGAAGTAATGATCAAAATCTCAAAGGGTTCTTCCTAGGAATTTTCTGGAGACTTTTCTGAACTTCCTTATGTTCCTATGAGATATATATTGTACGTAACTATCAGATACCTATAAGGTATATATTTATATTCCTAAAACAAATGGAATTTCAAAATACCCATTACGTCCCAAATTCCTAATTTTTTTTTAAGCATTTAAATATGAGGGGTCTAACATGCAGAGCCTTTCCCACCACACTACGAAAGGCCGTACACATGGTTCAAGCCTCTGCAGTATAGATCCATCCATTCTTTTGACCAACTCTAGGATCTCTTGTAGAAACACTTTGTGAGCAGCCGCTCGAGAAGGAAGAACTCGGCGAGCTTGCTCAATATAGTACAGGAGAAGAATGAGTCCCAAGCTCATTATATCTTGGAAGGTTCAATGCGGAAACCCTACAGGTGGACAATCCAAACGAGTCGGTCAAATACACTATTTTCCTTTGAAGACTCCGACCCATGTCTAGGATTGCATTCTATGTCAACAAAAGCCCCCCAGGGAATATGAGGACTCTTCTGAAAAAAAGCTTATAAGTACATTCAGGTAAGAGAGTACCTCGAGAATCACATGGGACAACGAAGCGAAGGCATGGAAGAGCAAGAAAAGCGGCCCCGCGAAGAAAGCCCAGGGGGTTGGAAAGAAGCCCAAACGCTCAAAACATGACGACGACGCCTCAAGGGCCCGTTCGCCGTGAAGAATTTGATGCCCCTCAATGCCAAGCCATCACAGATATTGCACGAGACCAAAGACAAAAAGGCTCTCAATTGGCCAGAGATGATGAGATCCTGACCAAGTAAGAGAGACAAAAACCAGTTGTGCCATTTCCACAATGATCAAGGCCATGCGACTGACGATTGCGAATCGCTCAAGCGAGTAATTGAAGCCCTTATTAAACGAGGGACACTTGAAGAAGTATGTGGCACGCAAAGAAGGCTGAAAAGAAGCAACCCTAGTTGTTGAGGAAATAGAAGAACAGAAAGACAATGCGGGCATGATCAATACCATATTTTGGGGCATTGTAGCAGGAGGCTAGTCTGGGCAACCTCACAAAGCATACATCAGAGAAGTGTGCATAACTTGCCAGCCCTCACACAAGAAACAGAAGACACTGCCCACGCCCGTAATCTCTTTTCGGATGATGATATAAGGGACATGAAGAACCCTCATGATGACCCACTAGTCATCACCCTCAGAGTGGAGAGTTTTGATGTGAAGCGCATCTTGGTAGACAATGGGAGTTTAGCTGAAGTTCTATTCTACAAAGCCTTCAAAAAGATGAACATCCTAACAGATCGTCTTCGAAAGATGGATACGCCGTTCTACGGATTCTCCAACCTTTCGGTCACAGTTGAAGGTGTTATCGCGTTTCCCATCATAGTAGGCACACTTTCGACTCAAGCTAACCTACTGCTTGATTTTATGGTGGTGCGTGTCCCGTCCGCCTACAACGCCATACTTGGACGGGCCGCACTAAATCAATTAAAAAAATAGTGTTTACCTATCATCTCTAGATAAAGTTATCCTCAGAACATGGAATTGGAGAAGTCAAGGGTGACCAGACAGTATCTCGACCGTATTACGTAGCATCCTGCCGGGCGAAGAATAAGGAGGTACTCATCATTGAAGATCTTCTGGATGAGACTAAGGAGCAACCAGTTGAAGATCTCATAGACATTGAAGTCTATCCCCGATTCAAAGAGAAAACCATATGAATAAGTTCAACCCTTAAGGAGGAACTTAAGCTCAAACTTATTGACCTTTTATGAACTTACGTGGACATCTTTGCATGGATAGCAGAAGACGTGCCCAGAATCGATCCTGGAATGATCACACACCAGCTCAACGTTGATCCTTGAAGAAGCCTGTCAAGAAAAAGAAGCGAACCTTCGCGCCCGAGAGACAAGAGAAGATTGAATTGAATAAGAAGTGGATAAGCTACTAGCTGATGGGTTCATTAAAGATATCCATTATCTAGACTGGATCGCCAACGTCAGCATTGTTCCGAAATCAGGCGACAAATGGCTAATATGCATCGACTTCACGGATCTCAACTAAGCCTGCCCAGAGGATAACTATCAACTTCCAAGGATTGATATCCTTATCGATGCTACTTTAGGGCACGAGCTGCTCAGCTTCATGGATGCCTAATCCGGATATAAGCAGATCATGATGCACAAAGATGATGTTCCTAAAACTTCGTTTCTTACAGAGCGTGGGCTATATTGCTAGGTGATGCCCTTCGGGCTCAAGAAAACCGGAGCTACATATCAACGTCTGGTAAATATGATCTTCTGTGACCTGATTTGTCACGACCCGAACCCATAGGTGAGCCTATGAGCTAGGCCCGTGACCGGCCGCAGGCCCACTAAGCCTCTACCAGGGCTCTGCCAGGCCTACTCCAACCTGTACTTAGAATTCATTTCAACTTGCTAAATTCTAAAATAATTCATTGGATATTACAAGCCTCATATAGAATTTCCTCAACAATCAATTTAAAACTCTCACTTACAAGTCATTGACAACTTTGAAGAAATTCGAGGAGACATAAGCTCCAAAATTCTCATATTACAAATCCCGCAACTACATTCTTATGGCCCTCATCAGTGCCGATTCCATCTAGGTAATCGCCTAAAAAAAATTAAAGAATGATTTTGGGGCCCAATAAGCACACATAACATGTCCCTAAAATAGGTTTGAGGGTTTCAAAACATGCCATGGATTTCTCTTTTCAAAATCAGGAATTCAATGTCACCATAACAAAAAATTCTTCATTATATATACATACATAAATGCACTTGTAGAATAATAAAGAAAGCTCATTTGCATCTATCTCAGATAATTCATACTTAGGTGTGCTACGGTCAGCGTACAAGGCCCCTTGACTAGGTCCCGAAATCCCTCCTACACCCGGATAATAATTATGTGGACGCAAGGGTGAACCACAAACAACAATACTGTGCATCAACATACAAGCCCCGTTGACCAGGGCCCAAAATCCAACATTCCCCCGTTGGATATGGGGCACATCAACCAAGTCAAGTTTACCATCTCATCCAACATGTACCGAATTTAAATCATCTACTCACATAACAAACCATGGCCTTTTTAACTCAAATTTTCATAAAATGATTAAACATGAAAACATAAGCAGTACAAAAATTTCAAAAACTTTGATTCGATTAAATCATGTATACATTTATATATTTTGCAAATAGACTCTATGGAGGAACATGACATGAGTACTTACTTGGATAGCTAAGCGGATCTGGTTCTTGTTCCCAAACCTTCCACATCTCTTGTCTATCAGAACCTAAATAATAAACCATATGGATGTTATTTATTGCCTCTCAATCATGCCTAGGCGCTCAATTTTCCCCAAGTGTGCGAAATTACCAGAATGCCCCTAGACTTTTGTAAAATTATCAAATTACCCCCAACACCTAACGTACCGTTACACACCCAGTATAACTCAAAACATCCTTTTAAACAACTAGGTGGGTTTTTGGACAAAAATGGCCTTTCTGAAAATTCTCTGTTCAGAACCCTACCGTTACGGCACTGAAATGCCACAAAATTTCAGATGCTCAAGCATCTCAGTGTGTTTAGATCACTGTAACATTTCTGGCCAAAAATAATTTTGTTTACTATATCAAACAATTCAAAAGCCTATTTTTAAAATAAATCATTTCAGGCCCTTTCCATGCCCAGAAAAATCCTAGAAAATCCATGTCAAAGCTTTTACAAAAATAATGAGAGTTGTAGTTTTGCACTTTGCCCAAATATGCTAAAAAATAGCTTAATTTTTTTTGGAAATCGGTTGTTTAGAAATCTTATATGCTGAGCGAATTCGATAATTGTTTGCATTGTTTCTTTTGAACTGTTGTGCCTAAATTCGATAACTGTTTGTATTTATTCTTGTTATTGTTTGCAGTTATTCTGAAATTCTGAGTGGTGAATTATATCAGCGCTCTTAATTGTCATTAAAACCTTAGCTGATTTTGATTATTTGAATTCATGTTTGTGATACCCTGAAAATATCAAAAATTAATCTAACCGTGAATTAGATTAATTAAGGGGGGCTATTTTTATTAAGTAGCATTATATGAATGATAATTAAGTGTTAGGGAGCTGAATAAAGGGTTAGTGTGGCCTTGGGAGTTAGAATGTAATTTTGGAAAGTTAGGGGGCAAAAATGCAATTTTGGAAAATTTGGTGAACGAGATGCATATTTTTATTAAGAAGCATAATTTTGGTGATAATTATGTGTTAAGGGGTTAAATGAGGGGTTAGTGTGGCTTTGGGGTCAAAGTGTATTTTTTCCAAAGTAAAGGGGTCAAAATGCAATTTTGGGAACCTTTAGGGACCAAAGTGCAATTTTGAAAGTTGACAATTGGTGTCAAGATCTTGGAGAAATCAGTCCAAAGTTTGCCACCTCCTAGTTGATTTTAGGCTGACTAAGTGAAACAAATGATAAATTAAAGAATGGATGAAGATTAATGAAGGAATTATAAGAGAAAGTTTGGTGGGTGGAAAATGAAAATAATAGAAGTTTGTGAACAGTGACCCTGAGCAGTGAACGAAGAGCACAGAAACAGGGAGGGAAAAGAGAGAAGAAAAGAGAAGAAAAAGAGAGGAGGAAGAAGAAGATGAAGAAAGAGAAAAGAAAACCCTAAATCTAACGGGGTAATCCCTTTGTATTGAATCATTAATTGTGAAGAAATTATGGGTTTCATTTGGGTTTATTTTCGGATGACATTGGACAATAAACATTTATGTGTTTCGGTGTGTATATGTGTATAATGATGGAGATTGTGATGAATTCATACTATATGTGGTGTATAGATGAGCTTAGAAAGGAAAAAAGGAGAGAAATGGGTAAGGTTCCAATGGTTGTGCGTGTGTTTAGTGTGTGTTCTAAGTGTGTATATGTGGGTGTGTTAAGAGTGGATTAATATGGGGATTTTAGGTGGATTAATGTGTGTTAAAATGTGTAAAAAGGTGGATTTAGATGAATTTGGGTGGGGTTAGGAGTGGTGGTGAGTGGATGAATGAAATTTGTTTGGGTTTATGTATTCGGCAGAGATGGGACGAGAGGTTGAAGATGATGGTGTGTGTGCTGGAGGTGAGATACTATGTGTTTAAATCTGAATAGTAACCGTAAGCGTCACTGAAAGTGAAAATTTAAATGAATAGTTTGAACTCGAATTTTTAAAAATAGTTAGGGTCAGATTTAGCAAAAATAGACCCTAATTATTTTTAGGAGACATGTACGTGGAATTTTTTTGTGTTTTTATGAGGTTAGGAAGGGGGTTAACGGACGTGATGATTGTGGAACTTTATGGTAAAATTTAAAATAACAAAGTAGCGCGGTTTCATGTAAAAATTTTATGAGGACCCTAGAATGCTGAGATGTTTCATTTCCCAGAATTTTGGGCCATTCTAAAGTTGATAGTTATTTTTGGCCTTACGGGCCGTTAAGGGTTCAATCCAGACACTGGTTCGAAATTTTCGGGCGAAAATTTTCTAAAATATTTTTTAGCTTTAAAATAACTTGGGATGCTTAAAATAACATTTTACAGTGCTTTTTAGACTTTTTCGGTGCCGGGAATCCTCAGCGGGCATTTTGGTTATTTGTCACCTAGAGAGGGGTATTTTGGTAATTTTCCCGGCAAACTTTTCCGAAAGACTTTTTGGTCCGCGAAGGGGTGTAAGACATCTGAAAAAAGTTATTTTAAAGTAGTTTTGAGATGTTTGTTAGGGCGATGGCCGCCAGGGGTGTTTTGGTAATTTTCCCTTTGAAATTTTTTGAGGGACTATTTGGTCTATAAATGATGTTATACATCTAAAAAGTGGTTTTAAAGCGGTTTTGGGGTGTTGGTGGTGTAGCGGCCATTAGGGGGTATTTTGGTAATTTGTCACGTTGGCGTTAAATTCTTGAGAACACACGTTATTAAGCGTTCGGAGTGGTAGAAAATGGGGAATGATGGTAATACGTCTAAAATAAGGGAGTTGTTATTGTGGATGCGTCGATGAGACTAGGTTAAGGATCCGGTTATCGGATCAGATTATCTAGCTGTCGTAAGACGTTATGAACGGTTAAAGGAGAAGGGGTAGAATAAAGAGTGCGTATATGTTTGAATGATGTCTAACGAGCAAGATATTATTTGACTAGGTGATGTCTCTCGTTGCAATCAGAGGTTGCGAGTTGCTTCGGCTATAAGCCAATCAGGTAAGGACAATGCGGTTCTGATATGCTAATCCATTGTTTCGATTAGCATGGCATGTTGATCAAGTTTATGTTAAACTCTTGTTGTTATGATTAGACACCAGTAGTCATTGTGACCGGTATTCGTTTATTTGAACTATGTTGTTGAGGACTTAAGGTAGAATAAATTCTCTTAGTCCGTCTCGTTGATGAAGTTTGGTAAGAATAATTCTTGTCCTCGTATGTTATAATTCGATTCGGTTAGCATGCCTGATGTTGGTGATGAAATTGCGTAGGGGTTGTTGTGAGATAATTGGCAATTGTTGATAGCCGATATTTCTCTTGATTGAGAATGTTGTTAAGGACTTGTGGTTAAATTTCTCCCGAGTCCGCCCTGTCGTTGATTAATGGTGTTACTTTGAGAGGATGCGTTGTTGTGGTGTAATGTCGGCAGTTATTGGTAGTCGATATTTGTCCTATTTAAGAGCGTTGTTGAGGGCTTGTGGCAAACTTCTCCCAAGTTCGCTCTGTCATTGTCCGATGATGTTACGTAGAGGCTGTTGTGTGGTGGTTATGAGATGTCTGGTAATTATTGATGATCGACATCCCTCATATTTAAGAGTGTTGTTGAGGAATTGTGGTTAAATTTCTCCCGAGTTCTCCCTGTAAATGATGCTTACGTTGAATCCATGTTGTTTTGTTTGAAACATCGATTGATCTTTTGACCCGACATCTCTTGTTTGGGTTGTGTTGTTGAGGACATAAGGTGGAATAATTTCCACTTAGTCCACCCCGTTGGTGAAGCCTTGTTGTTTTAGCCGTAACGCAATGAGGGACAAACATTTTTGTGGTTTCCCTTCTTTATGGTAGCGTCTCTTTTAAATTACTTGAGACTGAGATGAACACCCCATACAATGGGGCATCAATAAGTTGAACACCAGGGAAAGAGGAGTAACTGGTGACCAGTGAAAGTAAAGTAACTGGTAGTCAGTGAAGAGTTAAGTAACTGATAAAAAGATGAAGTGCACTAGAGTCTGTCCTGTCTGGTCAAGTCAAGTCAGTCGTTTCCATTCGGGTCTAGTCTGTCGTGTCTGAGTCTGCATTATAATTGATTTTATTCGATGTTGATAATTTTAATGACTTGTATTTTGTTGATGTCTACTTTTGTATATATAGATTGATGTCCACTTGCATAGTCAGTGGGTCAGTCAGTCGGTCTTGTCCATGAAGAAGTTGAGATGATGATGTTCTGTTGGGCTTTGAAGCCGCTCAGTCTAACGAAAGAAAAATATCGTTTGACGAATTACATTGATGTTGAAATTTATTGTATACTCTTGATTCATTTATATCGTTGAGATGTTTATTATTCCTCCGAGTCTCTCGAATTATTTGTACACGATATTCCTCGTGTTGTCTTTACTGGGCAGTTTGTGCTCATTCCTTACGTTGTGTTGTGCAGGTTATAAGACTGACCAAGAGGAACCCTCTAGGAAGTAAAATGCGGTAATCTAGAAAAGTTGAGCGAGCGAGACAAACTAGATGGGATAAGACGAAGTTTGAGCTACGAGGTATGTCGAGAGGAGCTAGATGACTACAGTCGTGTATTAGGGTGTAAACATTCACATTGTTTAGAGACCTAAAAGTCTTCCGCTGCCGTACAATGTATGTTTGTAAGAATTTTTTTGTAAGGACGCATTTTGGAGCGTTTTTTAATGATGTATGAATATGAGGACGTAGTTGCTCTGTATTCAGCACAAGGTTATGATGTAATCGTGATAGACAACTCAACTCCGGTGATGTCACTAGGGTTGGGGGTGTCGCAATGTTGATGCTAAGCATTGAATTTCTTGTTGATTATATGATTGTTGTCTTCAGTGTTGACCTGAGAATCTGTTCTGTGGGGAGGCGTTATAAGGGGTCTGAATCTATGTAATTATGCAGGGCTAGTACCTTAACAAGAAGGTCTAGTTATCTTATATCATGCATATGTACACTTTCTATGCATTGCCTGAATGGCATTGCATCTGCCCAGGGTCAATATCTTTGAATTTGCGTACATTGTAGCTTAAAATTATTGTTTTGAAAATGTTTGGAAATGAATGTCTTGGTATCTGATTGAAGGGGATTGAGTTAAAACTCTTCCCCATGTTGTGATCAACTGTTTGTGATTATCTGAAACCCTTCATCATATTGTCCTTGAAGTATCTGTGTGTGAAACCCTTTGGCAAATCATCGTTTTATCTTAAAATGATGGCTTTGAAAATGATCTTTAAATGATCGTTTCGATGTCCGTTTATAATTGTTAATGATCGTTTTGGAACCTGTTGTGATTGTTAATATTTTTTGGTATCTATTTATGATTGATTATGATCGTTTGGAAATCTTCAAACTGTTATGATCGTTTAAAATGTCTTGAAAAATTATCATCGGATGGACTTGTGAGTCATTTTGTAATTCTTCAGTTGTTCCTTGAACGACCTTACTAAGCTCTCAAAAGCTCACCCCTCATTTGATTCCCTTATGCAGTTAATGATCAACTGTAGAATGCTCAGGAATGGGTTTAGAGTCTATGTGAGATTCCGGAGAGCCCACCACTACTCTGTAGTAAGACCCCTGCGTGGGTCGGTACAGTTATTTTGTTCTATATGAATTTGAGTTTGTAAAGAACCTAAGTTTTATAAGTTTAGGTTTAAGCAAATTTTCTGTAATCTTGTAGTTTGAAGAATTTGAGTTGATGTCTGGTCAGATGCTTTGAAGTATGTGTCAGTAAATAGGATTTGACATGTTTGATGTGATGTGATAGGTTAATGCTCTGGGAGTTCGGAACAATGGAGCTTCAAATTTTCTGCCGGTCGTTACACGCAATGACTATTAACAAAAGTCAAGGGCAGACATTGTAGAATGTTGGTGTGTATCTTCCAAACCTGGTATTCTCTAATGATCAGCTTTATGTTGCGGTATCACGTGTAATGGATCCTGCAGGGTTAAAGATCCTGATAGCTAACAAAGATGACGTGTCATAAGGATTACACAAAAAACATAATGTACCATGAAGTTCTTAATGCCTTTGCATGTTAACATTGGTGACCTCTTTCTCCTTTACCAATTAGCCCGGTGGTATATGTATATGTCAATTAAGCTTCTTAATGCACATTATTGAATTTAATAGCTTGTCCTGACGATTTAAGCTATAAATATATAATACTTAGCTTATGTGTGGTGTGTTTTACTTCATCCATTATGTCTTCCTCATGTGTTAGTCTCACCGATACACTTTTTGCGTTTCTATATTCACTCGGATTAAAATGGGACATGAAGGCTTGAATGGTCAGGATGATTATTCTTTATGGAGGCAACTGAATATATAAGGCCTACAAGAACTTCAAGTTTTTATTTGTTGACAAACAAGTGAACATCATTAAAGGAAATCTTTTAGTAGTTTTCACAATAAGAATAATCACACATTTAATTCACTAGCATGATGCTATCCAAGGGATGGTAGCTACGGGTGAATTTGATTATTTTAATGAACATTTGAATGAGGAAATTTTTTATTGTCTGAAAGAGGTTCATATATATCCTGCTACTCAAGGTACAACTTGGTTCCTCACCAGTATTAGCTACACCTTTTGGAGGACACTTCTGTTGAGTGAGTTTTTGAACACTGCCATAAAATACCACTTTACAAGTTTCTCATAGTCAATCTACTTGACATAGTCAATTTGTTAAGTAGGACTACAAGTTGATAGTTACGTTGCAATGAATTTTTACTACTACATCGTACCATCACAAATAAAGAAAAATGCTAACACGACTGTCTATAGTTAAAGATGTTAGTAGTTTGGTGGTATTTGTCACAGAATGCCAGATTACACAATGCAATGATACATCAAACATAAATATTGTGCTCATCGATCCAAGGTTCGTTCCTTAAACTTTACCTTACTTGTTATAAGTTGTTTGTTGGCAGATCGGAGGTTGGCCGCGTCCATCTACTCCCTTGTTTACTCGACCTTGTGCGTGACTGCTGTGCCATGACTATAAGGAAATAAAGTTGTGCCCTTACTAACAACAATTGCTTTTGGTGCAGTGGTAAGCGCTTGATCCTAACAATTGGTATCAGAGCAGGTCACGGGTTTGAGTCCCCCGTGGTGTATCTGGGGAAGGGATTGTTGGAAAATCGGAGGTTGGCCGCGTCCATCTACTCTCTTGTGTACTCGACCGTGTGCGTTGACTGTTGTGCCAGGGCTATAAGGAAATAAAGTTGCGCCCTTACTAACAGCAATTGTTTTGGTGCAGTGGTAAGCGCTTGATCCTAACATTGTTAATTTTATGAATCTTAACTAAGTATCATAACAGAACTAAAGTTTGTCTTCACAAAGGGGAAAAAAAGTTTAACTGTGATAAGGCTTACTCTATGGGGCAGACTTCCAACTGTTGAAGGAGGGAACGTATTTGAGAATGTGGGGAAGAACATCAAATCGATTGGGACGAGCGTATAAGGAGTATAAAGGTAGATGTATATTTAGTTTTCATCCCATATAAATTTAGAATGTAAAACAATACACACATAAATGCATGATTAATTCTATAGTCTACCAGTTTCAGCAAATTATATATCAACATCAAACATGAAATTAACCACTCAATCAGCAAGTGTCAGGCAACAATTAATTTGTGTGATAGTTTCTTTATTGAGTCTAATGATTATTTTTGTTATATCTATCAGTTTTACGATGAATGTTGTGTGCTAGGTTTAATGAAAATCAACGTGCCAAATAGTTGGTCAACTGGAATGGAACAAATGGCTTATCTGTAACACGCTCATTGATGGTTTCAAATTCAAAAAGAATGCATAAAGCAATTTGGCTCCAAAACAAATGTGATGTAATTTACTTAAGGTGGCACATTTCATTGCTCAAATTTCAAAAGTTACTAATGAAAAATATAATGTTATAGGTGAAATACTTTGTATAAGTGTGTATTGAGTTTATTGACATGCAAAATCTATGGCATGATTCATGTGTACATGCTAGAACAAGGTGAATTATCAGCGTGGCAAGGTGATGTAGTACTTGAACCGGAGCAGAAGTACATATTGTGCCCATCTATGTATGTGACAATGTGTATTTACGATACGTGTGTAATATACTAAATGAGTAATCATCCTTTTTGATCTTAAAACAGATACAAACTGCACATTAAGGTATTTGATTCAAGTGATAGGAAGTAACTGATACTCTCAAATAAGCAAACCGAGTACATTTTACAGTGTTTAGCATCTCAACTAAGACACTTGAAGCAACATGTACATTTCATATTTTTTATGTTTTAGCTTCATATTATATGCTTTGTTTAATATCGTAATGATTGTTAGATACAGAGATGACATGTTACAACACTATGTGGAGTAGGCAAGGACGAGATTTATTCATTAATAGTCTACACACTGACAAATACATATGAAAAAACATCTCTTACGTATATAAAACGGGTGCTAGGGTTGATTTCGAACGACATATGTTTGTATGAAAATGTTTTATGACAATAAGTAAGAAGTGTGAGTAGACATAAAGATAATAAAAACTCAGTCCATCATGACTGGCATTTACCTAAGAGATTTACTAATCAAACTTATAATATTCATGTTGCACATGGACATGTAGTTCAAAAGTTAAAACGAGAAAACTGAATGTAGTCAAGGACTAAATTCTTCTCCACTTAGTACTCCCTTCGTGCCACAAAAATTGATGAGATTTTCTTTTTAGGATGTCCCAAATTAATTATTAACTTTCCTTTTTTGGTCATAATTTTAACTCACTATTCCAAAAATACCCTTGCTAATTGATTTGGAAAAATTGGGGGCCACCATCGTGTAATCCCAAAATTGAAAAACCCATCATTTCTCTCCTTTCTGTACATTGGACTCCATCATTATTCACCTCCCGTTTCTTATTTCATTTTTCGTCACCACCGCCGCAACTTTCGGCAACGCAACATTCTTTTACTTCAAGATCACCCATTATTTTAGTCGAGCACCCACCATGATAAAGAGATAACAACCTATTTGCGGTTATCTATGACACTGTCAGCGCCGTCACCTATTTTTTAATCACCACCACTCCGACACCAAACAACATCTTTCCGTCCAAATGAGACCCATCTTCCTAAACGAGACCCATTGGTGTAACTCGCCTTAAACCGATGTGGCCACCTTAGATTTGGAAGAAAAATCAACCACTTACAATGATCGGTGGTAATAAGTCATCCGTCCAGACAAGATTCAACAACGACTAGATAATGAGTTTAGCACAACGACTAGGCGTGTTGAGGCGTTAAACCAAGCCGAGGCAGACGTTCGACTAAGCGCAGAGATTCGATTGAGATTTGATGGGTAGACATTCAATTATGCTTCACTTAAGGGTTTTTATTATTCGTCGACTAGGCGTTTAAAGGCAACTGAGATTTGATGGGGTAGGCTAGGCGACGGCTTTGAAGGTGTAGAATCGTTTTTTAAATTCCGCAAGGAGTTTTCACATTTTGTTAGACTTTCAAGAAAAATAAAGTTGAATTTTTTTTTCTTTGTAGTTTAGATCTTGTAAATAGTTCAAAAAACTGGTTGAATATGAATTGCCCAAATGACTAAAATTTTTTATTCATGTGATTTGAGATTCTCTTGATTCAAGGAAGAAAATTTGAAAAAACAAAGACGAGATACTTTGGCGACATCCATGGATTCCGGTGAGACGCATTAAGTTGGAAATCCATCAAAAGAAAATAGAACTTATGCATAATATTCTAAGCAGTTGCTTTAAGTTAGTGTGAACATAAGTTGTCTAGTTTTTATTATCTCTCATGATGAGCTTTCAACAGTTAATATGAAGGTTGGTTTTTAGAGTGGTTAGGAGGTTAGAGGAAGAACATACTGATTCTAAATGAAGGACCCACGTGCTGAAAGGATAAAAATGAGTAAAAGTAAAATTTAAGGACAATATTGGAAAGTCAACATTACTTATCATCTGTATTATATATTATGCGTACAAAGTTAAAATAGTCTATCTTTGTGGAACGTAACGACTACATGTTAACTAATTGTATATATTTTACTTATAAGTTTTGTATATCTATACTATATATAATAGTATTCGATTGAATGCTATTAGCCTTCCAAAGTGTCACCCCAATTTTCTCAGTTTTTTATTTCTTTTTTTAAATATATGTTACTTGTCACGAGCTCATTGCCCAAAATCAAAAGTTTATGGTTTAAACTAACCCTTATGTCACGTCCTAATTGTTAGCCTTAACCTCCATTAGGTTTCTTGCCTCCCTTCTGAACACCATATATCCGGCCATGTCTACCCTTCTTAAAATACTAAAACGTCCATACCATGGAAATACCCACATCTCATGCTTTTTAGATGACTTTGCAGATTCACAGGGCTCCTTTAAAAAGGTATTAAGATTTTAAAATTTCATCTATTTGTTTTCCTCATAAATATAGGTTCTTTTTCTGCAGCTAAGTCTAACCCTTCTCTGCAATTGCTGCAACCTTTGGAATTTGTTATCTTTTTCAGTGGTTACGACAACAGATCTATTGTAGAGAATGGCTACAGACAATCTAAAAGAAAAGCATGACAATTTCAGTTATGCTTTTCGAATCCCTGGTTTTGCTAAACGACGAAGACAAATTACGGCACATAATGGCAGAGACAAACCATGACAATGTTATGTGTCTTTTATAAGGTGGGGTAAATAGTTCATTGATTGATGGGGTTTGATATAACTAAAAATATCCCTCCAATCTATGGACGACACGTGGCAGGTGTGACACGTAACCCATGCCGACTCATTACTGATATGGCACTTACCATATCAGTCACCAGACAGAATCCTAAAGAAACTCTGACTCTATCAGCAGAGATCAATATGGGATCCTCTAGGATCCTAGTGAGATTCTGATTAGAGTTGATTGAAGCCTAATTCTAATTGGACTCCTCTTGCTACCACTATATAAAGGGGGTCAAGCCCCCCAGGTAAGCCGAAGTTCACACATATACACATTGTGCAATATTGCTATTCAGAGTTCTACCTTGTTAGCCTTCTCTGACTTAAGCATCGGAGCGTTCCCCCGCCGGAACCCCACCCGGCGGTCACTCCATGTTCTCTTTTACAGGCCTGAATTCTGGTACTGTTCCCGATCCAGTTTTTAGCTGCAACAGATTGGCGCCATCTGTGGGACCTCTACAGGGAACATGGCCAACCACTCTTCTTCCGATGACTCTTCACAGAATCATGCCCAGAACCATCATGCGTGAACTAGCAGCTCTCGTCGACCAGGTCGTTCTCATGACCGACACTCGACCCCTTTACGCCGCCATCGCGCCAATTCTTCCGAAGATGTTTACGTCAATGTAACATTTGCTACTCCCGAATCAAAAACTAGACCTCGGAGAAACCGATCTCCGACGTCTACTCTGAAAAACGGTGACCTTCGCCATCGTCTGAACCGTCAGTTATTCAAAACACCACATGATAACCTTACAAAGGAAATCCATGAACTGAAGAATGTTGTAAACACTCTTCAACAAAAGCTCGACATGGCATCATCATTCTCATCTTGACCCTAACGACCTTCATCTTCGTCTCAGCTCCAGATCAAGCTACGGCCGCAAATACAGATCAACGGCCGATCCAACTTATGATCCAAGAGAGAAAAACGGAGATCACATAACCAAGAGTAGATCATGCTATCGACGAGATCCATCAGTTGAAGGCAATACCAACCCCTCCCCAAACGGATCACCAAAGCTGAGACCCTTCAAAGATCTGTCCCCAGAAAAAGGACGCCTGAGTTTCGTTCTCGAGAACGAGACTCCTGGAAGGTGATCCCTAGATATAACTCTCCAGAACGATCTCCCCCGAGGGAAAAATCTGGATATCCGTTATCCGAAACCATCGAAAAGGCAAAGCTACCTCCCAATTTTTGCATGCCTCAGTGTGACCTCTACGACGGAGCTGGAGATCCAGGAGAACATGTTTATCAGTTTCAAACAAACATGTTACTCCTCCAACTTTCAGATGCTGTCATGTGCAGAGCCATTCCTACCACTCTGAGAAAAGCTGCACATGCCTGGTTCAAGTCTCTACAACCAAGATCAATCCACTCCTTCAGCCAATTATCGGATCTCTTTCAAAAACACTTTGTAAGCAGTCGCTCCCGAAGAAAAAACTCGGCGAGTCTGCTAAACATCGTGCAAGAGAAAAATGAATCTTTGGCATGCTTCGTCGGACGATTCAACGCAGCTACTTTGGAAATCGATAACTTAGACGAATCTGTGAAGTATATTGCCATCCTCAGAGGCCTCCGACCGACATCCAAGCTTGCGTTCTCTGTAAACAAAAGTCCTCCAGGTAATATGAAAGTCCTTCTCGAGAAGGCTAACAAATATATTCAGGCTGAAGAATACCTGGAAACACACAGAGAACGACATGGAGAAGAGAAGAAACGATCTCGAGAGATAACTCCTCAAGGAGGCAAACCAGCAAAGCAATCTAAGCGCGATGATCGACGTCCAAGAGATCGGTTTGCTTCAAAAAACCTGACACCTCTCAATGCAAAACCGTCGCAGATTCTCCGCGAGATCAAAGACAATAAAGCACTCCAGTGGCCAGACAAAATGAGATCTCGACCAAATAAAAGGAACAAAGACTTATGGTGTCACTTTCACAACGATCATGGTCAAACAACTAATAATTACGGGACGCTTAAATGAGAAATTGAGGCCCTTATCAAGCGTGGCCAGTTGAGTAAGTTTGCAACTCCTGAAGAAGAAAGACAACAGACACCTCTGACCATGGAGGAAAGAGAAGATCGAGAAGAGAATGCGGGTACAATCAATACTATATCTGGGGGATTAGCAGCAGAAGGATCATCAGGATAGGCTCGAAAAGCATACGTCAGAGAAGTGTGCATAACAAGTCAGCCCCCGAATAAAAAACAGAAGATAATACCCGTAGCAGCGATCACCTTTTTCGATGAAGATTCAAGGGGTATAAAAACTCCTCATGACGATCCGTTAGCCATCACAATGAAGGTCGGGAACTTCGATGTAAAGCGTGTTTTGATTGATAACGGAAGTTCCGCCGATGTCTTATTTTACGATGCATTTCAGAAGATGAACATTCCAGCGGACCATCTCCGAAAGATGGATACACCGTTGTATGGATTCTCCAATCATCCAGTTGCGATCGAAGGTATCATTGCACTCCCAGTTGCGATCGGCACACCTCCGGCACAAGCCAACTTCATGCTTGATTTTGTGGTGGTAAAGGTCCCCTCAGCATACAACGCCATATTGGGATGACCAACACTCAATCAATTACAGGCAGTAGTGTCAACTTATCACCTCAAGATGAAGTTCCCCACGGAGCAAGGGATTGAAGAGGTGAAAGAAGACCAAACTACAGCTCGTCAATGCTACGTGACTTCATGCCGATCAAAGAGCAAAGAAGCATTCATTATCGAAGACCTCCGGGAAAACACAAAGATACAAAGGGGAGAACCAGTTGAAGATCTTATTAGCATTGAAGTATATCCTGGAGAAGAAAGCAAAACGGTTCGGATAGGTTCGAATCTTAATGAAAACACCAAACTCGAGTTGGTGAACCTATTGAGAACCTATGCGGATATATTTGCATGGACAGCTGCAGACATGCCTGGAATTAATCCTGAAGTCATTACCCATAGGCTGAATGTTGATCCATCCAAAAAACCTGTGAAGCAGAAGAAAAGGACTTTTGCGCCAGAAAGACAGGAGAAGATTGAAGAAGAGGTAGATAAACTCATAACTGCCAACTTCATTGAAGAAGTCCACTACCCAGATTGGATCGCCAACGTAGTCATGGTTCCTAAATCAGGCGACAGATGGCGGATATGTATCGATTACACAGATCTCAACAAAGCATGCCCGAAGGACAGCTACCCGCTCCCAAGGATAGATCTTCTTATCGACGCTACTTCAGGTCATGAAATGCTCAGTTTCATGGATGCGTACTCTGGTTATAACCAGATTATGATGCACAAGGACAATGTCTCCAAAACTTCGTTCGTCACAGAAAGAGGATTATACTGTTATAAAGTGATGCCATTTGGACTCAAGAACGCCGGGGCAACCTACCAGCGTTTGGTGAACATGATCTTTCGGGACTTGATCGGAAAGAACATGGAAGTTTATGTTGACGACATGCTTGTCAAAAGCATAAAGCCTGAATTCCATGTCCAAGACTTGAAAGAAACCTTCGATATCTTTCGAAAGTATCAAATGAAGCAACGACGATTTGTGATCGTAACGATAGACTACTTCACCAAATGGACTGAAGCAGAATCTCTCTGGCAACCATCACTTAAGCCAAGTGTGAAGACTTCTTCTGGAAAAACGTCATCTGTCGTTTTGGAATACCAAGAGCTTTGGTCGTAGATAATGGAAAACAATTTGACAACAACAACTTTCGAACCTTTTGTACGAATCTGTCGATCGATTTGAGATTCACTTCTGTAGCTCATCCACAATCCAACGGACAGACTGAAAACATGAATCGAAACATCCTACAAGGATTGAAGAAGAAGCTAGACGAAGCTAAAGGCGCATGGGTGGACGAACTCCCCAAAGTGTTGTGGGCTTATCGAACAACCCCACATTCAGTCACAGGGGAAACGCCTTTCTTACTCTGCTATGGAACGGAAGCAATGTTGCCAGTCGAGATAAGAGTTCCAACAATACGGGCCTTACACTTCAACGAATTAAACAACGAAGATGGACTCCGAGCAAATCTTGATTTGGTAGAAAAAGCTCGAACCCAAGCCCATGCACGATCTGTTGTCATAAAACAACGAGTAGCACGATATTACAATTAGAGAGTCCGATCCAAGCAGTTCAACGAGGGAGATTTAGTCCTTCGCAAACTAGAAGTTTCCGATCCAAAGGCAGCGACGGGAAAGTTATCTCCAAACTGGGAAGGACCCTACCGTGTTATAAAGGTGCTCAAACCGGGCACCTACGCACTAGGGACACTTTCTGGAGAATCCATCCCTCGTACTTGGAATGCTGAGAACTTGCACAGATATTACCAGTAGTGTCTTGGCCCGAGCCAAAACACTTCCTTTTTTTAGGGATAAGGGGCACAGACCTTGTCAGAACTCCAATATCTTAAAAATAGTCTTTAGCAGATTGTTTCGAATAAATGGGTTGTTAAGCAATCCAATGTAAACTTTATCTTTTGCTCTAGCAATAAAGTTATTCTTTCTCAGTATTGTTGGAATATAAGCTTAGCCAAAACATTCTGTCTGAATAGAGTGACAGCCGAACACTCTGCCCGAACAGAGTGACAAGCTTAGCCAAAACATTCTGTCCGAACAGAGTGACGGCCGAACACTCTGCCCGAACAGAGTGAGAAATTTGAACCAAAACATTCTGTCTAAACAGAGTGATGGCCGAGCGCTCTGCCGGAACAGAGTGTATAACTCTTGGGTTTTATAAAATACAAGAGAAGCCAGACGTATTAGCTACAGATCTAAGTCCGTGAAGAAACAAAAGTTAATGGGGGCATCGTCACTCCACCAAAACTCTTGCTTCTTCGAAATATCGGCCGAGCGAGGGTGCTCGACTTCTTTGCCGACTCTTTAAGTGACGATTAAAGGGTTTGAGTCAAAGTAAAAATGAATAATACTGTGTGAATGGTAAAACACAAAACCACGAGAAACACATAGTAAGAGCAAAATACCGTAAAATTAAAGATAGAGTTTTACATATAAGCCCTTAAGAGGGCATCAAAATTCTGTCTAAACAAAACAAAGAAACTAGCTACAAGTCTAAGCCTCAGGGGCATCACCAGAAGGACCTTCCCCTGGAAGATGAGAAGCTGCAGCATCCCCTGCCTCTGAAGGCATAACAGTCTCTCCAGATGGTGACACTACCGCAGGCAGAACAAAATCATCCAAGGGGATGTCAGGAAAGCGCTCAGCAAACATCTCCTTGGCCTTCACAAAGCCAAGCTCATAAATCTCCAGGCCATCTTCAGTCCGCTTCTTCAACTATTCATCCCCTGCATTCCCATCCAAGAAATCGCGGATGCCTTGGTCTCGAGCTTTGGTCACCTCTTCTGCAGCCCTCCTTTTAACTCGCTCCAGTCTCTTCTCCAGAGTCGCAATCTGAGCAAGATGATCTTCCTCATGCTTGCTCAACTCTTCAGCACGATGGATGGCCTCTTGTGCCTCCTTAACTGCTTCCCTCGTCAGCTGAGCCTCCTCGGCCGCCACCTGCCTTGCCATCTCAAAGCGAGAAAGCATCTCAGATCCACTGGCGTACATCTGGAATGAAGATTGGGGTCATCAACTAAATGAAAGTTGAAAACAAAAATAGAAATCTAGTTGAGACAAAGGACGTTACCGTATAGACGGCCTGGGCAAAAAAGCAGGCAAAGGTCTCGTGGGTCTGATTTTGGAAAACCTCCTTGTCTCGAGGAAGAATTCCATGACGAAGATGCTGCTCCGAGACCTGGCTGTCCGGCATCCCAAGGTCATCACGCCTAAGTGCCCATCTCGGATGAAAGATGGGATCATCTTCAATAGAAACTTGCTCAAGGATCCGTGGAGAGCGTTCTGAAGGAGTGACTCTAGTCCTCTTAGGAGCAGGAGGCAACTCCACACTTGGTTGCTTCTCCTTTCGCTTTCCCTTAGCTTTCTAAAGAACGCCAAGGAAGCCTCCCTGCTGCGATTTTCCACTTCCGCTAGCCATTTCTGTAATGAAGAAAGAAATCAATACGGGAATAAATATTGAAATCAAGTTTAATTCAATATCTTATGCAAAGCACACCTAGAGGAACGGTCTCAGCAGATGACACGCTAGGAATAGCAGGAAGAGGAGGAATCAGAAGACCAGCTGGAATGGGCTTTGAAGGTATGATCTTTGCCCACTCCAATTGCTCCTCCGAAAGAGGCTCATCTATATAAAGACCACCTCGAAGTTTAATGTGACTAAGTATGTGCTTAGTCTGGCTGTTAGGGTAGGCTTGCCAGGATTTTCGAAATCCTTATAGAAAGGATTCCACACTCTATCAAACGAAAGCTCCCCCTTGTCCAGTCGGCCAACAAAGAAGTATCTAGAATGCCAGCCTTTATTTGACTTCGGGCCTCCCTTCAAAAGTCGTTGCCTACTATGAATGTAATACCATCCCGGGCAGTTGGCGACTCCTTTGACGAAACAGACTTCAAAGAAGACTCTCATAAAATCTGTTACATCTGGTTTGTAGCCTGAAGTCTGGACCAAATATATAAGACCGGCAAGCTTCCTCCAACCATTTGGAACAAGCTGCCCGGGAGCCATGTGATAATGCTCAATGAAATGAAGAGCAAAAGGATGAAGAGGAAGTCTATACCCAGACTTCACCTGCTCTTCGTAGACACCCGTCTCAAACTTTGTGCCGTAGTTAGCTGGTTCACCCAAACCAGGAAGACGAGCATACCAACCTTCGGGAAGAGGATATTCCCGAATTAAATCCTGCAAATCTTCAGAGGACATCTTACTAGACTTCTCGTCAGCAGTATACTAAGGCATGAGATTAGCCTTATCTTCGGCCTGATCCTTTACATCTCCTAAAGGATTCCTTCTAGACAAAAATTGCGAAGGCTGTGAAGATGAAGGTGGTAATGGTTGAGAGGATGAAGGTTGGAATCGTTGAGAGGATGAAGGTTGGAATGGTTGGGAAGTTGAAGGTAGTGGAGGTTATGGATTTGAAGTTCCAACTTCACTTCCTGAAGTTGCAACTCGTTCTGAACTCGAAGACGAGCTACTACTCGAAACAGAAACTGAAGTATCAGACATGTTTTCTACTACAAATAGGAAACTACGACAAACTTGAAGTGCTGAACAGAAATGATAGAAGAAAAGACTTACTTGCAGAGTAATGTGCTCCCAAAAAAGTTTTTCGAGTGAAGGTAAAATGAAGTGAAAGTTCTCTTTTTATAGAGAATCGCCAAGTAACCGTTTCTTGGAAAATGCAACGGTTCGTGTACCCCACACATGTCACAAGCTGAAGAGTAGAGGAGCTCAAAAATTTTCAAATTCCCGCTCACACAAAAAAAAAGGACACGTTGGAGGCACCAAGACTTTGGATGAGCAGAATTATGTCCGAACACTCTGTCCGAGCAGAGTGACAACGGCCGAGCAGAATTATGCCCGAGCAGAATCTCATCCGAACACTTTGCCCAAGCAGAGTGACAAAGGCCGAACAGAATTCACCCGAGCAGAATCTCGTCCAAACACTCTGCCCGAGCAGAGTGACAACGGCCGAGCAGAATTATGCCCGAGCAGAATCTCGTCTGAACACTCTGCCCGAGCAGAGTGACAACGGCCGAGCAGAATTATGCTCGATCAGAGTGACAAAGGCCGAACAGAATTCGGCCGATCAGAATTATGCCCGAGCAGAATCTCGTCCGAACACTCTACCCGAGCAGAGTGACCAAGGCCGAACAGAATTCGGCCGAGCAGAATTATGCCCAAGCAGAATCTCATCTGAACACTCTGCCCGAGCAGAGTGACAACGGCCGAGCAGAATCTCGTCCGAACACTCTGCCCGAGCAGAGCGACAATGGCCAAATAGAAGTCTTCCCGAGCAGAATCCTTTCCGAACAGAACCATGTCCGAGCAGAATATGGTCCGAACAGAACCATGTCCGAGCAGAATAATCCTTCCCAAATAGAAGTCTGACCGAGCAGAATCCTGTCTGAACAGAACGATGTCCGAGTAGAATATGGTCCGAGCAGAACCATGTCCGAGCAGAATCCTTCCCGAACAGAAGTCTGCCCGAGCAGAATCCTATCCGAACAGAACCATGTCCGAGCAGAATATGGTCCGAACATAACCATGTCCGAGCAGAATATGGTCCGAGCAGAACCATGTCCGAGCAGAATCCTTCCGGAACAGAATCATGTCCGAGCAGAATTTGGTCCGAGCAGAACCAAATCCGAACAGAACCTTGTCCGAGCAGGCACTCTTTTGAATATTTGAGATGTCAGAAACAGGTTCAATTCTGTTTTTGGCATATTTCGCTATCGTCAGTGGAAAAGGCGTGCTTCCACCGGCTTCGTTAAACGCTGGTAAAAGTAGGGGGCATATGATATAACTAAAAATATCCCTACAATCTACGGACGACACGTGGCAGGTGTGACACGTAACCTATGCCGGCTCATTACTGATATGGCACTTACCATATCAGTCACCAGACAGAATCCTAAAGAAACTCTGACTCTATCAGCAGAGATCAATATGGGATCCTCTAGGATCCTAGTGAGATTCTGATTAGAGTTGATTGAAGCCCAATTCTAATTGGACTCCTCTTGCTACCACTATATAAAGGGGGTCAAGCCCCCCAGGTAAGCCGAAGTTCACACATATACACATTGTGCAATATTGCTATTCAGAGTTCTACCTTGTTAGCCTTCTCTGACTTAAGTATCAGAGCGTTCCCCCGCCGGAACTCCACCCGGCGGTCACTCCGTGTTCTCTTTTGCAGGCCTGAATTCTGGTACTATTCCCGATCCAGTTTCTAGCTGCAACAGGGTTGTAATTGTATTCTATTTGCACGATTCCCAGATTTTTAGTTTTATTAGCTTTTTCTTTTCCATGCATGGAGTTAACATAGTTCGCTTGGTTGAAGAGTTAAAACTTCATGGTTAAAGGCTTGAAAGCTCAATTGGCTGAGATATATGTCCAGGGTACATTCATATATAAGTGGTTATAAATTTGATTATGGATTTTGTAATATCCCGAAAATTTCCTTTTTTCGTGTGTAAAATTTTTATTTTTATTAAATAAGCTTGTGGTCTTTTTGAGAATATTGAGAAAGTGATTTTTATCATTTTTAGTCGAATGGAAAGTGTTCAATATTTTGAGATGGAAGTTTCTAAAGGTTTTAGTCGAATTAAAGAGGTTTTAGTCGACTAAAAGTGTTTTGATCAACTAAAAGTGTGTTTTAGTCGACTAAAAATGTTTTGGTCGACTAAAAGTGAGTTTTTAGTCGACTAAAAGTGTTTTAGTCGACTAAAAGTGAAAAAAAATTAATAAATAAAAATTCGCCTAAAAAGTTTTTAGTCGACTCAAAGTGTTTCATTCAACTCAAAGTGTTTTAGTCGACTCAAAGTGTTTCATTCGACTCAAATGTTTTTAGTCGAATGCAAACTTAAATTTTTGTCCCTCTATATAAATAGTGTCTTATTTCATTTTCTTGCTTTTTCGGGGTTTCTCTGTTTCTTCCTCCTTTGCGAGAGCGAGAGCGAGAGAGAGAGAGAGAGAGAGAGAGAGAGAGAGAGAGAGAGAAGGCCTTGGAAGTTTGAAAGATCTAAGGTGAAGCTTAAGGTTTTGCTTTTCTCAAAGGCTTGGCTAAGGTAAGGGTTATTTTCGAAATTTACATCACTGATGGACCAATCGCTCTTGTAAGTCTTTAGTTTCTTTTTGAAATCTGAATTTCTTCGAGTTGAGTTAAGTGATTCTTCTTCTCCTCTTTGCTTTGAGATTTACTATGAATAACTTGTTCTAAATGCTATGACTTGTGAAATTTCATTTTTTGTCGAATTTGTATGATCTTAGAATTTGCGATATTGATATCGTTCGTTTTAGAGATTATCATTATTTCAGAAACTCCATATATTGTTTGACATGTCCGGTATTTGATTTTGTTAAATTGAATTCTTTGTTTTGATAACTCTATGAGCTATGTCACAGTGTATATGATTTATGTCTGACTTACCCAAGTGGATTGAAACGTGGGCTAGCTCAGGGGAGTTGAGCTAGAGATCGCGATCTTACTTTCTGAACCGGCCTCATATGTCAGCGATGACATATGTGACCACTTTCTGAATGGCTCTCTAGTGTTTGTTTATTTATTCAGATATGTTTTGACATTCGAAATCTGATTTGATTGTCCGTTCTGTTGAGACCCTTTGTGCTTCCGAAATTTTTGTTTTTCTGATATTTTCGTTTTCGTTTGATTGGTCCTTTGAGCGACCTTACTGGGCATTTGGCTCATCCCCTTATTGTTGTTCCTTTCAGGAGACCAGTAGGTGGGACCTTGTATTGGAGGGCTAGCTGAGCGATCAAGAGTTAGCTGTTTTGTCTCAGATATTAGTTCTGACGCTACTTGGGTATATTTTTGGAAACTCCGTGTTGGAGGACATGACTTGTATAAAAGCTTTGGGGTCATTTTGTTAGACATTGATGTATTTTGGAAATTATTAGTATATGCTCTGATTTACCATTTTGGAGTTTTTATGATAATTATAAGATTTTATCTGATCTCTGTGTATTCGGCATTAACGCTCCGGAAATAAATCCGGGGCGTTACAGATTTACTATCCAACTCCATAAACAATATGTTTCTTTCCGCTTCTTAAATGAAGCACACAGCTTAACACGTGTTACTATGCTTCATGTCTTTACATTTTGTTCCGAAATGCGAAAGTTTCTTCACATCTTTTGTTTTTAAAATCAAAATCGATTACAAGCCAGTTTTTTCGTCATTTTGATTCTAAAGTCAAGTTAACTTATTTTGTTTCACGCAATGCTGGAAGTAGACAAAATGCAGCTTGGTATTGATAAAGATGCTTTTAGTTACCACAAATGCACATATCCATGTTTGTAGATACTTTACTTTTCCATTGGCCGACATAAGAATAAAACATATTGTATGCTGGTGAACCGTTTTCCTAATAATTTTGTTGTGGCGTTGCTAAAAGGATCTTAGGATTTTTCCCACAGACATTCATGTGAAAAGATTTAAAAGCGGACACAGACGATAAGTTTAAGGTATAGCCATGACTATGTATGTCACTTCAATTTGCATCAAATATTGTTATAATCAAATTTATTCTTTTCTGATGATTGGTTGTAATCAAAGTTTATTGCAATAAGATATAAACATTGCTTTAGTTTGTGTTAATTTCAACTTCTTGACTAGCAATTCATTATCATTGTAGACTTTTACAGTGACTAATGGCTGAACACATCCCACTTAGATTCTTCGATTCAAAAGTTATCCCCAAAATTCATTACCTTGAATGGAGCTACTGGAAAAAACTTCAGAATACCCACAACTTTCTTTCAATCAACAGTAAAAGGACAAAGTTCAGATATTTAAGTTTTAAGGCATTTTGTTTTGCGCCCAAGTTCAAACATTTTCTCAATATCCTTTGCTGTCAACACTGAGCTAACTCTTTAAGACATGTACTTTGGTAAATGTCACTTCCTTGGAGGAGTAAGCCATGGGGTGATATCTATGAGGCACTGTAGACAAGATTTTTTGAAAAGTATACTACAATAATTGGATAAAAGTATCCAAAGTAAAAGAGTTTCCAGTTTTCATTGTGGCTCATACTACAATTTTACGATGTCATATTTGTCCCAAAAATTAAAGTACTTCGTAGTAAGAATGTTCGTTCAGTTAAGTTATCCTTGAAGGCTTAAAAAATCAAAAGGAACAATAATAATTTAAGCTAGCATCACACAATCGTAATGTAAGAAAGCTTAGTTTAGATTGCATTTACAGAAACGAGACCATAGTTATCATAAGTTGCTTTAACCTTATAGAAGGAAGAAATTGTTTACATAACATATCCTTTGGGAAGAATGTGTTTCAGCATAATTATTGGAATGGCAAATCGAAATGGGAGCAACTCGGTTGAACACATTTTACCTCTTAAGCTATGGATGTAAATGTGCTCCGTAAAAGTTTAGTTTGCACATGGATTGATATAACCCTCTAAGATTTTCTGCTTTTAATCGGTAGTCTTCTTCTTTTGTACGGAGTAATTATTATATTTAAATAAAATGACATTTGCATTTTATTTTCCCGTACATAACACATCACGGGGGGGTGCTAGCTAGTTTCGATTACTTTCATTTACAATGTCTCTTTATACAGATGATGATTATGATCCGGTACAGCGCGGGAGCATGTAAGATATCTGATCTGAGAAAGATAACACGAGAGAAGAGGTGAACACCCTCGACAGCAAGCAGCGTTGCATGGCTCCCACGTGTCACTCCTGCTGCACAACACCCGTCACTGTCCTCCCTAAAATGACGAGGTTCCGACTCTCTCTCCTCCTTCTCTGTCGAATTCTGTAGATGCGTACACATTATACGTAGATGTAACTGTGATTGTAGCAGTCGCAAACGCATTCCATCTGGGAAAACGAAGAATCAAACTAAGATGATGATGGGGAGGAAACATCTTTCCGCCATTGCCAACGACGTCCTTCAGAGATGCGCCGAGTAATACCGTATTTCTGTGTCTCTCTTTTGAGTTGTTTTTACTCTGCCACAGTTTTGTAGGCTTTCACGTGAGAGTTATATTAAGCTTTTGCTGGGAAATATGTCTAAACTGAGATCTGAAGCATCAGCTAGTCACTACTAGTCCATGTTACGATTTCTGTTCATCAAGACAAAAGGAGAAATTTTTGGTTGTTAAGATTCTGCGACATTGATAGTTATAGTGACAAAATTTTCAATAAAGGCACTGATTGATGACGGAAATCTCTTTGTATAGGGATTTATCGAGACTAGATATCATTACGTCGTCGGTACATCATTCATCTTTGCTTTTGTGGAAGACGATGTCATGGATTCTAACCTTTTTTTAACGAAGAGTTGATCTCGAATGATTTGACTTATTCTCATCCAGGCCCTTTATGAGTTGAGAGTTTTGATTTATCCGTTAGCTGAAACAGCAGGATAAGAAAGTATTGTATTGTATGGGATAAGAGAGTAGGCCGTTTATCCATGGATATATGCTAATTTGTCTTGACATTGTTATCCAAATTGGCAACATCAGTAACGGGACTTCCTTCCCTACAATTTTAGAATTTTGAGTTTTGTAGTGCGAGAAAATTTATTAAAAATGAAGCAGGTAGCTGTTATTAGAATTCTTCGGTTTATATGGTGAGAAAAACCTTTAACAAGAAAGTGTTTGTGTGTAGGAAAATAGGCACATCTGTTGATGAGCAAGAATTTGAGTCTCTTTGGAAGCCGGAGGCAAGTGGATATTCGAGGAAATTAATTGAATTCTACTGCTCAAAAGCACTCAATGTCATGTGTTGTGACATTCAAGAAGAAATCAGTGATGGCTCATTTAGCCGGTTTACGTTTGACATGATGCTCGCTTGGGAGATGCCCTGCTCCGATGATGAAGAATCGTACAAGGTGCACATCCTTCCTTCTCTTTTAGTCTCACATATATGTCCACTTTTTCATCTATGTTATTGTTCTCTTTAAATAAGTATGAGTATCTTCCATGTTAGACCTTCAATAAAAGGTGGTGACATAGAGGAGATTATTAAACCTATGTTCTCAAGTCTTACCATTTACCCAAAACTTGTGGAAGGTTGAGAAATCAAACTGATAGAGTGATGCTAATGTTCTCACTACAGTCTCGCCTTATGAGGGCCTATGCTTTACAACGTACTTGGTAGAAATTGGAGGTGATTAGTTTGAAAAACGTTCTTTTGGTTTCCACTAGAAATGAAATAGCTATATCTAAATCTATGGTACTATTGCTTTCTATTGGGTTCACCTGATTCAGGACCTAGGTGGAAAATACCATGCTTTACTTCTATGATTCGAAGGTTGAGTTGTTTTCGCAGATATAAATGTAGTTCAATCTTGGCACTGAAACTAGCTTCCATCTTGGCACTAGATTTGGCTTCTATTCTCATTATTCTGCTAGGGTAAAAATGGAAGCTACAAGTTAGCTTGTGTGCGAAAGTGCATGGTACGTTTCAAGTTCGGAAGCTAAAAAATCTGGCTACTACTCAATGTTATGCAGATTTTTCTATTCATGATACTCGGGTTGTGAAGGTGACAACCCATACATTGTAAGGGAAATACAGCACATCTCTTAAACTATCAACTTTTGGCGAAGTCCCCCCAGACTTCAGTTCATGTTGAGTAAGTCCGTAATAACAAGTGAAATAGGATGTATTGGCACTTAACCAACTTTCCATTGCACCAAGCTAACCACCAAAATCTGCTCTGTGATACCACTTCTCATTTTTCATTTCTGTTTCTTTACCTCCACCTTAAAGCCCCAACCACAACCACTACACTGCAGGCCATCGCCGTTTCCTCTCCTCCTTCCCCAAACCTCAAGGTATGTGCCCCACTCAAACAACCATTTACAACATCCATTCCTCTCCCACCTCATCAAGTCCAACAAATGCCTTCAATTTGATTTTTTGGTGACCGTGAAAGATTCTGAAGTTAATCACTGTCTCTATATATCTGTTATAACTTTGTGAAGAATTATAAGAAGTTTTGAGGACTATGAAGAACTTCTTTATAGTAAAAAGAAGAGCGTTGTGTAATCTGTACAAGTTGATTGATTGGGATTGGGCGTTCGCATTTTTAATCTTGTAAGTGGTTCATTTGCAGTTTAATCTTTTGCTACAGTAAAACATATAATGGCTTGGCCGAACACGTAAAGCCTTTTTGGCTTGGCATGTCCAAAAGGCAAGGAAATTGCTACAACCGAACTACTTAACCAATCAATATGCCTGGGATTCAAATCAGAACTCCTCATCTTTTTGGACAATCTAGGGGCAAGTGGGGTCGCATTAGATATCTGGAGGAGACCATCCATGCACTAGGTGACCACCGCTTTCTATTCAAGTTAGATATATGAACTAACTTGCTGCTTGTTCTGAGAGATGCTTTCTATAGGCGCAGTGTTTTTCCCATCGTAAAAAGAATACGATGGGAGTTAGGAAGCACGGACACTTCTTTTGGGTCAATGTATCGTGTTTGGCACCTATCAATACCCCGACACCCCTCGGAAACCTTCAGACACGTGTAGGGATGTTGTTTATTTATCTTAATTATGGGACACTGTGTCAGACACTTCTCTATAAAGTTGTCTGACACCTACAAGGCACAACTGCAAAGTTTGAATGAGGGCGGAATGTGGTTGAAACAAATATGAGCATACCCATATATTATCTGAACATATTGATATTTAGCGGTGTAGGGTGTGAAACATTGTTGTTATTTGTAAATTGCGTTGTCTAGTGTCCCCGTTAGTGTTGGTGTGTAACGCGGTGTCCACGTCTGTGCTACTTAGAATGAGAGTTGCTTCATTTGCTCAGAAGCGAAGATGGCTTTGGCAACCGAGTAGTATTAGGTTGCGAAAGCTCACATCCAGCCTCGTCATGCCCTTCTTTTCAATCAATGCTTCTAATGTTGCACCTGTCAACAACAGGGGCTTCTTAAAACCCTTCGCACAAACAAGACCCTTATCAATTCCAAAGCAATTGTTAGTCTGGTCACCATTTGGAAAAAGTCGTTATGGGATACTTTTCTATGAGCCATTGCCCACAAAACCACAGTCTATTAATTGTTCGTACATACTTTAGGGACGACTAGATATTAGCGAGCACATGCATTGATAGATTGCTCACAAACTAACAAGAACCATATAACCAACTTTATAAATGGGGTAAATACAGCTTGTGCCCCTCATTTTTTCAGATCAAACAGTTCAACCCCCTCGGGTATCGTTTTTCACAACCTGCCCTTCACATTTTAACTCGTTATAAAATTCAAAAAAAAAAAATTCTTGGTGTTATTGTTGATTAATGACCGGCACCTGACCTGGAAAGGTCATTAAAACGTAGTGATGCAGAACAAGGATCCACCATTTTATCTCATATATGCTGAAATCGTGGAACTGTTAATCTCAAGCAGCAGGATCCCATGATCTTAGACTCTTAGTACGCCTGTGCTATTTCTTTGCTTTCGATAAAGCCCCTAAACCGTTCTGCATGATTCTGGCACTTAAAAAATACTCCTTCAGTCCAAAAAAAATTGATTATATTTCCTTTGGGCTGTCCCAAAAGACTTGAATTCGTGTCTGCACTTAAATTTTCTTCACTTTGAGTAACAGGAGTGTGTAGCGAAGGGGAGAGAGGAGAGGAAGATTCCAGCGAAGCTGACACAAGAACAGGATGACATCCCTCTTTTCTATACAGATCTCATGCCACTTCTTGTAAGGAACTATTCTCCTTCTAGCATTTTCTGCTACTATGGAGCTAAATCATTTATAGTTCAATGGCAGCTAGTGGGTTTCCCCCCCCCCCCCCCCCTCCTTCTGACAGAAAAGTAAGCATGTGGTTTATATTGCTTTTCTGTTGCATTGCGATGGTTCAAATCAGTAGATCTTGTCGTAACCGATTACCTAATTTTCTCTTTACTTTCCCTGTGATTTCGAGTCTTTAAATCTAATCATGGTGCGTTCTATTGGTAGGTTGACCAAGACCGAAGTGTTGGAGAGGATGCATTTGTGTGGTTGGGGACATTAGTTCCTTTAGTAGTGGATGTCGTTAATGGCAGATTCACTTTTGAGACTCTTACTGCCAGTACCGCGAACAGGCTTCATTTCCCTGCTTATGATAGATTCTTGAAAGAAATAGACAGGTGAATCATCTGATCTCATTTTTGTATTTATCTTTACTTGGATTTAAGTAGATATTCAGATTTTAAAAGGAGAACAAAACATAGAAAGATAAGGGAAGGAAAGGAAGGATAAGACATAGAAAGATAAGGGAAGGGAAGGGAAGGAAAGGAAGGATAACACACCAAATAACCCTGTTCAAATAATATTTTCTAGGTAATAGTCGACTCGGGCATGAGAGGTGCCTTCCACCGCGGGGGGGGGGGGGGGGGTGGTGTTGGTGTTTGGAAAGTGAGAAGAGAGGATGGCGATTTTGCCAATAATCAGCTGGTATGTCCTAACCTATATACCGACAGAGAAGATACAATTTCTATGTAAGAAGAAAAAAATCTTACTTCATCGTACAGTATAGTTAGTAGCTTTTATGTCTTGTACATAGTTGATAATTGTTTATATCCTTCTTGTTTTTATGGATTGTATTATAAGATGCATAAAACATTTGCAAAAGCAAACAACGCCAAAGGGTGTGGAGCTTGCAGACGATGAGTTTATACTGCATGTGGAGGGAACTGCAAGCACACAGAGAGTGGTGCGCCATATAGGAGGAGCAAGTTGGCCAGGTATGTTCCGAATACTCATCCACTCATTATTAAATTCTTCAACTGCAGGAAGCTTTTCAGTTACATATCCTAGTCATCATGGTGGTATTTCCAGGCAGGCTTACGTTGACTAATTATGCTCTTTACTTCGAGACCTCGGGAGTCATATCTTACGAAGATGCAATCAAACTTGACCTCTCGAAGGACGTTGATCAGAGCGTAAAACCAGCTGCCACAGGTCCATGGGGTGCTCCACTTTTTGACAAAGCCATAGTTTATGAGTCCTCTGAGTTGTAAGCTTACTTATATATTTATCTTTTACCTTATGCATAGTGTAGCAAACATAGACCATAGCAGACTCTAAGTTGCAGCTCGCTTCGTCAATCACAATCACTAATTCTAATGGTTTTACTATTAAAAGGCCATTTTATTTCCAGTTATTTCTTTGCACAAGGTTTCCTAGGAGTCACTTTTTCTGGTGTTAAGACCTCCAAATCAAGGGTAATGTTATTTGATGCATACTCAGCAGAAGATTTATATTAAAGTGGGGTAAAGGAACCTGCTTTCTAAAGTCATTTGTCGTTACTTAATTTTCCTCCCCAACGCAAAAATCCAGAAAACTATGCAATAGATTTAGCCTCTCGTTTTATTTTCTTGAATTGTCTGATGCACAATCCCATCCAGCATCCTAGGCAGGCAACTAAGTTGGTCAAGCTTTACTTCCTTCAGACATGTCATAAAATCTTGTCCTTCTATGGTGCTTTGCTTGCAACTGTCTAGGCAAGACGGTGTTGTGCTTGAGTTTCCAGAGATGACGAGCTCCACAAGGCGTGACCATTGGCTTGCTCTTGTGAAGGAAGTTATACTGTTGCACCGGTTCTTATCAAAATTCAAGGTAGAATCTCCTGTACAAGCATGGGAGGTGCATGCACGGGCCATACTGGGAATCGTAAGGCTCCATGCAGCTAGAGAAATGCTTAGGATTTCTCCACCTGTTCCCAGAAGTTTCTTGATTTTTGCATTGTTTGATGAGTTGCCCAAGGGAGATTACGTCCTACAAGAGCTTGCAGAGAGTTTGAAGAAGGTTGATTGCAGCCACCCCTGCAGTGCTAGCTCAATCCTAAGGAGCATGAACATCTCCCGACCATGTGCCCCATGTGCAGTTGTAAAAGAAATCAGTGAGAAAAGTGGATGTGTAGGTGACCAAGTTGATAATCTCTCATCATTGGAAGGTGCCATTAACCAAGTCAGGGAGGAAGCAAAAGAGATAGATATCGCCAAAGCTACTGCTCAAGGGCTAAAAGAGGAAGGCATTGGGGAGAGTGCCCTTATTTTGAAGGTAAGAAGCTAGACCAGAATTTCTGTGGGACAAAAAACTCAATTGATTTTTTTTTTTGGTAGAAGATGCTGGTATATATCACTACAAGTCGTAGATGTATTGCAAAAGGCTATTGTGTCTCTCAAAATCACACCTTGCAGCAACCATAGTCCTTAGCAGTACTTGAGGTGATATATATGCCACATTGCGAGTCGAGTCGTGTTTGCTAAACACTTGGATTATGTTAGGGTAAAGTTTTCCTCAATTTCTGGAGGTCCAAAGCTCCATCCTCAATTTTCTACAACTGTGCATCAACTAGTGGTAGGGGTGCTCAAGGTAAGATGGCGTGAAATAAGCCCATTAGTTAAAAGAATAATTCTCCTAGGATGAATTGCAGTAGTCGAAAGGGGAAAAATTATCTGGTTCTGGGGTTTAATCAGCTTTTGTCTTTCAAGCTCAGTCCTATCAGCATGTACTTGAACAGATATTGGTACACATATCTAAAATACCTCACAGTTCATTTGATTACATAGGAGTCACTGAAACCTCTTGCAAATGTATTGCCTCGGTTTGAAGAGATTTTAACCTGGGAAAGACCAGAGATGACCGTAATTGCAATTGGCACGATTCTACTAGTTGTTTACAAGTAAGTTTTCCATACCAATACATAAGTTTTGTGTCCTCATCTGTTGGAAAGAGTGATACACCGTTGTGCATTGGTGGTTATATATTTGTTATAATGATATCATGATTTCATTTCCCATGTAGGGAGTGGGTTGGGAAGGCAATAGCTACTTTTTTGCTGTGGCTAATTTCCAAGATGGTGTGGGCTAGACGACAGAGGATTGGAAAAAGAACCAAAATCATCGTTTGCACTGCCTCTGATCAGACAACAGTGGAGAGCTTAGTATCAGCACAACATGGATTAAAGACTGTACAGTATATAATGCAGTTGGCAAACATTACGATTTTGAAAATTTGGTCAATATTGCTCTCGAGGTCACCTAAGGTAAAGATTGGCATAACTTGAAAAGTGGAACTTCTTTCATGGTAATGTTGCTTATTTTTATACAGAGGCAGGTCTATTTATGGATCTTCAATGTGTTGGCAGTTCTTGCAAAACAGACTATTCTTACAAATACTTAGCCCTGTTGGACTTTTGTGTGAAACTAAAGTTGGGGATTTGTTGTTTTCCCAATTGTCGTCCTCTTTAGCTTTTCTGAATTTGTCAACTTTTGTGTTAAATTTAACAGCACACGGACATCGTTATGATGGCTATAACCGGAGCAGCAATTGTGTTGGCAGTGGTACCATTCAAGTATATTATCATGGCCCTCGTCTTGTATTGCTTTACAATGACTTCAAAGCTGAAGAAGCACGTGGAAACTCAACAGGGTAATCGGCGGTTAAAGGAATGGTGGGACTCCATCCCGATTGTTCCTGTTGAAGTTGTAGACAAGGCTCCAGGCTACGAGACATAAGTTTGGCATGTAAGTAGCGGTTTTATTTCACGTATCTCGAGTGTTAAAGTGAAATATGCAAATTACTGTTGTACTTTACCTCAAATGCCAGTTTGGTCATTGGACACATAGTTGTATCAAAATGATTGGTGGACTTGTGGTTGGACCAATCGAGTCCTTTGGCTGACATCCATTAATACCTGTCTTCCAATAACTTTCTTAGTTGTATTCTATTTTGGGACAAACTATCAACACGTCCGGCAACACTATGAGTGTTTTGCCAGTGTCTTTGAACTACAAATTTAGCCGTTTTAGCTCCTGAAGTAACACGAGTGAGCCAACCATGTCCCTCTTTTAGTCATCATTGTCAGGTAGCTGCTTGAGGGCCCAAAAGGAGGAACAAACAAAAACATCTTTAAACAATTGTCAGCGTAGTCCTTGAACTTCGGTTTACATTCTTTTCATTTTTGCTTTTTTGCTTTTTTGCTTTTTATTTATTTATTTTTTGGTAACAAGTCAATATCGTATTGCTTACCAAAGAATTATGTACACTGTCCATCAAGACCATATACCCATCACTGTCAAAGCTAAACTCAAACAACTCTCAAAACTCAAACTTGAAAAACAAAAAGCAATCAATCAAGCTAAATCTGCCTTATTCCACCAGAAGTTGTTCATTGATCCTCCATCTTGCATAGAGCTCTTTGTTCTTAACAGTAGCAGGTACCTTGTCCTAGTTGCTTGCTCTAAACTTGATCCATTGCGAGATAACCTGCAAGCAGCCCTGAGGACTAGCCATCTTTTGATCAAAGATATTCGTGTTCCTTTCCATCCACATTTCATAGATTGTTGTTGCACATATCAACTTCCTCAACCTTCCTCTGAAACTTTTCCCTCTAGATGTCCTGGTTGTTGTTTGCACCATGGGACTCCATTAGTGAAACTGCAATTCCATTAGAGTTTTCCTTGATACAAGTCCCCAAAGTTCTTTAACATAGGAGCACTGGACTAGAAAATGATCCTAAGTGCCGGGCTGTGTGGAACATAGAACACATCTATCATCTTGTATAATATTCCGATTTTTTAGCTTGGCTCTAGTTCTTTTTTTTTTGTTTCTTGCATCCATTTTTGCTTTGAATCCACCAATATAATATACCCAGATCCACTCAAATCCATCTTCCCTTCCAACCCACGCTCCACACCCTCATAGCAGATTGACTTCCTCTCTCTAACTCACCACCCATTTCACTTCCAAATACAACAACCATTTATTTCATGCGAGAAACAAGGCCATGGCAGCTATGAACCATACTTTGTGAATCACATATAAAAGAAAAGGGTTTAGAAAACTCACCGAAAAACCAAGGAAGATCGCCGGAAAACTTCTTGATCTCTTTCCTTGTCCAGGCCTTCTCTCTAACCCTCTCTCTCTCTCTCTCTCTCTCTCTCTCGTTAATAGGTATGCCGGCTGGACTGAGTCCTTGGTCGACTGCCCAGAGATTGCTATATATTTATACCTAAAATAAAAAAACCCTAGTTATACAAAGACACCAAAACCCTTCTCATCTTTTTGTCGCTAAATCTTCTTACCTGAATTTATCATCGCGAAAATGGTCCAACAATATATCTTTATGATAATTTATACGTTAAGAAAATTTATCAACGAGTTATTATGATATCTCGTTTGACAAAACGTCGTTACTAAGTACGCCGCTACTAAATAAAATTTATTGTGTCTAAAAATTTATACCGATGCTAAGATAGATAGTTGGCCGCTAAAATACACGTCGACGTTAAATATATATAAAAATATATCGTCGCTAAAGAAACAAACATATTGCTATAATTCACATCAACCAATTTCATCATCGTAACTTATAATCATAAAAAAAAATTGTTGCTAAAGATCCTTAATGATACCGCTTATAATAATTGTCGTTAAATATCTTAAAAGAATCACTTGAAAAAACTACTACTAAAGTAGAAAGCAAATTTACAGGAACAAACCTAACCGTAGATTCGGGGTGTTACATAAAATCTTGGACACGCATTTGTACATCACATTACAACAAGCAATGGGCCTAAAATCTTTCATAGTGCATGAGACTGAAATCTTTGGTATCAAGGTTAGTGATGTGCTATTAAAAAACTTGATCCCGCTGTTTTACCTGAATATTTCTTGCACTGCAGCCATCACATTGTGTTAACCGCCACCCAATTTTCCTGAAAAAAAATCAACTGAGAATCCATCAGGGCCTTGGGCTTTATTTTTCTTGAGAGAAAACATGGCATCCTTAATTTCCTGTTCTGATATAGGTTCAATCAGCCTCTCTTGCTCTTGTGTTGAGACTTGTTTATTGATAATACTAGCTAGCCTGTCCCTTGTGTGCTGATGATACTACACAGGTGTTTCCAAAAAATTTGCCAACTATTGAATAGCCACTTGATGGACCTTATAAGCGCCATTCACTTGCTCACGCTCCATTGTTCTGATGGTCAAAATCTTGCTTTGACTTCTATGTATTTGCATTTTCCTGTGGAAGTATGCAGCATTGCTGTCTCCCAAGCTGAGCTCTCTAATTCTAACCTTCTGATAATAAAATGCTTCATCAGCTTGTACCAATTGATAATATTGTTTGTATACCTTTTTTTCTCTCTGCACAGGTGTTCCCAAAAAAATTGCAAAGTATTAAATAGCCACTTGATGGACCTTAGAAGCACCATTCACTTGCTTACCCTCCACTGTTCCTCTTTATTTTTTTTTTTAGTTTTTTTTATCTTTACTTTGGCTTCTTTCTCTCCCAAACAAAATTTGAATTTTGTACTGAATACTTCTACTAAGAAATGAAACAAAGGAATCAGAAAAAGAAATTCCATGAGAAGATGATGAAGCAAAAGATAAAGTAAATAAGAGAACAAAAAAATCACGGTCAATAACTAACTTCAGTCTAATATTTTTTTTTTTAATTACATGATTACGTGATTTGTGCTTTTCTTGATTTAGTTAATCGCCTGGTAGCCTTTTGTTTTAGGTTTTCACCTTTTTTTTTCAAAGGAAAAACACTTTTTTGTTTTTTGGCATGTTTGGTAGCCAGGGGTTTTAAAATTTTTGAAATACTTTTTTTGTTGACGTTTGATACCTAAGGTCCCGTACGCTTACCATATTTGTTTTCTGTTTTTATTTTCTGTTTTCATTTTCATGATTTTCATATTCAGTTTGAAAATCCGTTCCTGTACTTTTATCATTTTCAAAAAAAAAATATTTAGCTATTTTTTCTTATATTGGGTTAAGTTTGAGTGAAATTTGAGTAATTTTATCCAAAACGAAAACAGAAAATGGTAAAAGTACGCAAAAAAAGAATCATTTTCATCATCATTGCTAAAAACAGAAAACGAATATGGTAAACGTACGGGGCCTAAATTTCTAGTTTTCACTTCTTTAAATTTTTAGTGTTCAACTAATTGCATAATCTAGACATTTATTTTCCAAGAAATAATATCTGAAATTACAACAGTGCACAATAGGTTTGAAGCCACTAGAATGAATCCATTGGGTCTTAGTGGGGTCTTAGCGAATCCATTGTTTTCGGTTTTTGGAGGACAATCTGCATTAGCTAGCTTATTTATGGACAGTCGGTTGTTGCCCAAATCAGACGAACTTGGGAGCATATCGATCAGATAGGTCTTAGTCACTTTTAGTGATATTTTGGTCATTATCGGTGACTTTAATCAGGTTCTTAATCCGTTTAAAGAATTTGTCGCTGAAAAAGATGGAAACTCAGGGTTACTCCTTTTGTTGACTTTATTCAAGAGGTCATTGATATTGAACGGTCATGACCCGCATTTATGTGGACTAACAATCGTCTAGGAGACACTTGCACTTTGGAGACATAATATACCCAAACTTTTCCTACTACTGAGATTTATAACCTCGGGATTCAAGTCTTTGATCATGCTCCAATTATCTTGGACACCTAGCCCTATTCGAATGTTTCAAAAGACCCTCTTAATTCAACGCATATTGGCTTCTACATCCAATGGGTAAGGAAAAGCTTATCAAAGTGGCTTGGTTTATGGTGGCTACGGGTTTACCTTTGTTCCAAGTGTTCGTCTGAGGAAAGATTATGAAATAGATTATGATTCCTCTTAACATAAAAAGAATTGAAAATATCATGCTAGGATTAAAGATACCTTGCAACAAATCCTATGCATTCAATATCTATTACCAAATCCATATGCGTAGCATATTGATTAACAATCGAGACTACATTTTGAATTGCTCCTCGGGTCTAAAGCAATGTATTGGGCACAAAAAGCCATATCCAAGTGGGCAGTGTAGGGTGACAGGAACACAAAGTCGCGCCATGCATCCATGAATACATAGGATTTTAAATTCTCAGAATGAATGGGTAATCAGATGCCATGAATTGCTTTCGCAATCATTTCTCCGACATTTGTCGACCCTCCAAGCCAATATGTTGTACTTTATCCTATCAGTTCATTTCTTTTTTTTTTTTTTGGTCAAAGGTCCTTTGTATTCATTTAAGCTCAATCATATACAAAAACATTTTCCAGCTATACACATTTCTGTGATCTCTATTTTACAATATGAACATTATACTAAAAGTAATATTTGCATATCTAAGCCCCATGCTTGGCATATCTCCCTGTTTTGCTCTGTTGCATGGCTTTGTTTCCAGCTGAGGGTTCTATAATATATCCACTAATTTATCATTTGCATACATCCCTTCTCTGTAGCTTATTTCTCGCTAAAGATTCTTGCATTCCTCTCTTGCCAAATCCCATATATTACCACAGCAATTATGAGTTTACACATTCTTGTTTTAAGGCTTTTCCCCCTGAAATGTAACATTGAGTATTGACTGAACTGCTGCCATGATATTAGTGATATCTTCATGTTCATTTTCTCAAAAGCCTCTTTCCATAGATTCTGTCCATAGGAGCATTGCACAAAAAGATGGTCCTCAGTTTCAGAATATCTGCTGCACAATACACACTTATCTTCTGGGATGATATTCCATGTCTTTAACTTTGTCTTAGTTCTCAACCCCCTTTTACATAATAGCCATAGGATCATAGCACATCGTGGTATGTGCCCTTTGAACCAAATCAACTTGCTCCAGGGAGCACTTGGGGCTTTTGATCTAAGTCCCTCCCATGCTGATTTAATGGTAAACTCATCATTGGAGTTGAGTCGCCATGTTACCTCATCATGATTCCCATTAGCAGGGGCTGGTCTTGTGGCCAAGATTCTGTTCAAGCTTCTGAGTTCCTCTGATCTGTTAGGTAACAATTGCCATTCATTGCCTTGTATGATTTCTCTGACTTTGGCATTGATTCCCAGGCCTGAGTCATATATGATCCTCTGCCCATATTGCTGAATTATTGGTATCTCCAGGAGCCAATTGTCTAACCACAACCAAGTTGATTCCCCACTTCCCACTTTATAATATATGAATTGACTACACTTTCCTCTGAGCTTTAAAAGTTTGCACCAAGTCCATGACAAGCATACCGGTGGCTTAAAGGTCCATAGATGTCTCTGTTTGATGATGAAAATGTGGCACCATTTCACCCATAGGGAATCCTTTTTGTGAGCAAGATCCCAAAGGTGTTTGCAAATAGCAGCCTTATTCCACTCCTCAACTCTTTTTAAGCCCAAACCTCCTTCATTTTTTGGAAGGCATAAGTCTTTCCAAGCTACTTTAGCTCCATTGCATTTAGCATCTTTGCCATGCCAAACAAAAGCTCTAATTTTTCCTTCAATCAACTTGATAATGCTTTTTGGTAGTATGAAGATAGAACACCAATAAACAAACATACTACTCAAAACTGAAATTGCCACTTGTAATCTGCCAGCATAGGAGAGAGTTTTAGTTGCCCAACATGAGATCTTCTTTGTCAACTTCTCTACAAGCATTTTGCAATCCTGGATTTGTAGCTTGGTTGATATTAAAGGCACTCCAAGATATGTAACAGGCAACTTTCCAATAGGTATACCAACTAGATCTGCCATGATTCTTGCATTGTCTTCATCCACACCAACAAAAAAAATAGCACTTTTGTTTAGGTTGGGGGCTAGGCCAGATAATTGCTCAAATTCCTCCAAAGCTGACTTGATAAGTCTGATGGCACATGGCTTAGCTTGAGCTAGGAGAAAAAGGTCATCTGCAAAACTTAAATGGTGTAACTGAAGCTCTTTGCATTTAGGGTGGTATGCAAAGTCCCTGTTTACTGCATAACTATTCATAATTCCAGAGAAAGTTTCCATTAGCAGGAGGCATAGGTAGGGAGATATGGGGTCTCCTTGCCTTAGACCCTTTGAGCTGCTAAAGAAACCATCCACATTGCCATTTAGACTGATAGAGAATTTAGTAGTGCATACACCTTGCATAATCCAATCCACAAATTTAGGAGGGAATGACATAACTTACATCACTGACCTTAGGAAATCCCACCCTACTGAGTCATAAAATTTTTAGAGATCCACCTTCATTACACATCTAGGAGCACCCCCTTCCTTATGGTAGTTCTTAACCAGTTCTTGCATAAGGAGTATATTATCAGCAATAGCTCTCTTAGCCACAAATGCAGATTGATGTTTGCTAATCAACTGTGGCAGGACTTGTTTAATTCTTGCACAAAGTATCTTGGAGACACATTTGTAAATAATATTGCAACAGGCAATAGGCCTGAAATCCTTCATAGTACTCGGACAAGGTATTTTAGGTATCAAAGTGAGGGTTGTACTATTGAAAAACTTGATGCCTTTGCTGGAATTTAACATTTCCATCACAGCAGCACTAACATCTTTGCCTACCACACTCCAGTTTTGTCGGTAAAACTCAGCAGTATAGCCATCTGGGCCAAGGGCTCTATTAGTTTTAAAAGAGAAAATAGCTTCCTTTACCTCTTGCTCACTCACAGGTTCTATAAGCATAGCCTGCTCTTCATTTGTCAGTTGTTTATGTAACACTTGCTGTAGCCTTTCTCTTCTTAGATGCATACTTGGCACAGGGCTACCCAGGAAATCAGAGAAATGTTTTATGGCCTGTTGATGGACCTCATTTCCACCTTGGATTAATGTTCCATCATCTGCATGAATAGAAAGAACTCTGTTATGAGCCCTATGTAGTTGCATTTTCCTATAGAAGTACACAGTATTACTGTCCCCTAGGCTTAAGTCTTTGACTCTTGTTTTTTGCTGATAAAAGGTCTCCTCATCTTGGATCCTTTCATAATATTTGCTTTGTGCTTCCTTCATTGCTTGCACCATATCTGTCCTTGCATGATTTAAAACCTGAGTTTGTAGTCCCTGTAAGACTTTGAGTGCCTCAGCAGCTCTAGCAGATATATTGATATATGCTTCTTTATTCAATTTTCTTAGGACAGGCTTCAATTTCTGCAATTTTGACTTTAGTTGATGGCAGGCATCCCCAACTGTTCTCTTTCATTCCAGACCTTGCCCAAAGAATTCTGGAAACTTATATGTCTCATCCAGTAATTAAAAATTTTGAATGGCCTTTTCCCAACATAGTTCTCTTGCTGAGTATTTATAACAAGCAATGCATGATCTGATAATGCAGGCTCTACAGCTTCTACCTGTGTATTTGGATAAAGTCTCATCCATTCCTCATTTTGGAAGGCTCTATCTAATCTGCACATAATGAGATCTTCCTCTCTATTATTGCACCAAGTATAAAATACCCCCATTGTAGGTACATCCTTTAAGTGATTAGCATACAAACAATTATTAAAGTCACTGGTATCCCTGGTATTTAAACCATTTCCTCCACTTTTCTCACTCTCAGATCTGACAACATTGAAATCCCCACTGATAATCCAAGGTTGTTGCCCAATAGAAACTGCATCATGTGTTATTTGATGCCATATAGTCCTTCTTTTTTCACCTTTGTTGTTTGCATATACAAAGGTAAGATAAAAACTGTTGTCAGCTGTTATCACATTCCCTGTAATGTGTTGACTTGATTTAGTGAGTACTTTAATCTTCACATTCTTGCTATTCCAGCCCATCCAAATTCTTGAAACACCTTTTTGGTTTAGACACCAATCAAATTCCCAGTGTTTGCTCCACTTCTTGACATTTTTTTGGATATTACCTTCCCTTACTCTTGTTTCTAGAAGACCTACTATCTCAGGTTTCCTGTTTTTCACCATTTTCTTGATTTCAGCATGCCTTATAGGGTTATTAAACCCTCTAATATTCCAACTAGTGATCACAGTCATTTGAGTCTGTGATGTTGCCCTTTATTGCTATTCCTTCCATCCACCTTTTTACTAGTTGTACTCTTTCCATGACTATCACACCCACATGATTGTGCATCTTGCTCATGTAATAGTATATTCTCATTTTCCAACTTCTGTAGTATAGAGAAGGTATTTTCTAGTCTGGGCTCATGTACTTGCACCTTATTATGTACCATTGGGCTTATATCCCTTATTTCCATTCTGGTCTCCTGCTCCACTTCTTTTTGTGTCTGGTTCTTTTGTTTCCACACTTTCTGAGGCTGAGGTTTGTAGTAGCACTTCTCACTTTGATGGCCATACACACTACAGTATTTACATTTGATAGGCATCCACTCATATTCCACTTTTTGTACTATTATTTCTTCCCCAGGACCTTTTATAAGAATAGATTCAGGCATTTGGTTATTAATATCCACTTCCACACAAATTCTAGCATAGCCCATCCTTTCCTTGGCTGCTGTGATATTATCCATAAACAGAGGTTTTCCAATAGTACTAACCATCCTACTGAGCATTTTAGAAGACCAAAAAATCAGAGGTAGGTTTGGTAGTTTGATCCATATAGGCACCAGTTTCAAGTCATCTTGAGCAAGAGACAGAACCAGACCATGGTTTTACAATAAGAGGTTTGTTGTCAAAAAACCATGGTCCCTGCTCCAAGGCCATTTCCTTTGCATTATTCGAATCAAAATTAACCAGAAACATACCTGGTTGTAGAAGGCTCAGGGAATGATCCAATATGCTGCCACTTTCTAGCCAAGAATCCTTTTATGATATGCAGTGGTGGTTTCGCACCCAAAACATACATCATCACAGAATTTTTCCATTTATTCATTTCTTCTTCAATTTCTTCAGCATTGTAAACCACTCCCTTCTGTCCATCAATATCCTGTGGTTGGATGTATTCCAGTTTCTGTTCTTGAGAGAACTCACGATTTGTTTTAGCGATTGATGCGTATGATCGCACCAAATTCTTGGCCTGCATTGTGATTTCCCCTTTGCTATGGCCAGATGGTAATGGGGGAAATTGGCTTTCATTTCCCTCCAGTTTTTCAAAGGTTCGATGTACTCTGCCCAGCTCCTTTTGCCCTGTCAGTTTATTTTCATTTAAAACAGGTGATGTGGCAATTACCTCCACCTCAGTCTCCACCTCAGACTCACGTGGATATGATCTGTCATTTGGCCCTTCATACGTTGGCTTGCCACGCGGCCCCAAACAGCTTTCTTCTTCTTCAGCATTCAATGTACCAGATGTTGGAACTCGATCTATGTCTTGCCCTCTCTTTGCATTGAATGTCTTCTTTAACTCCAGATTCTCATGTCGTAACACCTCCAATTGCGACTGTAATTGCTTTATTAAATTCTTTAGATTTTGGTCTTCATCTGAATCAATGCTTGAAACATCGAATTTTTCCGGTTGCAAGTCTGCAATATCCAGTCAATTTCCGCTTCCCAGAATCACCCTAATTTCTCCATTCGTGGATCTTCGCATTTCCTCATTACCTTGTGTGTGGGTTTTATGCCATTCTTGTCCCACAAAATCTTCAGCAATAATGTCTTTTACTGGCCCGCGTAGTCTTGAAGATCTCCGCGAAGTTATTTATGCCGTCTTCATTGTTACATCTTGAAGAATCTGGTTTTTAGAGAGAAGCGGGAGTTTCTCTCACTAAAACCGTTTTCCTTTTTCCTATCAGTTCATTTCTATCAATGCTATTTCTACATTCTGAACAGTTAGCTTTATTGAATAAGCCTTTCACAGCTATTGAGGTTAGAAATGCTCCTTTGACATTGCTCGATTGGAATCACCTGGGCCGGATGGAACCCTTGCCATTGTGTACCAAACTTTGTGCAACTTTATGAGTTTTCCCATTGTAAAAGCCATTTTTATCTTCCCGTGTCTTTAGATATCTTCGTAAGTGAGATATATAGATTATAAGTACGTCACATTGATCCCTACAAGAAAAGATGCATGTTCACGCCCTCAAAATCGAAAGTCGTGACTGAAGTCAAAGTCCTAAATTGAGATAATATGCCACAATATTTCTAATAACACCGGGTATAAACATAGTATATAAATTCATTAATAACAAAATGTCTCCATCATACCACAATCTAAGAAAGTATGTTCTCTTAAGAATCCTTTACAAAACAAAGCATTAAATGAAATGGCTAAAACAACTTACATAAACCTAACTCAATCAAATTAACCACATCCGGCTAAAGTTCTCAAATTAATGATAAGAAGTTCAACTAACTAAGAAAAACATTCAAAAATCCAAACCATTTGGGTCTGTTTGGTAACGTTTATTTTTTCAGTTTTTTCTCCAGTTTTATAAACTGGAAACAATAAACGCGTTTGGCACACAGTTTTCATTTTTTTTTCTTCAGTTTTGAAAATTAGTTCTTAAAACAGGGCTGTTTTTTAAAACTCCAATTTAGGAGTTTTGGGTTCTCAGTTTTGGTTTTTATTTTGAGACCACCACCACAGCCACCGCCCACAGCCGCCGGTCAGCGACCGTCGCTAGCCGGCCGACAGCCACCGCAGGCGACCACCCTATCGGCCACTACCACCCCAAACCACCACCAAAGAAAAAACTCAAAATAAAAAATGGATAATCAAATACCAAAAAGAAAAAACTCAAAATAAAAATTGGGTAATCAAACACCCATTTGTTTTTGTAAAAAAAAAATTGAAAACAAAAAATCAAAACTGAAAGTAATTTCAAACGCTACCTTAATTACCAAATAGTGTACACAATATATAACATAATTCATGATGATCATAATATACGGTTAAAATTTCAAAACCAAATTTCAAGAGTACGATATGGAAACATATTTTACAAAATTAGAACTCAAACAAAAATTTCAAGATGCAAGAACAAAGACCTTAACAACAAATCTTTTGCTTCTTCTTCTTCTTCTTCTTTTCTCTCTCTCTCTCTCTCTCTCTCTCCCTCTCCCTCTCCCTCCTTGCCTCTCCAATACTATATGAAGACTTCTTCTTAGTTTTTCTCATCCTTATATAGTTGCTCACGTAACTACAATATAACTTCTAGTTACGAATGTAACCATAGTATAACTCAAATCCTAGTTGCTAAATCTATACTACTTATAAAAGTGTGGATGAGTGTAATTATTTTTTGGACAAGAATACCCTTCATATATTATTGAATCACTCAATTGTCATTTCAAGTACAATTAACATGCCTAAAATCTATATTCTTTTAACAAGTCCACCTTTTTCACTATAATAAAAGTTACATTAGTAGATGGATGTCTCTTCCACATCTCATGACACTTTCATTTAATATATGGATTTATTTTAATGTCATTTACAACTTGATGTTTGGTATAGAATAGGATGTGAAACACATGACCATAGCAACTTATATATTAATTTCAACAATTTTTTTTTCTTAAATGACTATTAGTTGATAATGGTTTTTGCTTATTATAGATGAATTTCACTCTCATTTTCTCTTAATAGATAATTAGTTCTGTCTTTTATGTTGGCAATAAAAATCTGGTAATACAATTCAATGGAAAAGAAAAGGCAAAAAATTGGACATGCTTAAACTTTTCTGCTATCTTGCGTTTTAATGTAAGACACTATATTGTGTGTGTGTGTGTGTGTGTGTGTGTGTGTGTGTGTGTGTACGTGTACGTGTGTGTACGTGTGCGCGTGCGTATAATAGATATGCGTAATTTATTTTTAGACACAAATGCTCTTATACACTTTTACATATTACATCAATACCTTTCAAATGTTACCATCTCGGTAATTGTTGGCTTATCTCAAACTGCTTTCACGTTCCCTTTTCATGTAAACAACTCTACACCTTCATACATTTCTCATAATTTAATTTTGTGACTTATCCGTCTCCACTATGTCAAGCGACAAGATGATTAACATTTGCGCTTGTTATCCAATGTCTGTTCAGAGGTAACTTAATTTTATGTTCTTAAGCTTAGTTACTTAATATAATGAAGGCTAATATCATTTTTTAGTATGTAAGTTCAAAAAAAGTGTTGATTCAGGAGTTTATCTAACTTCCAACTCTATAAAGGTAAGTTCTCTAACCTCTTCTAATATTTACAAACTTTGACTTTTTTAGGACGAGGCATGATAATTGTAGGATCTATTTTAGGTAGAGCTGTAAATGAACCGAGTTGTTCATGAGTAGCTCGTGGTTCATTCCCTTCAAAGCTCGTTCATGTTCATTTGTATAATATACGAACCGAACACGAACAACATTTTAAAGCTCGTGTATTAAACGAGCCGAGCATGAACACTTCAAAGTGTTCGTGATTATGTTCGTGAACGCGGCTCGTCTATATAATAAATTCATATTTTTATGTTTAAAGGATGAAGATTATGCAAATATACATGACTATTAAGTATAAGGCATGGAGGACCAAAACTCAATTTGCACGCACCCCAAAAACTAAAAGCCCAAAAGAATCGCCAAACTCATCTTCCTATCCTTTTAGAAAACCTAAACATAATCTTATCCGCACTTCTTCTACTCACACACTTTTTTTCTATTCACAGCCGCACTTCTTCTCTTCTCATTTCTTCTTCACACGCTTCTTCTTCCCGCACTCTCTCTCTCTCTTTCACTCCTACACAGACGAACACAATGAAACATCAGAGACACACGCAGAGATACAAGCACACACCCTCTCTTTCTGACTATCATGCACGCACGTCTCTTTCTCACTCTCACGCACGCACGTCTCCCGGATCAGATCTGGATCTTTTAGAACTCAGATCTTCAATCTTGTGAAGATTCAAAAATAAATCCGTCGACTTCAACTTCTTCTCCTTCTTCGGTGTTCTGTTGCTTCAGTTTGCTTTTTTATACAAACGAATCGATCCCGAGATTTGCATTGTCGAACTCGAGCCGAGTTCAAACATTCATGTCTGACCCATAAAAGAACAGGAGCCGAGCTCAACACATCTAAAAAAATATACAAACCGAGTTCAAACACACTCCTGTTCGGCTCGAACTCGGTTCGTTTACAGCCTTAATTTTAGGTGTCAGCTTTTACCATACATATCACAATATTATCCATACCAAAATTCTATTTATTTATTTTTTTTTTACGGGAAAAAAAATTGTTCTACAGATAAAATGGTGGGAGTCAAGCCTTTACTTTTCATGATGGGGCGTTTTATTCTATGTTAAATGACTAATAGGTAGTATGATTGATAGAGATTGTGTCTAAGTCGTTAATAACTTTGAAAACATCTCATGTACTAGATATGGAGAGTCATCGATTATGGAGCGAGACACCCAACCCTCAAAAACAAATTTATAGAGATATTCTTACAAAATTGTGAACATGTAAACGTTATCTGACTACGTGTAAAGTTTGAATCTTTTTTTCTTGTATATGATTGTTGGTACGAAAAGAGGGTACGTTGCCACGTTGAGGTGCCACAAAGGATGCAGCCTGAGTTGGCTTCCAAGTATATGAGGTGGGAGACAGCAAGGACGGAGTAAGGGCTAAGAGCAAGGCTCCTCAGGCAGGTCGCAAGGGCTAGCAGCGTCACGCAAGCAGGGCGACGATGAACAGGGACGGCGGTCGATAATCCGAATCAAAGGTGCAGCGTCAAGAGTCCGTTGCCGTGGATTCAAATGTCTTTCTCTCACTAGAAATCCAGAGAGAATGAGTTTTAGAGAGAGAAAGTGAAAATGTCAAATGAAGTAGAAGTCCTTGAATAAGCTCCAGAATCCACTATATATAGGCACAAATATGCGCGTGTCATCAACCGACACGTGTCGTCCTCCGGGAGTGACACGTCGTCGGATGGGGGTTCCACAGTATTGATTGTCCGTCGAATTGCCGGTCCCCAAGTTCGTGTCGTCCTACCCTTGCAGCGTCCCTCTGCCTGCCTGAGGAGACACACCGCGGTAGCATGGTCAGAGTAGCCAGTTGCCCCAGCCTCCAGTCCAAGCCCTTACTGAATCCCACGAGATGTGTCGAGAGACGCGCGGAGATCCTGACAGCGACGAGGGTTGCCCCTGTAGCCAACTGCCAGGTGGACTAGGCGCGATGCCCTCTGAGGACCTACTCCCGTCCCGGAGTGACCCGGGGGTCATTGCCCTGGCGGTGTCGATGATCAATGGTAACATGAGCGCACATGCTCGCAGCTTGATATCCAGAGTCTGTGGCGAGGGGTCCTTGTGCCGGGGCACTACGAACGGAGCTCCCCGTGAGTCTGTCAGGTGATGGCCTTGGGTTGTGAGCCCATTCCCGTTGCGAAGGCCGGAGCCTTCGGTTGATTGTGCCTGCGAGGGCCGGAGCCCGTCGGTTGATTGTGCTGGTGAGGGCCGGAGCCCCCGGTTGATTGTACGGGCGAGGGCCGGAACCCCCGGTTGATTGTGCGCGCGAGGGCCGGAGCCCCCGGTTGATTGTGCCGGCGAGGGCTTTAGGGTCGTGAGCCCGTCCCGCCGCGAGGGCCAGAACCCGTCGGTCGATTGGGTGGGCGAGGGCCGGAGCCCCCGGTTGATTGTGCGCATGAGGGCTAGAGCCCTCGGTTGATTGTGTGGGCGAGGGCCGGAGCCCCCGGTTGATTGTGTGGGCGAGGGCCGGAGCCCCCGGTTGATTGTGCGCGCGAGGGCCAGAGCCCCCGGTTGATTGTGCCGGCGAGGGCTTTAGGGTCGTGAGCTCGTCCCGCCGCGAGGGCCGGAACCCATCGGTCGATTGTGCGGGCGAGGGCCGCAGCCCCCGGTTGATTGTGCGGGCGAGGGCCGCAGCCCCCGGTTGATTGTGCGCGCGAGGGCCGCAGCCCTCGATTGATTGTGCGGGCGAGGGCCAGAGCCCCCGGTTGATTGTGCGGGCGAGGGTCGGAGCCCCCGGTTGATTGTGTCGGTAAGGGCTTTAGGGTCGTGAGGCCGTCCCGCCGCGAGGGCCGGAACCCGTCGGTCGATTGTGCGGGCGAGGGCCGGAGCCCCCGGTTGATTGTGCGGGCGAGGGTCGCAGCCCCCGGTTGATTGTGCGGGCGACAATGGGCGTCACACGACCACTAGTGGTGAGTGAGCATTGCTGAATGTGTTGAGTGAGGTGATAGCAGCGGTAAGCATGTCCCCCCCCCCCAAGGACAAGGGAGGTCGACCTCTTCAACAAGGGGGTGGCCGACCCTTTTACAAAGTGGGTGGCCGACCCCCTTCTCAGGGGAGTGGCCGACCCCCTTACAAAGTGGGTGGCCGACCGCCTTACAAGGTGGTTGGCCGACCCCCTTCTTAGTGGGGTGGCCGACCCCCTTCTCAGGGGCATGGCCGACCCCCTTACAAAGTGGGTGGCCGACCTCCTTCTTAAGGGGGTGGCCGACCCCTCGGGGGGGAGGTGTACTTTCGATCGCGGATGAATGTTTTAAGACGCGAAGCGCTTTGACCGAGCAACGATGTTGAACATCGGAGCGCTTTGACCGAGGAATGATGTTGAGCAAGTTTGACTGCCGAGCGGGTGACGTGTCGTGCCACTTGGAGTCTTTTAGCGGGCCCTGGGGTGCGGTCCGGATAGGTTGTGAACAATGATGAAGTCACTTTCTCGCTTCTATAAATTATGCCTTAGAGGCTTAATCAAGGAGAAAAGTGAGGGAAAATTATTGCTAAGAGCTAAAAATAGATTAGATAAGAGAAATTTTTTTATGAATCACAAAAACCGAAGAAGCCTATTCGTAGCTACACAAATATAGCCATGACCGAAAATAACCTACAAAGTGATGATTTTAATCATTTGCTATTGAGAAATTACCAAACAATAACTTTTCGTCAAAAAACGTTGAAGTTACATGTCAATGATACATTTATACTGAAATAAGAATTGCAGCGTGCTTGAGGTCCTAGCCAGATACTTCTTCTTATTTATAAAACTGAACATGCTTTCTAAATTTTGTATGCCATAGTTATGATTTATAGCGGTTTTCTAAAAGCAAAGCACATTATTATTTCATATATATGATACAGTAATCATCCTCCACACTATCTTTTGATTCTATGCTTATTCCAAAGTCCCATCACTTATCCACTTGAATTTTTTTATACCATCTTCTTCTAATTTGATGAGGATAACGGCTAATATTCAAATCAGACGCTGCTTGAAAATTATCAATATAAAATACACTCAAATGTGGAGAATCATACTTGTATAAATGATACGGGTTGCAGTCAGTCCATATTAGTAAAGTACTTATTTAAGGACACGAAAAAATAAACCAAAGTTCTTAGAGAAAATGTAGTGAAGAAAATTTTGGCAGGTTACACCCTAAATAGAAAAGTTAACAAGACTAAATAGTATATAAACATTCACATTAACTAAAAATGGACATCAAGAGGGCCAAAAGTATATACCATTTAGCCTAAATTAGTGTTTGAAAAATACAACTATCACAATCTTTAATATATGAAACACTTTTGGTATTAACCAGATGTCCAACACTCATTACATTGATACTGTAGGGATGTATATCTCTATCTCTAATATAGGCGCAATGTTTTTCGATTGACCGGTAGAACATGGGAGAGGTTATTGAAATAGTTTGCCCACTAGGAAACTGTAACCCTTGATCTCAGCAAATTGTTGTTCCATGGCTTGCTAGATGTTGACATTAAGTTATAATCCGGTCTTACACGTTATATTCGTGGTTGACAAAGGTGATTGCCATGCTTGTTCCATGTTTATGAATACCTTCTATGAGCAAAATATTTTGACTTGCGTTCATATTCTCATATGTCAGTAGCTTAGCAACCAATATGTTGAATTGCGTATGTATTTTCTCTTAATTTTTTACTTGATTTTTATTGTGACGCATACTGATTTTTCTAACTATGAACTCTTTAAATATTAATATTCACGTGCATCGCACGTGTACTCAACTAGTATAACTTAAAAGTCCTAAATTAAGTCCACATCTATGTTAGACCTTTCTAATTATATCGTCCACTATTTAAAGTCAAATGCTAATTTCGTCACTAAATGTCAATCACAGGAACCAAAACAACCTGTCCATTTATCTTTACTGGGTCACTTGCATGATTCTCTTCACGAGTATAAACTGTATAAGGTCTCGGACCTAGGCCTTTATGGAAGGCCCTTAATCTAGAACGCCTTGGGTTTGGTTCGTTGTTCTACCGGTAGCAAAACAAAGACCTCGTTTCTAATGTTCGTAATTCCAGATATTTTAAAAGATGTTTGCAGGAATTCAATGAAAAGAGACGCACAAACACCAGAGCAACGAGATTAAATGTGCGAATAACTTATAGTTAATAATCAACTTTCTTGGCTTAGGTGTGCAGTAAAATGCTTTCAAACCCAAGAACCTAAAACTGGGATGGATGTTCAATATGCTATAGATACAGAGCATAACATCTGAAGATGGAAACCCAGCTTCTAACTCGCAGTTAAAAAGCTAAATCTGATATATACAGAACTCGGCAGAGACAATAGTCATGCATCGCTGCAACCATGGCACGTCAAGTCTCGGTCTTTGTTAGTTTCCTCTAGCCTTTTCCAAGTCAGGAAGATCTGTAAAGCATGTCAACTAATCAGCACTACAGAACTGCCTTTTTACTTTCAGATTATAACAATATTAAAGCGTAGGTAGTGTCCAAGGACTAAGGAAGGTATCCGACGTGAATTCAATATAACTTACACTTCAATTCGTGAAGAAATGCAAGAGCGCTAAATGGTGTCAGTAGCTAACATATTGCGAAATGTTAGTTTGTTACATAAAAGGTAAAAGCAAACTAGACCAGCAAATAGAAAGTATCTACACTGCCCTCAAGGCAAAGAAATTTGCTACGAATGTGCCTCCAATAACGAAGTTAAAGAAGCAGATTAGTATCTATACAAAAACTAAACAGGCCGTAGGGCCCATATCAAAATTTTCAACGAAGTTAAACAAAGAAACTAGCATCTACGACATCTGAAACTTTATAGGTGTGCAAAAGGTGGTTTTCAGTTGCACCGTCTCAAGACTGGCCTTGGTAGCAAAGACATCAAGGTTAATGAAGCAGCTCATGGGCAGAGTTCTGTTTTTACCTGTTTCGGTTTGAAGTATAGTGAGAGAGAGGGTCATGTCGGTCTTTGCTTTCTTCTCTTCACAGCAAAGACCCACATAATCCTAAATAAGTGGGCTACATATTTTTTTTTTGACAGGTAAATGGGCTACTGTGCATAAATATATGTCATGTCCACATATATGATAGATGTAATGGAAGCTGATCCACATCCTGCAAAGCTAAGTTGCGCATGTCTAAATCTTCAGCGCCTTTTTATGGTGTTTGTATGCTTGTACAAAACTAGACAAACATGTGCAAGTAGTGAGGGTGGTGTGAAGGGGGGAAAGGGGAGGGAACAGTCCAAGTGGGTTCCCTATGTACTGAGCTTCTCGTCTATTTTCAGAACCTACTTGGACCGTCAAGTAAAATCTGAATCATTTAAACCTTCTGTAAAATCCCGAGCGATAGGCAACAGAGAACCTCATGTGCATGTCATAAACTTTATGAAGGGGTAAAGTAGAAAAAATATGTCGCATCTACTTGGGGGTCTTCTCTTTCTGATTCTTTGCAAAATAGGCCACCTCTTTCCACTGTGGCAGCACCCCCATTGCACAACACACGCTTGTAAACACTAGCCCCAACGCTGTCCTTTGTCTTCATAAAACCCCTAACCTACATGTAACTCCTTGCATTGCAAGCCGAGGAAAAGTATTAAGGAAAACCATTTCCTGTGCACACCCATCAATTGCCATGAGATAACAATCGCCATTCAGAGATATTATGAATGAAGTAGCAGGAGGATATTGAGCTTCATAGGTCATGGCCAGGGTCCAGGGCCAAGGGGGGTGTTTGTGCGGTGGTTGTGGAGGTGAAGGGTACTTAATGATTCGTAGAGGGGCCGAGGGCAGGGGGGAGAATCATAGATTATGTTAGGGTTTAACGGGAGCTTTATTTGGCTGGACAAAATTACCATTTGAGATAATTGATATTCCTATCTTTACCCAGAAGAAAACCAGTTAGAATGATCACATGCAATGCACATGGGCTTCTCTGTTGGATATTCCAACAGATTCAGGACGAAGGTTTTGGATGAACGGGTTACGCTGAGGGACCAAGCAGGTAGAAAAACATAATAAGGTTAATGAACCAAGTGAAGCAAATCCAAGCTGCCCGTTAGACCAAAAATGCCCATCCAAAACTTATACATGTGTAAATATAAGGATCGTGATGGAGATCATAGAGTTTGGGAACATACAAAGCATTCCTTCATCATCGCTGCTTTTGTCATCTTCACCAGTGTACTGCAACAAAACAAAATCGATGTAAATGCAAAATTTTAGCCACTACTTAGATGTCCATGTGTTATTCATTTGAATGCAACATGCAGGAGGGAGATGAACTTACCACCAAATCATCATCAGAGGGCAGATCAGCTGCAAAATCATAAATTCTTGCATGAGATACGAGTGCGACCGTAAATCACAAGCACAAACAATTAGGGGGTGGGGAATGTGATGTGTAAAGGTTACCATCTATATCTGCAAATGTTTGCATGACAGTGAACATTGATATAATGGCTTAGGTGGTTTTGGAGAAATGTCATTACTGCTATGGACAGTAACATGATCTTAATTTTTTTCTCAATTACAGTACCAAATACAAAGATTAACCTCTATGGGGAGTAATTTAATTTTGGGTAGAGCAAAGGCAACCTCACCTCGTGGTTGACATGATGTTTACAGCTCTCCAAAAGCAACCTCAGAACTGCTTTGCAATAAGTGCATATATCCTGAGTTCTATATATGTGGGAACTGATTCTACATGTTGTGTAAGAAATTCTTATGCATCATAAAGTGTTCAGGACGGTGCCCTCTCTAACTCTTCTCGAGTACATAATAAAGGTCATGTCTGCATATTCTGGAATTTGATTCATGCTATGTCCACGATAGCAAATACCAGAATGATTCTATTAGACATACGTCCTCAGCTCATGTTTATAATTCTTCCTAGCTTGTGTTCGTTAAGATTAACAAGAACTTGTGGTCGTCTGACACAAAAAGCGGAACTCAAGCGCAGAGCTTATGTTCAAGCTTGTGTTGTAGTTGAGTGGGATCACCCGATACAATTAACTATTTTCCCCAGTTTCACATAAAAAGGGGGGAGACATTTTACAGTTGAGGATAATTGCGTGGTACAACAAACCGTCATGAAAATACTATAAATAAAGCTGAACGAGCTTTCACAAGCATGTTCACATTCTGCTGATCATTAAGCCCATTCTCTTTTTTTAGCCCAAGTCAAGAGAAAGAATAAATTTAAACGAGCTCTAAATGAATAGATCCGCAGCATGTATATAAAAAGGACTTTCATCTTATTTACAGCCCCATGTCGGGGCATAGAATCACTTTCTGACACTAAGGTTGTGGAGTAACGGTCCTTTGATGACTCCGTTCCATGAGGCTACGTTCTCATGGCATCTTCTTAGGGTTTGGATCAAAATTCCCAAAAAAGAAGAATGTCCTTTAGTGTAAAAAAATATTTTTTGGCTACCATTCCTGAAAATGGGAAAGAAAAGGCTCTGTTTGAAAACGTTTTCGTTTTCAGTTTTTTCTCCAGTTTTGTAAACTGGAGAGAAAAAACGCGTTTGGCACACAGTTTTTCGTTTTTTTTTTCTTTTTTCAGTTTTGAAAACCAGTATTTAAAACAGGGCTGTTTTTTAAAACTCTCAGTTAGGAGTTTCGGGTTTTCAGTTTTGGTTTTTATTTTGAGACCACCCCCCTCCCACCACTGGCGGGCCACAGCTGGCCACCGCCACGCCCCACCACCGCCACCGCCACCGGAAACCACCACCAAAGAAAAAACTCAAAATAAAAACTAGGTAATCAAACACCCAAAAGAAAAAGCTCAAAAATAAAAACTAGGTAATCAAACACCCATTTGTTTTTGTAAAAAAAATAAAAACTAAACTAGTTTTTTTTTTTTTGGTAAAAGAAAATCAAAACTGAAAGTGATTTCAAACGCTACCTTCATTGTTTGGTTACCATTTCACAAATTATGAAAACGACATAGTTGAATAATTCTACATGCAGTGGAACAGTGGGGGGTGGGGGGGGGGGGGAGGGAGGGAGGGAGAGAGAGAGAGAGTTGGGCGAATGCCATGGTTGGGATAATTGACTAAAATGAAATAGACAATAATTCAATGAATTGGTGTGTTTGAAAACAGGTTCGCGAAAGTGCCCATCAAAGAAGAATTGTAGATCAATGAAAAGGCTAAGAAAACATAGCAAGAGCTTTTGCTATAGCAGTTAACAGGCCATTGCCTCTGAATCAGTAACTTTTTCTTGCGCACTTTCTGAGAAGCGCCAATGACTGGTGTTCATCAAAGTTGCTGCATATATCAATATCGAGTTCATCCATTCTGTTAGCAACTCAGAATATCTAGTGAGGCTTATTGGAGATGGGCCCCTCTCCAAAGGTGTCTTCTAGGTCAAATCTCATTGCTGTGCTATTAGTGAAGTCCCACCCAAAGCTGCACTTTGTGTTGTAGCATGCAGCTTTAGGGAGTAGCTTGACTCTCTAAGAACTTGTGGGGAAAATCAGCACACGTGTACCAAAACTAGGGCGAATCAATGGTCTACCTATTGCTTTACCGCCCTGTAGCGAGAGTGTTACGGGCTCTAATTTCCCCCCATGCAACTCGGTGGGTTATACCTCACTTAGCACTCTTACAGTGTATGAGGGCAATGGCGCACATACCAGATGGAAGATGATTGGGATATGATTCCCCTATGTCTTCAAGGATATCTCTCTGACAAAGAACTATTTAAAGAACTATATAAATTAAGTTTACCAATCTCTACAGATTGACGGACAAGCTTATCAAAATTTCAATAGGCATTAAATAGCAAAGAAGAATATTATAACTCACTTCTGTACGTAAAAATTCAGGATAATGCCACAAGTAAATAATCACCAACTCGTAAAGAAAATATGCAAGTTCACTAGACATCACCCAATACATAACCTTGTCACAGAGAAAAATATAAGCTAAATACCAATAATATGCTGAACAAGCTTACAATGAGTTGACTCTTCATCCTCATCACACCATTTGTTCCAATCAACCTTGAGGTATGGTGCAGGTTTCTCTTCTGGCTTCAGTAATCTTGTCCACCAACCTCTTTCCTCCTTCTGAATTGAGCAAATCGTGTTCCTTAGCCCAATATTAGTTTTACAGCGCTGTACACAAAAGAATATCTACTTCAGTAGGAAAACTTACAAAGAATATTAACTTATGAGTAGTTTATTAGGATCACTTGTACTCTCACAAGAATATCCCATCGAACCTTCACGCATACACAGCTAAGAACATCAGGTATGTAGGTGCAAATGTAATAAACTATCAAATACAAATATTATGAAGAAGGCTTGAATTCTCTCAAATGAGAGATAATTGTTTCCATGATTTATGGCTATTGAATTTTGCAGCCCCATCAAACAGAAAGGCTTGAAACAAACAAATAATGATTTACATTCACATTAGTTTGGCTCATTTAAACAACGGGACTACTGTTTCACAATAGTTCGGCTGGTGTCAGCATCTTAGCATTTAATCGCGCCGCATGGTAGCTCCTAACTGAGAAGTGCAGAACTGCAAGTCTTAGAGATATTTTTGGCCCCACAAATCAACTTTATTCATTCAATCTACCAATAAGATTTGGGAAAATTGGGTTTTGCGGGGTTTTGGGAATAAAACTTAGTGGAAGGTGGGATTGTTTTGAAATGTTATGAAAAAGTGGGGTGACTTTCCAAAATTTCTGAACAAGGGGTAGACTTAAAAAAAAAGGTTTTTTGAAATCAATTAGTTTGGTCTTCTTAAATTACCCCTCCCCCCAAAATCATTGACCCCTGTGCAGATATTCAAGTCGTTTCTTCTCTTCCAACTGATGCAATACTAACTTTGCCTCCAATTTCATACGGCCAGAAGAGTAAACTGAAAGGATGAAAGGTGAACCTCTTTCAGATGTCCTGTTGATCATTGTTATTTGAAAATCTTACTGGCATCAAATTAACAAAACAAGACATGAAATACGAATTCTGCTAACATTAGATAATTTCAAGCACGATATCAGCTTTTTCTTGCATCATGTGCTAGGCCTTTTCCATGAGGAGATATACAGTTTGATTCCTTATGTAACTCAGCTTGAGAATAAGAACCTTCGAATTAACCAGATATCAAGAAGGAAGATCAACATTTTCCTTCAATTGGACGGGCATCCCCCCGATGTATAACTTGAGACATTTATCCACAATTCATTCAGTCGCCCAGAAAGATGAGATGAAGCATTGTACTGGGCAACTCCGTAGGAACTTTTATCTCGAAGACGGCATTCTTCCCATCCAAGATCTTATCTAGCTGCTCACAAGAGCTTCTATGGTCAAAAGTAAACTATAGTCATTACTGCTGACTTCAATGATGACACAAGGATCAGCACAAGTCAAGTTCGAATCTTCACTGTTAATTATAGATGGCATTACAGTAGGAAATTTTTTTGGCATTTCATTCTTTTGCCATTTGAGACAGGAATTAATTTCTATTGACACATGTATTATCTACTATTGAGCACATTGCAGCCAGAAAATAACGTTTCTAAAGCAGTTGAGACAAATGGGAAAACACAAACACCTGTTAAATGCAGTAGTACTCACCTCAGGTACAATTTTTCCATAGAGTTCCAAGCTGAAGTCGAAGTATTCACCTTGCTTTCCCATGGCAGAGAAACTAAGCAAACCCTGAGGCTGACATTTTACAGAAACATCTTTTGCATCAGGTAAGGCTATTGTCAGGAAGATCTTGTCAGAGCGCTGAGCCCAAAGAACCTCAGGATGGCGACTGCATAGTTGCATAAATTAGATCAGACAGACCAATGAACAACTTGATAAAGCAGGAAAGTGGGGCCTAAATGCATTATTGTCATAGTAAATAAGTACTTTAAACAAGAACGGAGCATGTGTGATGACAAATTTCCCTCCTTATAAAAAGGCAACAATAAAGACAATGAAGTTTTTCAGCCTCGGTAAGATGGGGACTATGATCGCCCGTAGGCTCGTGCATGGGCGGCACACTTAACAAAGAAAATCCAAAATTAAGTCAGACTGTAGTGTTATTTGCTATACATATTAAGCCTCCACATGTGACAAGAGACTTCTCAATCCCAACCAAAAATATATTAGAGGAATGGTTGACTGGTCCAGCAATTCTCTCAACATAATGTGTTAATAGTGAAATTCACCTTTAAATGGCTCTTTACACATCTTTCCTGAATGGAATAGTCGATGCTAATAACGCTCGTAAACGTGAATTTACATGTCTTCAATTACTATTCAGTAGAGATATGATCCTTGTTATTTGTCAACTTTTTGGGGAACAATGTTTGAGTAACCAAGTTGCATTCTCAAGTCATCCATGTTCCTTGGGAGTTTGAGTCTTTGATGCTTCTCACTAGACTGTTGTCTATCCAGATTTCAAACTTGATCTAAGCCAAGTGAGCCGAACTGATTCGAACAGAGAACGCATTCCTATTTGAGCAGCTATATACGAAGAGGAAATAGGTTCAAAGTTTATGGTTCATTTATACTTTTTGGTGCACCTATAAATCACCCGTACCCACTAATATATTTGGTTCACTTAGAGAGTTAGAGGTGGCAATTTGCAACACAACTCTAACCAAAGACAAAGTCAGTGCGAACGAGTAATCATTGCGACATGTTAAATTCTAAAACGCGTGGGAACAGGTAATCATTTCAACATCCGTTGCATGTTTAACAAAATAAACAGGTCAACACAATTACCCTGATAAGCATCTATATACTTGTTAACAACGGCACTTATGCAACAGTATTCGTAAAGTTGGATACACTTAAAATCTCATTTAACATTTTAAAAGGAGAAAAAGAATAGCTATCCGTAACGTATCATGTTGCCAGGACACAATGTTAGACACATCCAGTCATGTTAGACGCAAAATAAACGGGTGTCAAGTATGGCTAATGGTCTTCTCATGAGTAATTAACCTTTTCGTGTTCCAATCAACCCTAATACCAGTTCGTTCTTCCAGGAACAACGTGACATACTGCCAGGGAATGCCCCCTGTTTTGACCATCATGTTAGTCTCGTACGCATGACAATTTCAGGTCTGGTGAACAGATTTGCATCTAAAGTCATGTATACATAGGGCAACATACATATAATCCGACACTACCAAAATTGGTCACCGTTTGTTGACAGTTATTTTCTTACTTCTCTTAACAATATGTTTTCACCAAGTAAGCTTTAGTAATATCTGTGGACAAGTCATCGTATAAATCCTTCCACAGAGCAATTTGCCTTGTACAGGATACTATTTTACCTTGTTATTCTTCAGAAACATATGTTTAACAATGCTATTTTGAGCTGCTCAAGCATGCCCAATTCTCGAATGCATCACAGTACTACAAAGTACACACGCACATACACGGACACAAACACACGCATATAGTCTTCGAACGATTTATAATATTAAAGGCCACAAAGGTTATTGATACTAGCAACGGAAATTGAGTAATCTTAGCCTATACGAAAATCCGCAGAAGAAACAAAAAGCATCTCTTGCAACTCTAAATTAACTGAAAATAAGATTAAAAGTAACAAATTCAACAGGTCTTTTCTCAGGAAACAGATAAGTTATTGTACAATTCAAATGATTTTGATGGAGCGATTTAATAAAGGGAAAGAAATGCTTAGCAGTACCTCATTGTCGAGGGAAAATGCAGTTAGCTTGGAAAGTTGGAGTATAAAACCCTTTCAAACTCCAAAAGATTCGCAAAACCCTAGAAGCCGATCGAGCGGGTGTGATATGAGCATAGAGTAACGAGTTATATGCCATTTTTTCCTTTTTTTTTCTTTTTCTTGGCATATTCCATCGTGAAGTAGCGTATAAATGAAGGTTGCAAATCTTTATCTACCTGACAAACGGATAAATCCGCCGGGTACGAATAAATTTGGTCTGGATAAAAATTATTCAGTTTTTTACGAGTATATAATCATTTATTATGCATGTACCTTACTCGGACGGTTTAGATAAATCCGCGGGCAATCGGGCAGGCTTCTAAATTTTGTTCAATAATTTTGTAATCACTTTTTATTTACGAAGAATAAAGAATCAGCATCACATTACACAACATCTAATAAAATCAGGGATGAATCTCCCTTTGTATTGATTTTACGAATCAACCACTTAAATAACAAACAAGTACCAAATAAATATTAAATAACAAATCTAGCAACAGTAAACTTTTGATTCGATATGTGAGAGCGGAAGTGGCAAGCGGAGGTGGTCACGATCGTCTCGATGTCGATGTGTGAAAGGAGAGAGGACAGTGGAGCCTTTGGATTGAAGGTGGTGGCAGATGTGGGCAGTAGCCTTAAATAGAGTGAGGGCTGAGGAGGCTGACGGTTGCCGGTCGCAACTTGGGTAGGCATTAGATTGAGAGAGAAAAGATGAAAAATGAAGGTTTAGGTTAGGGCAAAACAACAAATGTCTTTTATATATACACTAAAATCCGGGTAAATCGTATCCGACCCTCACCGACCCAAAAAATACGGGTCTATTTGGGTACGGTTCTGTTTTCAGCGGGTCTTTAGAATATGTACATGTACCCGATTTTTTTTTACTGCGTACGGATCAACCTGGCGAGCCCAGGTCTTTTTTTGCCATGTTTATATATATCTATATCTAGAGCCACAAAAGCACCGTCGACATGTCACTTCAGTTGATATGTGTGGAAAGTAGCAGGAGTCACGTATGATTAAACAGTGCAGACTTTTTGAAGAGAGTATTTAATCTGATCCATTCTGGCCACTAACTAGATAGGATAAAACATGGTCTTGTAGTTTATGTGCTACCCACATAGACGAGACTCACACATATTCCCAAAATGACCTCTCTAGAGAATCTTAGCCGTTCATATTCACTTAAAAAGTCTTTTGATCTCTTTGCATCGTGGATCATTCGGGAAGTATCACTTCATAAAGATATGGTACGTAAGCTCTAAAGAGAATAAGCTTCGGACCCCCTGAAAATGAAAGCCAATAGTCCTATATATAGAGCTCAGGGTCGCAGAACCTGATAAGATTGGCTCTGCCAATTTGCAAGGTTGGAGATAAGTCTGAATATTGGATAAAAAAACAAATTGACAAAAGTCAATTAACCGGCCGGTTAGTCAAAAATCGGTCGGTTCATCCCATAAATTAAAAATTTTTCAATTTTTGAGGCATTGTCTGACCCTAATTTCGGTAATTATCTCTGATTTTGCATATGAGATGTACCAGATTTAGGATTTATCACCTCTAACCACATAAATCATGGATTCAACCTTTACATCAGGTATAGTTCACATATTATCTCCCTAAACTATATAGACAAATTAAATAAATTAAATTTATACATTGGACTGGACTGGATGATCGGACTGGACTGGACCAATTCACTAAGTGGACATCCAACTGGATTGGACTGTGGGTCTAGACAAGACGACTGGACTTAGGCAACTGGACTTAACTGGACTAAATTAGTTAATTAAGTCAAACTACTAGGCATAAAGTCAATAATGTACTCTAATTAATAATAATGCCCACTAATTATTTATTTAATAATAACTACAAAAATAGGGTGTCTACAAAGTCCCTTGGTGAGGGAGCTCGTGTGCGGGCGAACATCACCGAAAAATAGCACATTTTTGTAGAGACACGAGAAAAGACCACAAGTCCCTGAACAAATCGAGGACCGTGACATTGATATGAGGTCGGACCTTTAAAGGACTTTCTACGTATCCTTCAAGAGGAATCAAACCAATGTAGTTCAGAATAATATACAGATATTGTTCAAAGTCGGAGCCTACAGTAACAACGATTGGTCGTCGAACAATAGGTGCATCCTTAGAAGCTGGAGCCAACAGTAACAACGATTGATCGTCTAAGGGTCAGAATCTAGAGCTGGAACTGAAAAACTCGTTGTCTAATAGGCGGAGCCAATAGTAACAACAAGTAGCCGCTTAGGCAAATGAGAATAGCATATCTAAAAGCCAGAGACAATAGTAACGACGAGGGGTCATCTAGACACAGTAAGGGTTTATGACTAAGAGCCAAAGTCAACAGTAACGACGATTGGTCGCTTAGCCAGAAGGACGTACACTTAGAAGCTGGAGCCAACAGTAATAACAATTGGTCGTCTAGGGATACTAAAGATTGTATCTGGAACTGAAGCTGGAACTGCAGATTGATGAAGCATTTAAGATGAGTTGAAAGGGTGGTCGACGGACTGGATGAAGATGACTTTGACCGTTGTCAGACCCTCCAAGACAGGTTGAAAGGGTCGAAGGAAAAAGTTAAGCCTTAACTAAGAGCCGAAGCTAACAACGCTTCACAGCGGCTGGTCGCTTAGTCAAAACCGAACTTTTATCTAAGAGTCGAAGCCAACAATGCATCAAATCGGTTGGTTGCTTAGATACGAGAATTTTGGAATTATCACTCATAACCATAACTGGAGTCAACAATGCCAAAAAGACAGTTGGTCATTGAGTGCCGAACATATTAATATAATTGATACAAAAAAAATTTGCTTCTAGTAATATGCACGGGATCCTGTATTGGCCTTATACCTTACAAAAATCACTGAACTGAGTAATAGATTTGTAAACTCGGAGTGCAAAACAATCCAGAGATAAGATAATCGGCATACACATGCAAGCAAAGCAAGCACGTAAATGATGAATAAACTCCCTCGTCTGTGAACCGTCCTTCAAAAAGGGGGTTTCATCTTGTTGGGTACCCTCCGTGCACACTACGATGGTATGAACTTAGAGGGAGCGGAGGGCCCAATGATCAACCAGTTTGTCCGTGGATTTTTACTCTATGTTTTAGGGGAGACGCTCTTCAGCAACAAGGATGACTCCGTACAGCTGTGGTGCCTACGGGCATGAGAGAACATAAAGGAGATCGGGGAGTACGACTGGGTTCTCCCGCTCTGGCGTATTTGTACCATTTTATGGGTATAATGGCTCGGGGGTAGTCCTTGAGCTTCATGGGATATTGTGATACTTGGGAGGTATGTTTATACTTCTTGAATTATTTTCTAATTATTCCAATGCATATTCCAGACATTTTTCCTCACATGACATTCATGCTCACAGGTTTGGGCCTTCAAGGTCCTAGGTTCTCGTGCTCCTCAATTAGGGAAGGAGTACTCCACTATGACTAAACCAGTCATGTCTCGGTGGAATTTTAGAGATGAACGGGTGGGCACCTTCGAGGTAGTGTACCGGGATAGTTTCAGCGGGCTGACCCAGCGGCTATTAAGTAACTCAATAGGTTTTGAATTTTCTTCGTAAGTGCTTATTGAATTCTTACCATATGTCTCTTTTTTGTTTCAGGCGTCTCTGTCCAAGCGGGGGACGACCGAGACCTATCTCGAGGAACTGGCCCACACTCAATGCCAGGTGTTGTTAGTATGACCCTCATAGGATGAGTTTTAAACCACATGGTCGTTGAGGTCCGCATACGGCTGCCCCTCCCCTATAGATGTATCAACGGGGGAGCTGGATAGGGGTTTGCGACAAAGCTTGGTTAGGAGGATCGTAGTATCATCCCTGTGGTGGTCGAACGACCCTTGTACCTACGAGATGTTCGTGAGAGAAGACTTGGCCCCTTCATTGACCTCAGAGTGGCTGAAAAGGGTGCAAAAACATAAGGCGGCCTGGGACCAAAAAGGGAAGAGCAAGAATGATGCAGAGTCGGCTGAGGGCATTCTGTTCCCTACATAGACAGTGCCAGTCTTCTTGAAGGGCAAGACCAATGAACATGAGCCAAATCCTCGGCCAACCAAAAACTCTGAGGTGTTCGAGCTGAAGGAGTTAGCAAAAGGCCAAATGGTAAACTCTAGGCTTGAATTGATTTTAAATATTATAATTTCATGCTTGATTTCAATCTTTATGCCTTTTCCATTGTAGGTCTCATGCTCAGTGCTTATGCCTACCGGATGATCCATAGTCTCAAGGACACGATGTCTACCTACCGAGACTTGATATCAGTGTACACGCCGTCTTTTGAGACGATGGAGGCACTTACTCCCATTCTTCAGTGCCACCTCGTGAGGTGTATCCAGTGGCCGATAGAGCTCCACGGAGCCCATTACCCCTTAATATTGATGTTGCTGAGACCTCTATAGTGACCCCGATGTTGAAGAAGGGAATGCGCGTGAAGAAGACTAGGACATTGACTCAAACTTTCACAAAGAAAATGATTGAGCCAGAGCCGACACCGTCTAAGGGAATATAAGTTTCCATCCGGAGAAAAAGGAAAACCCCAACCCCCTCCACATAAGTGGAGACACAAGTTTTCCTGAATTGCTGCGGTTTTCAGGCATTTAGGAAGCCCCAGCCTAATGAGATCATGATAGTCGAATCGTCTCCCAAACACGAAGGCAAGGAGGAAGAATATGAAGAAGAGGATGACGAGGAGGAAGCGGAGGGTGAGAAAGCTGAGGAAGAGGTTGAAAAGAAATGTAAGGAGACCAAGGAGGAAGCTGGGGAAGCTTCTGATTTTGGTGACAAAAAGGAGCCTAGCCTGAGGAGGACCCAAATGAAGCTGTTAAGAGATTAGCCTAGCTTAGGCCTAGAGTCCTTTAGGGGCTGATTTCAAACACTTGATATATTGTGCCCTTATTTCTTTGTATTTTGAGTAAAAAGTTTATTAATTAATTCCTATGTTAATGTGTAATCTAAATATATGCTCACACACATGCAAAAAATAAAGGAGGAAGAGATGGATCTGGATTGGAGAAAACTGAGACTGACTTGAGTTTTTTTAGAGGTACATGGTTTGGCCTAAAATTCGGCAAACCATATCAATTTTCATAAACATTGACTAATCAACAGGTTAGTCAGTGGCCAAATCAATTTTCAGAGGAAAACCGGCCGATTGGTCAGAACCCAACTCAAATTTAAGGTAAAACCAGACGGTTGATCAGAGACAAAATCAGGTTTTCTTGTAAAACCGGTCGGTTGATCAGAAAAAATTTAATTATCGTGATTAAACCGGACGGTTGGTCAAAACGATGGGCAGACAAATATATAAGTCAAATTGGAAATCTGGTCCGTATGTTCGAAAACCGTCCAGTTTTTTTGGATAAAATTTTCTATTTTTTAAAAATTTTGACTCATTTCGCTATACAACTTAGGGCTCTCCCAGTATATATTCAAGACTTATCCCTTCTGAACAACATTCAACTCCAATCTCTTCAACAAACTTTCAATGGCTTTCCAAGACGATCCAACGATCTTCGAGCTCTAATTCCTCGCCTTTGTCGATTCATTCAATAAGATCGAACTAATCCACCTCGATGGGCGATTCAACCTGAAATCCGTTATGAGTCTGAGGAATATGGTTGTTCATGAAGACATCCTTCGTGCAGCATGCGACCTCTGGGATGTCGTTGATCACATCTTTTGTTTCGTCTTAGATGAACTCTGCCCTACCTCTGAAGAATTTTCCGCTCTAGTGGATATTCTAGTTAATATGTTGCTCGATGTTCTGGTCATCCATGACGTTTGTGCTAAAGCCCTCAAGAGTTTGCTGAAGGTTAAGAAAGAACGTGCTAGGTCTTTCATCTGGGGTAAAGGTATTTTGTTTTCTCCCATGATAGAATATTTTTCTGCTGAACCAAATGGTCGTGATCAGCGATACACATGTGGTCGCTCTGGCCTTATGTTTGGTGGCCAAATATCTAACTATTTCTGGCCCTGGTATTGCAGATATGAGGTTGATCAAGACCAGGTGTCCACAAAAACGTAAAGCCTTGATCCCATTAGTGGTGCTGAAACCCTGCATGGCTTTACCGATTTACATGAAGATTCAAGCCTGGCTTTTAGGGGTATCCCCTTGCTTCTATAGATGTGGTTGCTAAATCATATACATTTGATAGCTCTTCATGTTGAGGGGACCTATCGCCCATGCTCTTTTAGTTCTCAACCTTTGCACTTTGAAGGACGCTTTGGCATAGATGAATAGACTCACTTTTTCTACGTGCGGGTCCAAGGCTATTAGCTGGTATTGTCCATGGTGGGGAGTCTACGGCTTTACTCTGTGGACTTTTGGATATTATTGTGTCTGTCTCCTGGCATTGCGCTACTCTTCTTTTTACTTTGCCTTTCGGATCCTGAGATAGTTTAGATATAAGCAGGTTAGTCCAGATTTCTACACTGACTTCACTGCTATGGAAAATGTCATTAGCCTTTTTGTGACAAAGTTGTTTACAAGCGTTGGGGCTCTCCTCCTTATTATGAATGCTTTATAGGAGGTGACGCTTTCATCGATTGCATGGATCTGGTTGCTCACTTGCTGTCTGAGGAGTACATCAGCTGGCTTTGGATTCATATTGAGGATAAAGTTCAGGCTTTGGAGAGTAAGCTGAGGGCAGATATGAACTGTGATTTTTTGGGTGCTTGTGAAATAAGGTCTCTGGAGCGAGCGAAGAAAGAATCTCGTCCTGCTGCTGGGTTGGGGCTGGAAGCACCTGATTTTGGTTGATCTTCTTAGAATTTATGTCATCCTCAAGCTGAAGGCGAAGTCTGGTTACTTAGATTAGGCTGTCTTGGATCGGTTCCCAACTGTTTGAAGAAAATTTTGATACGGACGGGAATCCGATACTGTCTCTGCACATGGATGAGCCCCGACGACACCCTTATTTGCTGCCTATGGAGAAACAACAGAAGAGGCCATCGTCTATCAAAGCTGGTAGAGACCGGGAAATCAGATTTCGAGGTAGAGGAGTTGGAGGACGTGATTCCGGTATCTCAGAGGTTGACTTATAAGAAGAGCATGGAAACATGAAAATCAATCATATGTTTGGACGAAGAAGACCCTCCGACTCTGAAGAAGAAAAATTAGACATGTTGATAGATTATCCATAGGTTGCTAATAGGATCTAGAATTCTTATTTTTGCCCTAACTTTTGCCTAGACCGCCATTTGCAAGGTTTTCGTCCTAGTAGGCTATTTTTATTTTTTCTTAGCCCTAACTTTTGTCTAGGTTGCCCTTGCAAGGTTTTTGTCCTAGCGGGCACTTTTATTATTTTTCTCAGAAGTGTAGTCAGTATCTTAACCAGTGGAATAAAAAACTTCTATTAAAATTTGACTGCACCCGAGGTAAATTTATATGTTGCCTATGTACCTCTATCGAAGTGTTACATCAATGTGTGTGCGCTGAAATTTTTTCCTAAAGAGGATCAGGTCATTCATAGTTCACTCGTTGTCTGAGATCAACTCTGGGGGCACTCCGTATCGACAAATGATGTTCATCTGGATGAACTGAGCCACCTTTTTGGCATTAAGCACGACATACGAACTGACTTCCACCCATTTCGTGAAGTAGTCTATAGCTATCAGCATAAACTCATGTCCATTATAGGCTTTAGGGTTGATCTTCCCTATCACATCTATTCCCGAATTGAGAAAGGCCAAGAAGATGTCATGTTATATAACACTCGGGGAGGGAGATGCTACAGGTTGGCATACACTTGACACTTGTGACACCTCCTTACATACTCGACACGATCCTACTGCATCGTACAAAATAATATCCATGTCTAAGAATCTTTTTCGCTAACATTCGCCCATTCATGTGCGGTCCACATTGTCCTGCTTATATATCCTTCATGATCTGATTGCTTTATCTATCTATCTCTCTCTCTCTCTCTCTCTCTTACACACACACACACACACACTCACTCACTCACTCACACACACACTCACACACACAGTATGTGTTCTCCATTGTAATGTCTCTTGTATAACCTTCGGTCGTACATGATAAACTGCATTGCCCACCTTTCTCAAAGATACACGGTCTTTTGTGGAACATCCATCAGGGTATTTATCGTCGCTGATAAAGTTCTGCACATCGATCATTTTCCTAGATGTCTTACCTTTATTGTGTACCAAGGCTCGGCTACTTTGTCCTCCTTTACAAGTGCTATCACAAAGCGATAAGTTGGTCTACCTTTTTTTTATGTCACGAATGGTTCAATTTCCTGTCCCTTGCGTATGTCCACCATAGTTGTGAGTATGGCTAAGGCATCAGCAAAATTGTTCTTAAGCTGGGATAAATAGTAGAATTCCACATCCTCAAACTGGTCTACAATTTTCTCCAAGTGGGCGTGGTATGCCCACACACGTTTATCTCTGGTTCTCCACATACCCTGAATCTGGTATATGATCAGTGCTGAGTCTCTTTATACTGTAATCTTTCGAACTCCTAAGCTTATGGCCATCTTTAAACCAATGATACAAGTCTCATATTCGGCGGTGTTGTTAGTACCGTCGAAAGTCAGCTTGACTGCTATAGGTGAATGGACTCCGTCTGGTGAGATTAGCAATATCCATACTCCAAATCCCTTATTATTTGCTACTCCGTCAAAATATAATTAACACTTCATCTCTGATCGAACAACACACACTCCTTCATCCAGGAACTTTGCCTCCCATCTGCTAGTAACTTTCCCTTTAATCGACTTTTGGGTGAGATATGTGATATCAAATTTTTGACAGCAACAAAAGCCATTTAGCAGTGCAGTTAGACAAGATTGGTTTCTCAAACAAGTATTTTAAATAGGATCAATTCTAGCCAACAACCTGATGGGGTAAGCCAAAAAAGAATGTCTCAATCTCTGTGTTACCCAAACCAGAGATACACACATCTTCTCTAAGGCTGATTAATTCATCTCTCTTTGGGTCAACTTCTTACGGACATAGTAAATGGCTCTCTCAACCAAAGAATTATCCAAATGTTGGGCTAACATAGCTTCGGCTGCATTATCAGTTACGGTTAGGTATAACGTATAAGGACTACTAGGTATTGGGGGGCTTAGGACCGAGGGGGTGCTAGGGTACTGTTTGATCTTGTCGAAGGCTTCTAAAACAAGCTCATATTTTATCTTCGTTACCAGCTAAAAAGGTTCTACTCTTTGGTTCAGTCATTCTTCAATAACTTAAACACATGCTCATAGATCATGGTTAGTTGGGATATGAATCTACTAATGTACTGGATTCTACCCAAGAATCCTTAGATTTCTTTCTCACTCTTGGGTGGTGGCATTTTAACTATGGATTTGATCTTGGCCGGGTCCACCTCTATTCCCCGTCTGCTCACCATAAAACCTAGAAATTTTCCAATTGGAACTCCGAACATACACTTCTGCTTGTTTAGCCTCATATTTTACGGCCTTAACCTCTTAAAATACTTCATCAGCACTATGCAATGATCTTCCCGCTTTCTAGACTTTATGATCATATCATCGACATACATTTCTACCTCCTTGTGAATCATATTATGGAACAGGGTGGTAGCGGCTCGTTGGTATGTAGCCCTGGCATTCTTCAAACATGCATCCTGACTTGACCAGTTGGTTTAGGAATTGGTACGATGTTGGCTAACTAGGTAGGGTACTCAATCACTCTGATGAATCTAACTCTCAACTTTTGGAGTTTTTGCTTGACAGGTTTGGCTTCAGGTAGGGTAGGCAGGTGGTGTTAAAAAATCGATGGGTTTATACTGGGCATATCACTATATGACCAAACAAATACATCAATAAATTTCCTAAGGAGTGCAGTGATTTCTTCTTCTTCTTCTTCTCTATCTATCTATCTCTCTCTCTCTCTCTCTCTCACACACACACATACACACACACACATATATCTAGGTTAGCCCCTATTTTGATTTCTTTATATATTTGGGCATGCCTATGTTGACTTTGACAGTTTCTTCGGTCACTGGCTTGACACAACCAGATTCTCGATTTTCAATTTCTTTTAAGTATTTTTTCTCTTTCGTGTCCATTAGTTATGACTCATCATTAACCGTGTTGATTCATCATAACCTATATCAGCAACCAAGGAGTAATCAAAATCAACCATCATATTATCAATGAAAAGTCCGGAAAAACATAGTAAGTGAGCAAATTCAAATTGGCTAAGGTGACATAACCATCCAAGTCTTCTGATTCCAGAGTATCTTCAGCAGTAGGACTTCCTTCGATAATATCTCTCACAGTCAACAGTTCGTACTCAATCATAACATCAAAATAGGGATACAGATCAAAGGATGGAGATATTCTACCATTGCGAATGGGTTGAAGACGAAGAACTGTCAGTTTTGACTGAGTCGAGTACCAAAGAAGTTTCAGATTGGATGGATGTGATGGAATCAGAAGCAATGGCAGCATGCTTCGCTTATATGCATATCCTAGTTCATATTTGTGAAGTGGATGACCAGATCATGAACCCCCGAAGCCTAATCACTCCAGCACAAGGCGATGCACGGAATTGGACGAGTTCTGAAAATCAATAAAAAGGTCATTTCTTCCCTTCCTTGACGAAGCATCGATTCATGGTAGGGGACCTTGGCTATGCCTTTGATGTTCGTGCAGTCACCGCTTTCTTCGTCCTTTTTGGCCTGGGCAATTTTTCTGATCGCTTCCTTCTTTTCCTTCTAAGTTGGCTTATACGCTAAGCCAAACTGGTCCTTCTAATTCTCGATTTCTGGAAAGCTGGGAATTCCTTGACCGTTTCGGCCCAAACATTTCTTAGGGAAGTAGTAAAACCTTCTCATCAAGGGAAGCACTGTCGTATTGCTGTAAGGGGCAAAGGTGAGGAAGTTTTCACCTTGACAAACTTCCTCATATTCTAAACAATGTATTGGGTTATCAATATCCAACGAGTCATGTGACACCTGAACACTATCCTTGTCTTTCTCTACCTGCCCGATCTGGGGTAACTGTGAATCACTCATGATGGTGAAGATGACCTTGTCTAAAACGAATTTAACCTTCTAGTGCAATGTAGAGGGGATTGCACATACCGAGTGTATCTATTGTCTTCCCAACAGGAGATTAAACGCGACAGATATATTCAAAACTTGGAACTTAACTTCAAAACTAGCAGTTCTTACAGTAATCGGGAGCTTGATTGTACCAATCACTTCTCTTTTAGTGTGTCGTAGGCTCAAAGGCTTGATTGGAAAGGTCTAGGTATAAACCAACCAGTTCGAATTTGCAAGGATAGCACTTACTGACTAACCGTTCGATTGGTTGCTCGGAAAATCGATTGGTTAATCGGAGTCTTCCTTTTCTGCAACAATACCAGCTAGCTTATAGAATATCGATTGGTTTCCCTACTAACATAGGCCAAACAAGTATTTTCCTAGAAAAGGGTAGAACACTGGAATGGTCGGGGTGTGTGGTTTCTCTCTCAAAGCCGGTGTAAGGTCACTCTGTCGGCTTAACTTGTATGATATACATCCCACCTATGACTCAAGTAGTTAATGATGGGTGATCACTGGTACGTGTACACAAGTCATTTAATGTACCAAGAAGCCTTTTGGTACTAGGCCTTGAAGGTGAGAGTACAGTCGAATTCGCCCTGATAGCAAGAAAGCCCGGGGGTTTCAAGCGTTGTGCTCGAGTGGGTGGGTTAAGGACAATCATGCGTGTCTGTGAGGCATAAAATAAGAGCACGATTATCACAATTATCACAATTATAGCGTATTGTACATGTTACGACAAATAAAACAAAAAAGGCCAAAAAGTAATAAAAAAAATTTCAAATCTACTCCTCTTAGTTTTTTTAGTCCCCAACAGAGTTGCCACCATGGTGAACCGGCTCAATACGTTCCTAGACATGGGAAGGGTCTAAAATTAGGAGTCGCCTTCTTATTTTATTAAACAAAAGAGAAACAAGGAAAACCCTAAAAAGACTCTAAATGTCCAAAGACTGCTAATATATTATGGTTCAGAGAGTAAGTTATACGACGGAAGGTGTTAGGCACCCGCCATACCCTTTAGGTCTCTACTTCATTCTTATAGATTTTTGGTGTTAAACCCATAAATATGTAATAAAACAAATCCTAGTTCTGATTCTATTATATTAGTTTGAATTCGACAGCAGAAGTCAGATTGTCTACGCATCCGGACAAACCAAAATCAAAACCATCGTAGTTCGACCAGGCCCTATCGGTGGTGACCTACATTTTAGTCTTAGACTTGAAGTGCGACATGAAATAAAAGACTCTTTTTGATAATTTTAGTATAATGGAAATATGATCGCCAGGATGGGAAACACTCTAGACTGTTATATTCTAAACTATATATAAAGCAATAATAATATACCTTGAAAATGCGCTTGCCTAGAAGACTCGGGAACGCTTTGTGACGGTTCCACAATGCAAGTGACTTATTAGAGAAATGAAATATGAAATGCTAACATCCCCTTAGAGATGATTTATCACTTCTATGAATGAAATGGTATAAAAACTCTAGAGAAAAAAAAGATTGTCCCCAAAAAAGGTAGCTCAAAAACCCTTTTTATAGAAGTCTAGGGTGTCAAAAATGATAAAGATGACTATCTCTGTTTGTAATCAAGAGATAAAATAGAATGGTTGATAGAAATCACAAACTGAGAAAAGTCAACTAACCGGTCGGTCTGTCGAAAATCGGTCGGTTCATCCCATAATATGTTAATATATTTTCCCGAATATCAGGACATTATCTGCACATAATTCAGTAATTACCTCTGATTTAATCAGATGGGATGTACCAGATTCAGGAATTATCTTCATACTTCATGTAAATCAAGGATTAATCATGTGCATGAAGGATGAATCACAAATAATCTTAAATTATCTAGTAAAATCGAAGTCTTCTACTAGACTGGTCCCACCTAATTGGACTGGACTGAGTCCAATTGCTAGAATGGACTGGATTGGTCAACTCTACTGTGATGGACAACTGGACTAGACTGGACAACTGGACTAGACTAATTACTGGACTGGAATAAATAAATTAAGTTCAATACATGATTAGGCATGCACCTATAATAATAAGCATTCATTAATAATAAAGCCTAATAGTTATTTGAGAAATAAAAGGACTACAAAATAGAGTGTCTATAACTGGTTTTTGTTATCTTCATGAGGAGCTAACGCACGCATGTATATCTTCACGTGCATTTTATGGATCCAAAATCCCATTGAACTTATTTGTATCATGCATCTTAAATTTTGGAGAGAGTATATCTTCCAGACCTAAGGTAAAGGCACTACTAAGATCCATTGATTTGTTTGCTCTCCTCATATGAGCAATTGTGATACCAATGCTACCAGCTTTTCCTTCCATTCTGGGACACTTGTCTTCCCCTCATCATGGGACTCATATTGCCAGTCGACTTCAAAATTGGGATCTCCCCTCTTCGAGTGGCCTATGTACCCGGTCTGACAAGCCGGGATCAAAACCACGTAATTCAGATCGGACTCTATGGAGGCGACATAGATCTTATTCTTTGTTTTTCTAGTAAGTGGATTTAGAACTCTATATGACTACACTTTTAGCAACACTAGAATTCCAGATAAAATATATTTTTGTCTTCCTTTTTTAAGCAAGATCTGGTCGCATGGAAGGGTAAATTAGTCTAAGACTCTTAATCTAAACTCTAACCTAGAAATGAAAAGAAAGTAAAGACAATATCTCGAGATTTGGCTTGCTTAGACTGCTCGGTATGATGTCGAGATGGATCCACGATGCGAGTAGACTAGCTAAGGGATTATAATTGGGCAAGGAATGGAAATGGGGTATGGTCTCTCTCCTCATGGTTCTTTTTGTAGAATTTATCCTCTAGAAAAGAAGGTCGGTGAAAGTCCCTCTTTTCTATAGCGCAAGAGATCTATTTGTGGTGGTCTAAGGGCTGACAAAGTGATAAACTTGATTTTTTTTCCGTACATATCCTTAAGAAATTTATAATATCATAATTAAATTAAAAGGTCTAAGAAGTCCTCTTATTGGCCCATTTTACTCAACCGAAAAGCTTTACCGGTCAGTTTTATGCCTTAACCAGATATTATTTCATCTCGAATTTAGGGGATAATCAACCCAAATTCGAGTACAATCTCTTAAAAGGATATAGGATCTACCAAATTTTGAGAATCAATCGCAAGTCATTCTCTAAATCAATGATACACCCGATTTCAAAAATCAATCCCAAATTAACTCTAGGTCAAGCAAAAACCTCTCTACCTTAACCTTGGCTATACCCAAATAATTGGACCAACTAACTAGACTGGTTTAACCGACTGCACTGGACTATTGACCGGATTGAACCATTTATTGGATTGAACCTAATTAGTTAAATCACGCTTATTATATATTACTAGGCCTAGACTAATCATAATTGGAATGAGTCTAATCAATTACTAGACAATCATTGGATTGAGTCTAGTCCTCCTAATTCTTCACCAGCAGAGTCACCACTGTGGTGAAATACCTTAAAAAATTTCCTTAGACCCAAGAAGGTCTAGGGAATACCAAGTCACTATCTTATTTTAGCATTAACATTGATAAAGGAAAAATAATGAAAAAACCTTTTTACGACCCTAAATTTGCCACTTAGGCGTCTAATCATACAAAATAAGAAATTATGAGTCTTCGGACTAAATTATGCAACGAGAAAATGTTAGGCATCGTGTTGTATTCTAATGTTCTCTACTATATTCCTAGTGATTTTCGATTCATATCCAAAACATGACAAATATTGAAATGTGCATAAAACAAAAACTAAACTAATCCTAAGTTTGGTTTGAACCCAACATCAAGGTTTGAGTGGCCTATTTACTCGTTCGGACTAGCCGGGATCAAAATCATGTAGTTCTGACCAACCCTATAGCAGGCAACCTAGATTTCGATCTTACTTCCTGTAGATCTGATGAACTCAACTTCTTCTAACTGAGTCTATCTAGAATTCCATTCGACTAACACTTCTAGCTGTCTTAGAATTCTAAGTAAAATAGAGTCTTAATTTCAATAGATTCTAATACTATCATACTTCTATTACTATTAGGAATCTTACTTCAATCTTGGCTTTTTATCCTTTTTAGACCTAAATTAAGTCGTGGGGGATGGGAAATCAATCTATGACTCTTAACCTAAGCCACAAATATAAGAAGTGAAGAATACAAGACTATAGTCTAGAAATGCACCTTGAGACTTGACTCGCTTCGACTGCTTGATAGGAAATTGGGATGAATCATGATACACTGAGACCGGTTAAGGATGGGATACGCATTGGAAGACCCCTTGGAATTGGTCTGAGGACTGGGCTGGATGTGGATTGTGTTTTCTCTCTCCTTGTGAGATTCTTCAGAGTTTTTCCTCTAAGAAAAAGTCCCCTTTTTCTAAGGCCTAAATAATCTATTTAGAAAAGTCTGGGCTGTCAACATGATAAAACAGACCCTTACAGCCGAGTTTATCTTTTCCAAAAGACAACAATGAAATAAGGTGAAAAGCCCAAAAGTTCCCTTTTCTGGTAGGTAAACTGGGTTTACTGGCTGGTTAGCATAATCTAATCGACCGAATTTAACAGCTTACCTGCCGGTAGTTCAAAAACTGGCTAGTTTTATCACTTTATCTGATACGAATTTTAAACTAAATCCAAGGGAATTAACACCAAATTATGATCAAAGAGACCCCTAAAACATGGGATAATCCATATTTCGGGAATCCAAACCAAATGTCATCAAAATCAAGCTAAAATCCTCACATCCTAGCTAGGCCTTAACCTGGGTTAAACCCAAGTAACTGGACCAACTAACTAGGCTGGACCCCTAACTGGACTGCTTCTTGGACTGGACTTAATTAATTAATTAAGCTTATTATTTATTACTGGACCAATAACAACAATAAAAGCCTAAATTAGTCCAATAACTAACAAATAAATCATAAAGTAATCCTCCGAAAATGGGGTGTCTACAACTGCTAACAGATCCCACTACTTCTAGCCATCATAGCTACCTCCATGTGTTTAGGTTGTACGTTGGTCATAGGGAGATCACGATCAGGCATGGATATCATAGATTTTTATCGGGCTTACTTCATGTAGAGTCCTTGTGTTGGGGGTACGTTGAGGGTTAACCAAATTTTGAGGGCTCGGGGTTACCTGATGGGTGGATGATTGAGAAACTTGGTGTGGTAGGGTTTTACGGTAGTCTGTTTGAGAGTGAAATGGTGGATAAGTATACACTACAAAGAAAGGTAAGAATGGGTCGTTGAAGAAGAAAGGGGTAGTTAATGGGTTAGAACTATTTGGAACTAGGCTAGTTTTTGTAAAGAGTTTAGTTTGGTTATTAATAAAAGGCCTAAGTTCAAACGGGGTGGGCCCAAAGAAATTAGATTAAGATGGATTGTTGTTGACAAGTTATAACACCCCGTGCTTTTCCTAACTGTCGAAAAAATTAAAAGGACTATAATTTGTAGTGATAATCGAGAATAGGTATAATATGAAAGGTAAAAATATTTTGGGGTCAAAATATAATTTCAGAAAGTTGGGGGTCATTTTGTAATTATGGAAGCGTTTGGGCTATTTTGCAATTATGAAAAATAGGCACCACATGTGTAAAAATTTTAGAAATGAATTCTCTTAATTGATGCCACCTCATTCTTTATTTAAATGGTGACTAATCAAAAAAATACATTGTAGAATTGAAGGGATAGGATTTTAAGGAAAATAGAAGAAAGAAAAGAAAATAGAGGGAAAAATAGAAAACAGAGAAGAAGAAGAACATGAGATTACGACAGGAGGAAAATAGGGAAGAAAGAGAGAGAGAGAGAGAGGAAAGAAGAAGGGAGAGAAGAGAAGGAACAAAATATGGAAAATTATCCAAGGTAGTCTTCTTCTTTAGTTTGTGTAATATTAGTGCGTTAGTTGTGTTTGGTTGTGTGTGCGTGTGTGTGGCTGTCACGGCCATGTGTGTGTACATGCGCGCTCGTGTTTTTGTTGGTGTATTGTGTGGGTGTGTGTGAATGGTATGGAGTAAACAAAATTACCAATTTGTTTATGGTTTACAACACCCAGAATGTGCGGATAGTAAATTTCTCCCTAGCAAGGCAAAGATGCATTCTAGTAAGAGTTATGCTTACTTGTCATTTCAATTCCTTGTAGCAGATTTCCTCTTAGCATGTGAGCCAAAGGAACTGTCTAGCTCTTGTTAATGCTTCTGCACCCCAACCCTCGTCATGAACTAACTTGAGAGTAATCAAAGTTACCAATTTTCTTATGGTTTATTCTATTTAAGGACTCTGTCCCAATGAAATCAATACACCACCTAATTCTGTACACTCTGTAAATTCCTTTTTATTAGAACACTTATGTAAAAGACTGTATATTTGTGTGCGCACGCACAGGTGGTTTTTGTGTGTGTGTGATTGTGTGCGTATAAGTCTGTGTGTTCTAGGTTTTAGTGTGTGTTTAGGGGTGTAGCAGTGTGTGTGTGTGTGTGTGCGAGCGCGCGCGCGCACGCGATTGTGTGTGGTTTTGGCAGTGAGGTAAGGTAGGAGAGAGTGTGTTTTCAGGGTGTTTTAGTGTGTGTGTGTGTGTGTGATTGATTAATCTATATAAATGTGAGTAGTAGCTGTAATTGTCACTATAGGTAGTGAATTTTTAGGCAGTCCCGAATTCTAATTTTCAAAAATAGTTCTACTCACCGTGAAAATTTTCAAAACAAGAACCCCTATTATTTTTACGAGACACACACCGTGAAAATTTTTGAGATTTTTTCGTATCTGCAAAGGATGCTAAATAATTATTTCGGCAAAAAGGGAGTTTTTAATTTATTTGATATACCTAATCAGGTTATTTTTGTCCGAAAACCTTAGGAGAACTTTATATTGCTGAGATGTTTCAGTGTATAAACTTTTGTAGCATTTTGATGCCGATAGCTATTTTTAAAGGAATTGGCCTTTGAGCACTCGATTCAGATACTGGTTAGGAATTTTCGAGCGAAAACTGCTTTGAAATATTTTTTATCCTAAAAATCAGTTTAGGTTGCTTAAAAGGTTATTTTTAAATTATTTTTGAAATTTTTCGGTGCGATAGCCACCAGGGAGTGCTTTGGTAATTTTACATACAAGATGGCAGTTTTGGTAAATTTACATACCATAGGGATATTTTGATGATTTTACTTACGAGAATGACATTATGGTGATTTAGATATGAGATGGGTGTTTTTGGTAATTTTACACGCAAGAGAATTTTTTTTTATTTTACGTACTCAATGAGCGGGTCATTCTAAGAACAAGAGTAAGTTGGTATTGTGTTTATAGGATAGTAGCATATATTGTATTCTGATTATTTGATTGTTCCGTTTAGAGTAACATAAAAAGATTTTTCGATTAGGATAGCTTAGTTTAGGATCCAGACACGAATTTCTATCTAAACACTGAGGTAAGGGTTTCTATCCAAACCTTAAGTTCATAAACTTGTGTTCGTATTTTTTCGTTTTGTTTATGGCTATTATCGAACTCTGAGATATGCCTTGATATCAGCATGTAATACCAGTAAAACCCTAATATTGAGCCTGAATCGGTTATTCAAATTCTTATTGATGCTCGTCTTTTATTGCATGTCAAGCTTTGAGCTATTATTGATTTAATGATCATTGTTCTTTTGTGTATTGATATAAGATTTTTTTTTTTTTGGTATGTAATGGAGGAAGTTAGTGTGGGGGCATTGGTGTGTTTACTGCGTGGGACGCAGGCTAGTACCTTGATGGACTGGTATTTGTACATATGCACATGTAGTTTGTATTGCGCATTGCTTGTGTGGCTTTACTTGTGTTCATGGTCAATGTTAGCTAAACTTGTTTATATTGTGTTGGAAATGATAGTTTTGATATCAGATTGCAGGGGATTAAAATGAAGCTCTTCCCCATATTGTTATCAAAATATTTGTGATTGTTTGAAATCCTTTGAAAAATTATTCGAATCTTGAATCTTTTCATAATCCATTGGTTTTGTGAGCGACCTTACTGAGCTCTCAAAAGCTCATCCTTTTTCGTTTCTTTCTGCAGATAATGAGCACCAGTAGATTGCTCGGGGACGGGTTAGAGCCAAAGTAAGATTTTTGGAGTACTTGCCACTATTTTGCATAGTAGGATTCATGCATGGGTCGGCACTGTAGCCGTTCTGTAAAGAACTTAAGTTTTAGTAGCTTAATTAGTTTGTTTTGTTTTTATGATTGTACTTTTGGAAAATTTGACTCAATGTCTATTTAGAAGCTCAAAAGTTTGTGTCAAAACAAGGTGTGATGTGATTTGATGTAGTTAAAGCTCTAAGGGTTCAAGGCGGTGGGGCTCCAAATTTTTGGATCGTTACAATGGCGGTATAAGAGTAGGGATTGAGTTAGGTCTATTAAGGGCGGAAGGGTGATTGAGCTATCTAAGCCCAACCATTATATATAACTAATCTGGAGCCAATCATTTATATAGGCCCAACCCAATTTTCAATTTGGATAGTAAATTATTGAATCCTAGTTCAAGGGGGTTTCGCGTATATGGACCATTATTGCCACAACTTCCCATAGCTTGGCCAACCTCAGCCTGTCATGAGTCACTGCCTTGCACTTGCCACGCAGTCAGTTTGGGGATGACTTGGTAGGCCTCTGAGCCACATATAATTTGGGAGAAAGGTTGCACGACTGAGTCCGAATTTAATTAAAAGTCTGACATGAATGTGCATCTGCATTTCTTGGAGCAGGACTTGGCGATGAGATTTGCGATGACAGGGGAGAGGGTACTTTGCTACTTGCTTTATCCATTTCAATAGGATCTTTTTCTAGTTCTGCTACCGGTGGGTCATCTCCCCAATATTCAAAAGAAATGTATTCAGAATCCATAGATGCCTCCGACGACACCAAAAGGGAAAAAGATGTGCAAATGTGATGTAGCTCTGGACCGAAAGGCATTTCGACATGACCAGTTGGAAGTTCGTATTAGAAAAGGCTCAAAGAAAATCTCCATACATTGGTTGCTCTAATTCAAACATTAGTGTGTTCAGAAAAGTATTATGCGTTTGTTCCATCTGATAAGGAAAGCCTCACGAATCAAATTTGCATCCTTCCAGCAGCGAGTAACATCCACAGTACTAGCAAATGTGGGAGATTTTTTTGAAACAGAAATTAAGACAGTGTTTGCGCTACTGGACAAACTCACAATCGATTTGTGCGCTGGCGGCACAATCGATTAAAAGTGCAGGACCTTTTTTTCCCCTCGGGCTTGGGGACTTCCTTGAAAGTGAGAAACTTCGACAAACATATGGAAATTAAAGTAGAACGATTGCATGCCCATAAATGACAAAGAGAGCTTTCGATTGTGTGTGAATGTTTACACAACAATGTTTCCAAGTTTGGAAACTAAACTTCCTATTGATGGCAGTAAAAGCCTCTAAAAAAAAAAAGGACTTCAAGTCTTGATTTGTCTGGTTGATGATTGTGATCATTCTTTCTTCTTTGAGCCACCATTTATACTAGTGGCTTTGTAGAAAATAACTACCATTACAAGACAAACTATCCACTTAGAGATAAACTACTCACTTAGAAAATAAACACCCACTAATAAGTAACCAACCACACTTATCCCTTATCAATATGACACATTTTCAGAAGTTGGTTTATTTCCCTTCTTGAATCTTCCATTATCTCTTCAGAAATAATAAAAAGTAAATGTCATTTAGTGGCATTTAATCAAAGTGAACTTATTAGTGAAAAAAGATATTTTGTGGTGCAAACATTGCCCCCTGGCTCAAGCAATTGAATACTTGAAAATTGCGAAGGGTCATGTCTTTTAAAGGGGTAGTATTTTCTCATTATCGATAGACTTTCACGATCGATATATAGCCTTTCACGACCGATAACCTTTCATTATCCATAGCTTTTCAAGATCGATAGCCTTGCTTGATCGATAGCATTTCACAATCGATTGCCTTTCACGATTGATAGTCTCTCACTATCGATAGGCTTGTATTTTTCACTATCGATTGTGAAGAGTCATTTCAAAGGCAATGCCTTTTTTCACTATCAATAGACTTTCACGATCAATATATAGCCTTTCACGATCGATAACCTTTCACGATCGATAGACTTGTATTCTTCAAAGTGACACTTTTTTCGCCATCTATTAGCCATCGATTGGTTTTTGCTCTCCATATACCGATGTCAATGACCATAGTTGGCCAAGCCACTAAACAAACCATGACCATTTTTGGTCTAGCTACTAACCAAATCAACATATAGAATGGCTACTGATAAGCCAATCGATTGAGCATTTCTTAATTCTGAACATGCATGAAAAAAATAGAACAAATAATATTTGACTATTTGCAGTTCTGGATAACCATTGAATTAATATTCTACCTTGGTGTGCTCCACAAACCCAAATAGGGTATCTTTCTCCAAAAAAAATGTGACTCCAATTGGTTCCCAAAATACATGTTCTTCATCATTTTTTATGGTGTCAAAAGCTTCAAACTCACTAACAATGGGGAATTTTGAATCAATAGCCACGGTTGGCTCGCTTTACATGGCGCATGAAAATGGCTCTTTTTTGCTTTAAACCAAAATAGGCTTGCAAACTTGCCCCCAGCCATATCGATTAAATCTCCTTTTGACATATCAATCCCATATGAGAATGGACATGGTTGTTCAACTTTTTCTGCCATTTTTGGCACGATGTTGATCTTACGGAAATTACTTACACCACTTTTGGTGTAAGTTTCAGCCACTTGTATTAATGCATTCAAATGATTTCCCCACAATAAGCACTTTAATGTAGTTCATCAAATAACTCACTTGAATTGCCTGGAGATAACACTTGAAGTTAGCTATTGTGCAACGACTCCTCTTGATATGTAGTCGTATTATTTTTAGTAACCATGAATTAGTTGCATCCATCTTCTAAATATTGTCTTGTTTCAGTCAAGTTTGGCATCATCTCATTTGCAATAGTCAAAGAATGACCATCGGTTTGAAACTTTTCAACCTCAGCAAGTGTGGAAAGGAATAATTTTACTTCCTTCCTCATCCATCTAACATCATCTAAAATATCCTCTGAGATTGCCGGTAGATAATCTAAACCATTGTATCCTCTTATATGATTTTCTAACCTTTGTAACTCATAAATTGTGTCTGCCAAAATGGTTGGCAAAATAGGTAAATTATAATTTGCATTCACACAAGTCACAAGATCAGCCCAGAAATTTCTTAAATCAGTCAGCATTGCATTCATATAAGTTGAAAACACAAACCGTTGTTCGTTTCTAGGCACTAAAGATGCCGATCTACAGCCTCTCATCAAATCAATACAAAAGTTGGCCCTTAATTCTTCAAATCGGGCCTGAAGTTCCAAGGAATTGCTTGGAAACATATTGTTAGCATTTCCTACTTTCATATTAAAAGGGTCCCACCGGGCGTGCCAATGTTTACGCTGCTGGCCAAACTCATAATTGATCGCGCGCCTGCAACACAACTGATGAACAGTGTGAGATCTTTTTTATCTCTCGGGCCTGAGGACTTCACTAAAAAGGAAAACTAACTGATGATGATATGCTAAACAGATCTAAAGACGATGCGCCCACTGAAATAATAAAGACAACTTTTACAAAACAACGAACACAATTTTGACAGCGTACTGGATTTCCTATCAATACTAGACAAATCATCTAATATACTGACTAAAAGATCTAAACAGACTATCTTCCTATTCTAACTTTTTCTTGATGGATTGACGACCGCTTTTCCTGTTGCCTTATATCTCCTTTTATACGTGCATCATTCGTAATCGTCTCTTTTCTGCAACTGCCCTTCCTTATCTTTATTAGGAAGAACTTCTCAGGCCCCATGATCGACTGTTTTCATCCTAAGTCCTCTCAATCGTGCTGATAACTGCCTACTCCAGAAACTGTTTATCAACCGCTGCTGCCGATCCATTTGCCCTGTCTTCACAATTTCTTCATGTGGTGGTCCCACCAGGCGTGCCAATGTTTGCGCTACTGGACAAACTCATAATCGATTTGTGCCCTGGCAGCACAATTGATTAAAAGCGCGGGGTCTTTTTTGCCCCTCGGGCCTGGGGACTTCTCTGAAAGCGAGAAACTTCAACGAACAGATGGAAATTAAAGTAGAACGATTGCGCGTCCATAAATGACAAAGAGAGCTTTCGATTGTTTGTGAATGTTTACACAACAATGTTTCCAAGTCTGGAAACTGAACTTTCTATTGATGGCAGTAAAAGGCTCTAAACAAAATAAAGAAAAAGACTTCCAAGTCTTGATTTGTCTGGTTGATGATTGTGATCATTCTTTCTTCTTTGACCCACTATTTATACTAGACGCTTTGTAAAAAATAACTACCATTACAAGACAAATTACCCACTTAGAGATAAACTACTCACTTAAAAAATAATCACACTAATAAGTAACCAACCACACTTATTCCTTATCAATAGGATACATTTTCAGAAGTTGATTTCTTTCACTTCTTGAATCTTCCATTATCTCTTTAGAAATAATAAAAAGTAAATGTCATTTAGTGGTATCATTTAGTGGTATTTAATCAAAGTAAACTTATTAGTGAAAAAAGATATTTTGTGTTGCAAACAGACAGGTAATAATATCAGCAAAATAAGAAATATTCTAGTTAAGAGAGAAGCATCGACAAGGACTCGATTTACGATACGAACGTAGTCTATATAATTCGCCCCGATCGCCGACCAATCAATGCAATTGGTTACCCCAATCACAATGCCTACTTGTTTGGCTAGATAGATACAATAACAGAACCTACATATTCATTGTAGGAACCTAATCGAGGAATAAACCACATGCTCTGTCAAGGGTTGCCCCTTCAATCGTCCAAGGCCAATATAGGACCAGGTTAGCCTCGTGCAGATTCAAAGTACAAAAACAATAGATTAGGTAATTTTTCCCCTCACAAACCCTTGCAGGCGCTAGCGTAATCTGCACTAAGAGAACAACTTCACATCACTGGAGCTTCCCATGAACACTTTTGTCCTTAAAAGAACGAGCAACTTGTACTAAATAAGCATTATCTACAAACATTGCGCTAAGACTGGTGGGGATATTATTAGCTTTTATTTATCCACGGTTTTGGTTTGTTTAGATTATTCCTTATACCGAAAATCCTATTTTCATCGAATCCAAAATGAATTAGAATGAGACTTTGATTATTTATTAAAATATGGAGGTAGATTCGGGGATATTAAATTTGGCTTAGGTTGGTAGGGTGAGGAAGGGATGTTGCTAGGGACCTTTGGTGTTACGGAGGGTCCATCCCATACTGAACTGAAGCGAACCAGAGAGGACGCAGAAGGGGTGAAAAGGGGGTTATGAAAGTGGGATTGGACGAAGTTCATTAACCAAGAGAGGAGAAGAAGTGTACTTGTCTTGTAACTAATTAAAAAAACGGGTGGGCTTAAAGAGAAGATACGATGATTGATGGGAATTTCAAGAGCAGAGGCCATCGGATAAGGACAAAAGACGTGAACAAAGCTGAATTCCGGAACTAAAGAAGTTGAATGGGAATTTGATATTGTCAGAGCTAGCTCTTGTCATTACGAAAGTTCCATTAAATCTGAAGAGAAGCAATAATAAAGGAATGGTAACAGAATCCAACCATTTGAGAAGAGAGCACGAGCACGAGCACGAGCATGGACGCGAACACACTGGGAGACCAGGAGAAACACTGGAGCACCATAGAAAGTGGATCAATAGATACTTCTCCAACTATGTACTTGTTGGTGGGCAAAGATGGCCAAAGCACTGCAATTAACCCAAATTATCGCACCTGTCAGTTCCGACCAACATATACTGAAAAGAGAACCAACATCATCACTTCCCAGCCAAGCAATTCATTAAGGGCAAATTTCAGGAGCAGACGACTTCTAATTTCATTTGAATTCATATATGGTTTTACTAAGCACAACTTGGATGTGCACTCGAAAATCCAGCTGCTCCAGACCCTAACGAAATGTAGCACTCCGGTTTCCAGTCGCAGGAAATGCTTGGCGCCTTCTACCCTGTGAAAAATCTCCAGCGCCTACCCCTTTTTGGGACTGGTCTACAACTGAATCTTCTTTCCTCTTACCTCTACCATGCCTACTGATATGATCCTCACCACCCCCTTCCCGCACCTTCCCACCTCGATCTTCCCCAAATCTAACCTGCTTCATTGCTGCCTCATAGTCGAACGGCGTCAACTCCAAGATGTCGTCGCATTTCTCAAGTTGTTTTGCTCCTCTTGTTTGCTGAGGTGACTTGAAGCACTTCTGAAAGCTGGAAGATAGATCGGAGAGAGTCATAGGCTCATCCTCGTCGTCCATATCCAAAGCAGGCCCTGCAGTGTTGTCTTCCTTGGGGTGCGATTCACCACAATCGGAATTCAATTCACCAGTTACAGACTTCTCAACATCAGAGTCACTATCCAATGACATAACAGCTTCTGAATTGGTTTTAGTAGCTAACTTGGCAGCGCGATCTTCTTGATGCAAGCTATCGGATGGTTTAGCATGCTCTCTTACAACTGGCTGTAAAGTTTCATCCCTGCCGGAAAAGGAATGGAAAGGAAGGTTCACCGAAGATTTGATCTTCTCCAGCTTGATCTCTTCCTTTCCCTTTGAAGTTGAAGCGAAAAATAGAAGAAAGGAAAGATTTATCAGTAAATAAGTTTAATTTCTGAAGTTCATGAAAGTCAAAAGGCAATATGTATTTGTGTCTGTGTGCATGCATGTGTATAATCTTTGCCAAGTTACATAGAGAAGTCTTATGCAGGACAGGTCATCCAAAACATAGAATGAAGAAAAGGCAACTACAGAACATGGGTAAAGTACAAAATGATAGTTGCAACAACCCAGTTCACATATAAATGTGAAGAAAAACTAATTACTACTTGCCCATTCAACAAATTGCAGGTGAGCCACGTTACACAAGCATAATAGTGGTTACGCTCTCTAAACTCCAACACTAAAATTGCATATACTAACAGAGGAGAGATTAACGTAAAGTAAATAAGATTTAAAGATTGTAGAACTCACTTTTCTACTGGTATCGAATTTCCTCTTTGCAGTTGAATTTCCCAACAACACTCCAAAAGAGCAGCTTGGCTTCTTTAACACCAGAATGGTTGCTTCAGAGGACTATATATACAAACGAGTTTGTTACTGAAACAAATTAATTCCACGTAGAATTACAAAATATCATTCAAATTCAAAAGGAACAAACATACTGAGTTTGAGACATTCATCCGATTCTCTGTATCTCTCATCTCTCCTGACGTGGGAGCAATATGGCTACCTGCCTCTCTCTTTACATTCCCATTATCTCCAGAAGGCCCAGAAGAGCCTTTGCACAATCCAGCAGCATCAATTCCAGGCACCAAAGACCCATCTTTAAACTGCAAGAAAGCTGGTCGATGTCCAGAAAAACCATCAGTGTAGCAGGCATCTCCAGCTCCTGTTACAGTTTCCAAACTCGCAGGAGTCTCAAGAGGAGGCAATGCTTCAGGTCCAACATCAACAACTATGTTACCAGCAGATTCCTGAATAATGTAAAAGCCAGTATCATTGTACAGTAACAGATGCATCACATCAGATTAAGGTACAGAAATAAATAAATTTGGTAATAAACCTTTATATGCTTAGCAAGCAAACAAATTAGCACTTTAGGTTCTCAAATCAATTGGCCAAAAAACTTGGAAACCAAGTGAATCGCCACTGCTCAACACGGAGACGCCTGTTTTGCAGACTGCGTAATATGATAAGTCAAGTGAACACCTCCTCACTGCCCACATGCTATGACCCAATTGGGCGTCAACAGGCTGAAGAGGATGTTGAGTGTGTAAAAGTATTCCTTCCTTTCATTCTTACTCCCTTTTTTTTCCTTTTTTTGAGATAGATAGCCGAAGCACAGGAAGCATATAATATTCCCAGTAAGAATTTGATGAAAGTAATGCACTCCAAAGCATTACATAATCCTTGAAATAGGACCCCGTGTTCACATGCCAAAAACCAGCAAGATATTATTTCTAAGAACTTAAAATTGATTACAGAAGATTTTAAGCCTTAGCATTTATTCAATGTCATACTAAAACCTTCTAGAATAATTTACCTAACTGAAGCTAAATTCAAGCTTTAGCAGCACTTTCAGCCATCTTTAGCAAAGGAGGTGCAGGACAAAGTCAATTCCCCTCCAAGTTGCAAAATCACAAAAATTGAATTTCAGCAAGTGTAAGGCCTACACTTATTTTTTCCGCAGCAGACAATGAGATTTAAGATGCACTCATTCCTATAGAAAAGTATCAAAAAACTTGTCTTAATGTGAAAATAATCACTCATCACTAATTTCACAGCTTTATCTGAGTTTATTCTCAGCCACATACATGTATATATGCAACGTCTAATGTCAAACCCTTAGCAATTCATGGAGGTTAAATATCACGACGTCTTACTGATTCCTTGCGAGCTTCCTTAAGTTGTTCAGCAGCAGCTTCAAATGCAGCAGCATTTTGGATGGAATGCCTAATGATGCTAACAACAGAGCTTAGATTCCGCTCAATATAGGGATGCTTCGACTTCAGAACACGGCGAAGCTTGCTTGCAGTAACCGGCATCTGTTTAGCTTTAAATTAACAGAAGAAGGAAAATAAAATAAGACAAGAAACACTTAGACAACTAACTTGTGGCAAGGAAACAAAGCAAATCAAACATTGATAAAAGTTGCATTAGTTTTAAAGTACCAATTTCGAGAAGAGTTTTGTTTGGCAGAATATAGCCAGTACTTTCATCTTCTGCACGGGCAACAACATCTCTCCATTCACAGAGCCCCTAAAAGCCATTCAGGAGATAATATTAAAGAAAATTAGCATAAAAGAATGCGGAACAAGGGAAATTAACTGCTAACCAGTTACTGAAATATCCTATCCAACTTGTGCAAGCATACGTGCTTTGGCGGCTGCAACACCGAATACCCCTCTATCTTCCCTCCCCTCCCCCCCCCAAAAAAAAAAGGAATGTGACTGCTAACCAGTTACTGAAATATCCTATCCAACTTGTTCTAACATATGCGCATTGGCGGCTGTAACACAGAACACCCCTCCTTCGCACCCCCCCACAAACCCATACACACCCCAAAAAAAGAATGAGGCATGTGTAGGTTTACCCTTGCAAATCGAAGTAACATTAAGCAAAAGCATTAAAAAAAAACGAACAATAATTAAAGGAAAAACATTACTTGGGGAGAGAAGAATGGAATATAACTTACTGAAACAATGGCCAGCTGCTGAGAATTGAGATCGGCACCCTGAACCCTGTGTCAACAAAGCAGAAGCTCAAAGGAGGAGTAAAGATATGAAATGAAAAACTTCACTGCTCATGTCACTGTTAAGATACACATGATAACTATTCAAGCAACTAAGGAAATTGTAAGCCCTTGCACCAAAGAGAACAGAAGGGTTACCCGTATATGTAGAGATAAGAAAAATCCGTCATGACCTCTTTCTCATAAAGCTGCATGCATATATCATAACTGCGCTTGTATACCTGTAATTTAAAAGATTCTAAGGAGTCAGGTAAATAGCAACTTTTCCATTAACAAACGCCCTCCCTCCCTCTCTCACTGACTCACCCCACCGCAGCAAGAGTAATCAGTTGCCGAAATACTCTTATAGATGTTTTATATGGAAGTTCGTGGCATATAATTTATATATATAAAGTTGATGGATCCAAATCAATAGAATGCGGTTGCATGTGTGGCCCTATATGTCCAATTGAAGATATCCACACTGACTTCTCAATTTCAAATAAAAAAAAAACCTATCCGTTAACTTCTTTGCCTAATTATCCTGATGCAAGTCCTAGTGCATAGTCAACAAAGAACTGCAATAAATGTGACACCTTATAGCTTTGAAATTGATACAAAAACAAGTTGAAAATCATAACTTTCCCTCTCTCTCACAGCCTGATAAGTTAGAAGTTATATTCCTTGAGTGTCTGGCCATGGTAGTCGTGCATGAGGCTAGAGGTTTTTGTTGCTGTAATGTAAAAAGGAGGGAAGTAGGAATACGAGGAGAAATGTATTTGGAGTACGTAAGAGGGGGACGCGGGTAGAAGGGGGGGTCCATGGAGGTGCGTGTGGTTGTACTGTTTGCTGATGAGATAGATAAGAAATATGCCGAATAGAGGGAGGGAGGGGGACATGATAACATGCTCATCAAAGCTATCATGCTTAATGCCATTACCACCTACACATGTCAAGGGTCAAAAGTACAATTTTAGTTCTCCACCCTACTTGTAAGTGGACCCACCTCATAATTGTGCTTGTGTATATGCTTCTAATATGTTTCCTTAGGGCCTACTCATAGAAGAGGGAGAACTGGCTAAGAGTTGGGGCCTTAGTATGTCAACAACCACATGTTAACGCGTTACACAGGCCAACACTAGGCCCACTGTGATAATGGTAACGGCCATACTAACACTAGAGTTGTCAGCACTAAGACAATATCTGCTCTGCATAGTTCTATCTTGTCTGCAGGTGCTTTAACAAGTGTAGGCAGGATATATCACTGACCCCGTTAGAGTTCTTGTGTTGCTGATTGTGTATGAGGCAACAGGAGCCCATTGCAAAATATGGCAACAACCACATGTTAGAGTGCAATTGCAGGGCAGGGACGGATTTTAGGGAGAGGCAAGTGGGTGCCAGGGCCTCCAGTCTGGTTATTATGGAATATTCCTACAAAAGGTTCTAGGCCAGGGTCTCCCCCAGAATTGAAGGAGTCTGGTTATTGTAGAATGTTCTAATGATGGAGCTGACCTCCAAAAGGTTCTAGGCAAGATTGAACACTTGGTATAGATTGATCCTTTTCACTATTGGTAACTAAGTACTGCCAACTTTCTAGCTTTCAATTATCCAAACTGTTAGTCAACCGTAGCAATCGTGTAGGATAATTTATGCCTTAAAGGATGTTTGGAATTGATTCTAGAGTGGGCAAACCCATTTCAAAACCAATTTGTGTGGTACCTGGCCAAAAACCAAAGCGTTTTAAAAACCTCCAAAATCAGATCTATGGTGTTTGGAGAAATAGGTTTGACCAACAAAAGTACTACCCTCACATTTTTAGACAAATGACATAGAGGGTTTCACTATTCTTACTGTGTGCAACCATAGTTACTAAAAGTGCAGGCGCACCTAAGGCGCAAAGAGTCCCTTGAGCCTAGGCACAAGCGCGCGCCTTTTCGAAGTGAGGCGCAAAATAAAAATAAATAGATATTAGGCATTAAACCAATAAAATCACAGAAATTCAGAACATGGCAATTTAACAAATTTTGAACACTAGAAAAAGTTTCAAATTCAATGAGAAATAATTAATCCTAAGTAAATATGATAACGTCATCCTCATCATTAGTGAGGGTTAAGGCAACAATGTTTTCCTCAAAAGGAATCATAGGCTCCAATTCTGGTAGAGATTTCTCCTCAATTTCATCTTCTTTGTCTACAAAGTGAAGTGAAGGAGTAGATTTACTTAAAAAGGGTAACAATTGAAGACAGGACGCTAGCACAATGAACAACAATACGAGAATTGGTTGATTAGGGATTTAGGTTTTTATACTTTTTTTGTGGTTTAGATATTGATCTATCATGTTATGAAGCAAAGAATTAAAAATAACGAACGATTGAGATGATGCCACGATGCAAAAATCAAAAATTGAGATTTTTTTTTGCCATTTTCAACCACCACCTTGTGCCTAGGTGCACAAGCCGTGCGCCTTTTTGAAGAGGCTGCACCTAGCCCTAGGCGAGGTGCAGGGAGTACGCCTTGCGCGTAGGTGCGCCTTTGATAACAATATGTGCAACCACAAAGAAAGAGAGGGAGGGGAAGAGAGAAGTCGGAGGCTCATTGAGAAATTATTGGAGGCTCGTCGGGGACATTAAACTAGGGGTCCTCTCATCATAGGTATGAATTTGCTTAACATGAATTGAAGATGCTGAGTTGCTTCCATGGACTTCTTCCATCTTCGGCTCCATTCATTTGTCAAGAATGTCATGTGATTAAGTGTTTCTTGAGAACAATGAAATAAAGTGAAGTAAAAGAAAAGAAAATTAGTTTCCTTGTCGTGTTCATTTGACAATGGATTTTCTTTGAAATAAAAAATTATATCTATATTTTTTTTTTTTTTTTTTGGATGTCGCAAAATTTGGTCGATCAGGTGTCTAGAAAGTTAGTTTATGAACAAAAACCATTCACTAATGCATTTCAGAAACAAAATTATCTGTATATGTCATTTTAGTATCTTCAATAGAATTAAAAAAATCTAAGACAAAGAACTTACTTTTATTTCTACTTTTGAAAAACAGAACTAAGAAAAATTAGCTTACATTATTCAGCATATTATACTAAGAATGTTTAAGCTGATGAGGAATATACTATAACTTTGTTATGATACTGTCTTGCAAAATCTTGTGAATTTAGCAAGAAAACATTTTTCGGAAAGGTGATCATCTTGGGAAAGTCAGGGAAAATGGGTCCATAACTTTCTTGCTAAATGAACACTTAAAAGTTGCAAGAAAGTTGACTTTCTTTTCTTTTACTGTCACACACGGGAAAGGTGATCATCTTGGGAAAGTCGGGGAAAATGGGTCCATAACTTTCTTGCTAAATGAACACTTAAAAGTTGCAAGAAAGTTGACTTTCTTTTCTTTTACTGTCATATACGGGGCCTTAGACGACACCACAGGAAACTATATAGTATGCAAGCAGATATTTGATGCTTTTTGTGAAAAGAAAGCCACTTTTGTTTTCTTTGGTCTCCACGTTGATTCAATTGAAAGATGTTGATCTTTTTGTAGCAATGCATTAGGAGCTATGGTACACCACGGGGCACTTGTTTTGTTGGGCACGCAAACAATGTTATAAATAGGTTTGGTCGCAACTAGGTGTGTTATTGATAATTGCAAAGCGGGAGGCAATACATTCATTGTTGTGATTGGAGATGAATTTTACATAATGAATGTACAAGATGTTATTTGTGACGCAATTGGTTTTAGATGAATATCTGATACCATGTAACCAAATTTGTGATGTAAGCTGAGGAATTATGCATCAAGATTGTGGATGTGTTATCAATATGTTCTAGTTTGTTAATCTCTTCGATCCTGAGACATTATTTGTAAATAAATATTAACTCTTTGGGTCCTATTAAAAGGAAATCATCGACTAGATGGTGAAAGAGATTTAATTGGTTTCACTAACAGTATAATGATGCAAGAACGACATGATTATTAGAATTTTGGAGGAGAACTATTTTCTAAACCATTTTTTATGTTTTGGCTCTTTGCGCTTTCTTTCAAAGTTAATTGTTGCTAAGTTCAAGTTGTGTCATTAACCATTCTTTCATTTAAAAATATTTACAGGGGATATGAAAATACAAAAGGATGAAGAAGCAGCCACAATATACAGTTGCTTATTTGTAATTTTTGGTAACCGAAAACATCAAGAATCTAGCATGTTCTTTAAATCCCTTCTTGGTCATTTCCTGCAGTAAAATTGTTTAATTTGTTTTCAATACGTTTTGCCCAAACACCTTTCAAAGCTTTCAGCAACTGCTTCTACAACTTTTGTCAAACGGAAACCAATTCTGCTAAACACTAATTAAAACTGTTTTTTTTGAAAATTCTGTATTTTTTCATCCAAAAACTGTTTTTGAGAATCAATCCAAAAACATGTTCTCAATGTCAAAAACATTTCGATGCCGTTTCTTTGTAAATAGTAATCATTCATTTGTTTTTATTACATAACTTGACTAGATGAATAATTAGCTTTTATGTAGCAATAATATTCAATTAGTTCAATGAGTATTTAGTACCTTAGCCCCCTTAGGAAAGGTTTTTGGGTCACTTAAATAGGTTTTGGGTATCCATACAATGGTCTGCACAAAATGATGACAAGCCCATAAACCCATTGTAACCAAGTACTAGAAACTAAGAAGCACGGATGCAGGTGCGGATACAACACGGGTGCGGATACGCGGATACTGCATTTTTGAAAATTTTAGGATACGGGTGCGGCGGGGATACGGCAAATTTTATAAATTTTTTTTTTAATTATATACACTTAGTATTAAATTTTTAAACAGTTTGAATCTCAATAATCATAATATATGTGTTTGATATATGTAAAAAGATATTAATATTCCAAACAAAGTAGTGAGTTTTTAAGTTTAATGGGCTCTTTCGTAAATTTTAAAGCTTTCAACCAAATTAGTGAGAATTTGTTAAGTTTAATGGGCTGTTTTATAAATATTAAAATTGTAAATTTGAAAAGAATAAAGTTTTTATGTGGTATCACTTTTATTTCTTTGAAGTACTGGGGTGGTTTATGTAATAACTTAACAATGGGTACTTAACATAAAATAACAAACTGTGTCAAGAGTCTCATCTCCATAGATAACATCGACCGACCGACCGTTCTTCTTCTCTGGCCGCACTCCGCACTCCGCACACCGTGGCCGTCGCCGGTAAGTCCTTCTCCTTCTTTTGTTGCTTCTACTTCTTCTCTCTAGTCTCCTCTCTCGTCAGAGTCCTTGCCGGTGGTCGCCGGTGTCGCTGGAGTGGCCGGTGGTCACAAATTGCCGGATACGCACCCGATATTTAAGATTTTAAAAAATAAAAAAAAATTGGACACAAACCTGACAAGCACTGGTGCCGCACCCGACGCGTACCCGTTGCCGGTGCTTCATAGACTAGAAACTTACAACCTTAGACATATAGGGTATATCAATTTAATATCAAGCAAGTGATTGAAACTTACATTTACACCACCATATGCATTACACAAAAATTAAGGCACTTAATTCTTTCTAAGTACATACAAATTAATACTAGTAACATGCATTATATACACGAGCAGAAATAACATATGCACATTAGACCCATCACCAAACCAACAGCCACATAGCTTTATGCATTAGCATATTCATTATAAAGAAGAAAATTGTGACAGCATACCTCTACCAGAGGAGTTTCCAAATGTTCAGACTCAGAAGATGACGAGAGTAAACTGATTTTCATTAGATCGTATATATGTAACAGATAGTGTGTATCCTCTCTGGCATATCTATCAACATAAAGATTGATAACTAAATTAATGAAAATGTAAGGACGGCAACAAAATCTAAGCTCTTTAACAACAAAATGCACCAGAACAGTAATCACGACCAAACAAGACCTGCCTCAAACAAAGTTTGGCGACAGAGTCACTTAGCAGAAATCATGAGCAACTAAACATTAAAGAGGTCGACTGAAAACAAGAGAAGAAATGAGTGTAACTAACAAAATCATATATAAACCACTGTTGCAAAAAATAAACAGTGGAGCATGGAATGCTTGTACCTCAGAAACTGATATTCTGAAGCACAACAAATTGTAAAAGGCCAAATTATTTTCCCACTCTAAGAAGTTAATAGAAACGAACCAAGGACCTTTTCTTCCACGAGGGGGGGATGGAGGGGTGGGGATAGTGAAGAGTCAAATTGACCAATTTATGGGATGAGTGCAATTCCTGGAACAAAAGCCTGTGCATACATGAGGGCAATTTGTGATTTAAACTAGTTCGCCCCCGTTGTACACACACACAGAAAGAGGTTTAGCAGCTAGAGATGGGTTGGGTACGATAAAACCAACCAGCCGGTGTTAGAATGGTCAACAAGTCCAATTTCCGGTCTGGATAATCATACTATTGTTTCTTGCTAAAAGCTGGGCGAACTGTACACACACAGAAAGAGGTTTAGCAGCTAGAGATGGGTCGGGTACGATGCTTGTAAAACCAACCAGCCGGTGTTAGAATGGTCAACAAGTCCAATTTCCGGTCTGAATAATCATACTATTGTTTCTTGCTAAAAACTGGGCGAACTGAAATCCCTCCCCCCCCCCAACCCCACAGAAAACACCCCCACACACAAGGTCCCGATACCAACGTGTAACCCAAAAGAGAATAAACCCTGCATCGTGACACAGAGACGAGAAATACAAGCCCAATAGTGTAATAGATTAAGAGTAGCCTTTGATCTCATGAGTAATCTCTATCTAAAACTGTATTTTTTTCTCAAGCATGGTCTTAAACTCTCTTAAGTTACTACTAATCAGTCTTTTTGTAGCTTGATGTCAGCCACGCATTTTACAAGAAGTTAACCAAGCCAAAAGATCTTCTCGAGGCAATGGGAAATGATCTTCTTGTCCAAGCTGAGATATTAGGGGTGCGGACAGTTTGAGAGCACCTATAGGGGCAGCCTTTCGGGTATAAATTAAGGAATTGGCGAGGTGGGTGAGACGGATTTGTCAGCAAGATGGGTGAGATACAACAGTTTCAAAGTCAAGTCACACGAGATTTGAACTTGGAGAACTTGTGTGTATCAGAAGCAATGCACATCCCGTCGTCAGAGCCTCAAGACCAAGGACACAGTGTATCGAAGAAAATATACCCCGCGCTGAGCTTGCAGGTTATCCTTTGAAACCCTTGAGACTGAAAAAGAAGAAATTCGTTGATCAGAACTGCTTTGACAACAACCCTCCCCCCCCCCCCCCCCCACACACACACACACACACCCCCAAAAACCCACCACCACAACATCTCTGTCTCAAGATTATTATTCTGGTCAAAATTATCAAATCAACCATGGCAGTCTTTCCACCCTTGCCGTAGATGGTTGGACAGATGATACGGTCATCAATGCTTACATCTAACTTTTGAAGACTAGAAAACGTGGTAGGCAAGATACGTATCCTAAAGCACTAATCTAATGAGACTGCTAAAACATAACGGGTAACAGTGATGCTCAGATGGAAAGAAGAAACGGGCAATCACGACTTACATTCCTCATACCCATATCGCCCATATCATTAAGTTTTTTGATGACGCAGACCAACTGGTCAAGGTTGGGATCAAGTTGTCCATGACGGGATCTTGTTCTGGGCTAGATTGGGAGATATTTATATCCCGCCTTTGTTTGTATAAGCACCTTTTGACAGACAAACTCGTGAACATGGTCATGAGATAATTATAACGAAATATCTCTGTTCCTTGAAACTCTGCAATACTCTGGAAAGGCAACAAGTACGATGTAACTTGTTTGTAAATTCAGTCCACCGCGTCATTACGAGTTCCTGGGGATTTCCTTCATATTCTTTTGAGTAAAAACTCGTAAAATGTGTCCACACAACACACCAAAGAATTCAAACTTCATTCAAACACATGTTATTGCATCCCTTTCTATCATGTCTAAAATGTAGTCTCTATGCATTTCCTCACAAGCAAAGCTGTTTGTTAAAGAATAAACTTCGCATGAAGTAGTGCTCTCTGTAGCCAACTTCTGTACATTGTATCGGCCCAATTTTTTTAGCTCTATTTGCTATTGTCCGTACATCTCCTTCATATAACTTTCGCACCATTCAACTCCAACAGGGACTCAAGCACCAATCTTCTTTGTTTATACGTGGTTGTAAAATCAGCAGCCCTTTCTCACGAATATCTCTGCAACCGCTTTTTAAGCATTGTTTAGATACCCTTTATGCTCATAGTTCACCTACATAACAGTTGCACGCAGCAAAATACCCTTCGGTGTAAACGCTAATCTATTTATGTTTAACTTCGTACAATCTTTGGAGCCAATAATTGACTTGCAATCTAAACACCCATCAACCCAAAAAATTGTCGCTACTCTGTGCTCCTCGTCTAGACTTACGTAAATCCCCGAGACTTTCATTGCATCTGCTTCAGTGGCTTGAGCATCATTGAGGTAAAACGCATCTCGTCTTTGGCTTCAAACTACCTTACGAATGTCACATCGAAATACAAATTTTCAATGACCCCACTTGTTCAGCGAGAACAATAATAATGCCAGTAGGTAATATACGTGTTGCACTCGCTGTATGAATCAAGCACCTTGCAACAGGGGTAATCTTTTTGTATTTGAGGCATTTCACTCACCATTGAAAGTGTTACTAACGAGTGACAATGCGCCAATTCCTGACTAGTAATAAGCCCACAATCTTCTTTCTAGTTATAGCTTACATATATCTTGACCTTACACTCTGTACCCACAAAACAGAGCCCCGTTCTCTTGCTTGTTCCTCCGTCGTCATTGTCATCTTAAATGGCATCTTTGCCATTTTGGAATGGTAGTCGACCCATATGAGACTCAAATAACTGTGAACATACTTTCTTTGTTATCTTACTTGTTCTATTTGTCTTGATTCTTATCTCAAAACGAAGTCTCTTCAAATCCAAGCGTAAACATCCTTCGACTTCTTCCAATGTTTTGAAAGTTCACCCTAGATAAGGGTCACTAGCATCTAGTGGTTGGTTTGAGCTTGCTCAAATATCAGACATTGTGAAACAAGACCTAAGAATAACAAATCATATGTTTTAGTTTCAAAATTATACTCCCTCCGTCCATAATTAATTGATCGTGTTTGACTTGCACGCTTATTTAAGATATGAGTCATATTATATGAGTTTTCCATTCTACCGCAAGAAAGCAAAAGAGAGGGAAAAAAATGGGTCAGAAGAGAGAAAAATGGGTCCGTAGAAAATTAAATGCGGAGAAAGAAGTAGAATTAAAAAAGTGTAAAAAGGGTAAATATGGAAAAACACCTACAACATCTTTCTTAATTTGGAAAGTGATCAATTTTTTTGGGACAGCCCAAAAAGCAAATATGATCAATTAATTAGGGACGAAGGGAATAACATTTTTCTAAACATGACAAATAAAAAGTTTCAGAAAAAAGTTTTAAAAAAAGACATAACAATAAAAATATTTCAAACACGTATAATCACACTACAAACCATAATCTCACATAGACCTGGCAAAAATTGATCCGGACCCGTGGGTCTACCCGTACCCGCTCAAAAAACCCGGGTACGGGTACATAATAAGGAGACCCGCTGAAAACAGACTCGTACCCGAACCGACCCGTAAATTTCGGTTCGGTTGGGTTGGATACCGAGTACCCGGGTTTACTGGTTATTTGAGTATACATATGATTTTAGGGTTTTCCTATTCATTTTTCTCTCTCAAAGTCTCTCACTTCTGCCGCCTCTCTCAAAGTCTCTCACCCTCACAATAGTCACAGATCCCCTCTCTCACAAATTCATCCTCTCAAGTCTTTCTCTCTCTCGTAGATTCATCCTTTCAAGTATCTCTCTCACAACTCCACCAAAGTCGTGACCAAACTACAATACTCCATTGCGCCACGGATCAACCGCAGCTCCGCCGCCAGTCCCGTCGTCACTCCTCCGTCACCGTAGCAACTGGTCGGTGCCGTCACCCTGTCGCCGACCAGATCTGTCTGTTGCTGACCATATCTGCTGTGACCATTGCTCAAGAGCCAAGGTCAGGCCTTCGCAAGAGCAAGGAGAAACAATTATGAGTTATTTCATCCTCACTTCTGTTCTTGAGAGTCCTGATCTTGATTATTTTTTTATTTTGTTAATTCGAGAAGGCCTAATCTCGATTTCAATGTTGTGGTTGTTGGGTAGACTTCCAGTAAATCTTGTGGTGGTTGTGTAATGGATTTTGAAGTTGCGATTGTTGCGTAATGGATTTTGAAATTGTGTAATGGTTTTTGAAGTTGTGTTTGTGTACTGAAGGAGGAGGAAAAAGAAAATAAGTTCAAGAATTTAATTATTTGATGTAAGAAAAAAAATGTCAAAAGTAATATTTAACCCGCGGGTTTACCCGACCCGCAAGGGTAGTGTACGAACATTGGAAAGACTACCCGGGAAAAATCGGGTAATTATTACCCGACTCGGTTTAACCCGTACCCGGCGATTTTACCCGATTGCCAGGTCTAATCTCACACTAAAATTAACATGACAACCACGCTCCTCGTAACTTTCCTAGATTACAAAACCTAGATACCAATAAGCCAGGAAGGTCACAAATCTACCTCACTTGACTAGAGCTGGATGAATTAAATCGAGAAGGATCTTCAAGGGCTTGAGTGGAGCTAAACGGGGAGGCAAGTAGCTGCAAATAATGATGGTTCGTCCGCCCAGAATGGGTCTGTCAAGCCCTATAACGGTTACAGTAGCCCTCCAATAGCGACTACAGAGGACCATTTTAGTCAAATGGACAGTTAGGCCCATAATGGGGACGGGGAGTTCTCAAAAAAAAGCTGATCTGGGTAGTCCATCCGCGCTGGTGAGACAATTTAGCTTAAGTTGCTCACGGTGGCAAGGAATCAGCTCTACACACAGATCAGATATATATATATATATATATATATATAGCTTTTTATTTATATAAGCCAACTCCCATTCTTTAGACCAACCTATGACAGAACTAAGCCACCCTTTACTTGCCCGATTAGGTTTAGAATGACATTTCAAAATTCTTTTTATTGCATTCAGGGCAATTGGTAAGTCAAATTTCCAACTGACCCGCTTGTCCGCATAGGAAGGATAGGTTGGTATTGCATGCGTTGGACCAAAAAGATGGCTTATTAATATGTATACATATCTGCGCGTACATGTATGCATACGCGTATACATATATATACATGTGTGTGTGTATATACACACGTATATACACATATTGTTGTTGCGCAGGAGCACACAAAGCGAAAAGGTCTCCCGGAGTCTAGACGCAAGGCACAGGCATGCACCTAATCGAAGCAAGACTCGACAAAATAATTCTTATAACATCAAAACTAACGATATAAAGCATCAGTTTGTAAAACATGCATCACAGAGTTTAGCAACTCAGTTATCAAGCCAGAATCAATAACTCAGTAATTCGCTTGTCCAATATGAAATCTCAATTCTTCGATATGTTGCTCGAATTTCACAATTCAAATCTGCTAAAAGTGGATGCACTTAAGTCTTTTTCCGCAAACACTTCGACTTTTACCTTTTTTTTTCGACTTACCTCACTTTTAATCCAAGATATTACATGATTACTCAATTAATGCTATCTAATATGGAGTCCACCTAAAAAAACTCACTCACATAATACAAAGCGTGCCTTGAGTGGACCCAGTGCCGTATGGCTTTAGTGGTATGCCTTTTCGAAGGGACAATGCCTAGGACTAGGTGAGGCGTTAACCTTGCCTGGATCACAGCCACCATTGGACTCCTCTCCCTCTCTTCCAAAAATATCCCATTCAAGTACTTCCACACATCTTCATCAATTATCTGATTACCATCCGTCTCTTCGAACCATGGGAACCCATTTTCTTCTTCCTTCTCCTTCCTCTTAGATAGAATTATAAAGGATTTACAAAGTAAAAAGCATATGATAGTTGCGAGAATATACCAGCAGTGAAAAAACGGAATGGAAAGATGACGAAGAAAGGAAATATACCGAACTACCTTAGTAACCTTATTACACATTAAACTGAAGGGCCTACACCAGTGTTACTAAAAGCGCGCCTAGGCTCACTCTTAGCGCCTCGCCTAGGCCTAGGCGCAGCGCGTTCAAGAAGGCACGCGCCCAGTGCGCCCAGGCGCGCAGCGGTGGTGGAGGCGCAAAGCCGGGCGCAAGAATAGTAGCCGTTCGATTTGAATTCGTGGCTTCACGTGGGCTGTTGATTTCCTTACTATTTTTTTTTTCCTTTTCATCTTTACCAAGTCAAAACAAACTAAAACTAAAACCTAAAAACCCCAAATCAGCTGAGCAGACTCACGAACAAATCTCTCACGGTCTCACTCTCAAGTCTCACCTCGCCGTCGCATAACCTGTCACCGCCGGTCGTCACCGTCGCATAACACGTCACCGCCAGTCGTCGCCGTCGCATCTCCCATCTTCGCCGATCGTCTGCTGCTCCATTCGCTGGCTCTGCTTCAGCCTCGATTGCTGCTCCTCTTCGCCAGTTCGCCCTGCTGCTCCGCCGCTGGTCAAGTCAATTGAAGCAGCTGCTCTTCTCGTGAAGTGAAGCTCTCAGTCTTCATAGTCTCTCTCTATCTCGGGTGAGCTTTTGCTCCATAGTCTCTCTCTGTCTCTCTCTGTTCATGTTCATAGTCTCCTCTTCGCCAGTGTTTTTAGTGTCTTGTACGATTAGTGTTTTTAGTGTTTGTGTGTCAAATATCACTGCCCCCAAGAGGTTATCATGCAGCCAATTTGTTTCTTGTACCAAGATTTGCATGCGACAGAATTCAACCTCTTATATAGAGAGGTCATGGACTTTGATTTCTGAGTTAATGTGACTTTGATTTCTGCTGTATTATGTAATTTATCTCTAGAAGATTGCTGCTGTATTCTGTAATGCCAGTTAATGTGAAGATTGCTGATGTATTCTGTCATTGGTGCTATTCCTGAATGAAAATGCACTTCCTCTTAATAAAGTCAGATGAATGAGGAAATAATTAGGCTTTGTAAGTTAAATGGGAGAGAGATTGAGAAACACTTGCCAGAGAAGATGCATAAACATACTTGATTGAGTAACAAGTCACACTAAGAGAAGATGCTTAACCTATTCTAGTAATAAGTAATTAGTAATTAGGTCTAAGTTGTCAACAAAAGAAAAAAATAATAATTTAGTTACATTATCCATAGTGGGCTAAGACTTGGGGGTCAGAAAGATCTTGTTTAGCATTATTCTCAGTGTAAGTCTTATGGTTAAAGATACTCTGCTCCGTTGAAACTAGCTAACTTTTGCTTGCACATCCTGTTTAGAGTGTTTTACTTGATTGGCTATTGCTTGCACTTAAACCATGGTTTTTGGCTTGTGCCTTATCAACTCATTGGTGATATTGGTTATGTTTTTATACTTATTTTTTACGTTATTAGTTTTTGTATTATTTTAAGGTTTTTAAGCAATTTTAGTATCAATATAATTCAATCTCAGGAATATACATGTCGAACGCAAGCACTGATACAAAGGACCCAGCTTGGAAATATGGATGTACGGCTAATCCGAGCGATAAAAATGCAGTCACTTGTAATTTTTGTCAAAAAATTACATTACAAGGGGTGGCATTTATCGACATAAGCAACACCTTGTTGGAGGTTATAGGAACGCTTCAACATGTCGAGAGTACCCAGAACATGTAAGAAATGAGATGAAAGAATTGCTACATTCTGTCAAGGAAAAGAAAGAATTAGCTAAGTGCATCCCAGATTTTGATAGCGTTTTCAACGATGAAGAAGAAGACGAGGACGATGATGTAGTTAAGATATCCAGGAAGAAGGGAGTTTCATCCGGCGGGAGTTCTTGTCAACCTCCTTGTAGGAATCCAAAGGCTAAGGGCCCAATTGACGTGTACTTCACCCCGGACCCGGAAGAGGTAGTGAGAAAGAGAAAGATGAAGCAATCCACGGTTTTTGAAAATGAAGAAGCGAAAAAGGAGATGAGAAATCGGGCTTGTGGTGCAATAGCAAGATTTTTTTATGATGTGGGGATTGCATTCAATGCCGTGAACTTTGACAGCTTTTCGGCTATGGTTGAGGCTATTGGGCAATATGGTCCGGGTTTAAAGCCACCGAGTTATCATGAGATTAGGGTTACCCTATTGCAGAAAGAGGTGGATAATACGCGTAAGTTGATGAAGGATCATGAAGAAGAGTGGGAGAAAAGCGGTTGTTCGATTATGTGTGATGGATGGAAGGAAAAGAAAGAAAGGACTTTAATTAACTTTTTAGCGAATAGTCCTAGAGGAAGTTTGTTTCTTGAGTCCGTTGATGCTTCTGAATATTCGAAGACCGGAGACTTGATGTATGACTTGATTAAGAAGACCGTTGAGAAGGTCGGGCCAAAGAATGTGGTTCAAGTTGTCACTGACAGTGCCTCGAACAACGTCAAGGCAGGTTAGTATATTTTTACATATAGTATAGCTCAAGTAACTTAATTTTTAATATATACAATATTATTAGCTAATAGATACTTCAACATTTAATTTTTCAATCTATTTGCAATTTTGTATGATAGGCAAGTTATTGGAGCGTGGTTATCCACACTTATTTTGGACACCATGTGCTGCGCATTGCATTGACTTGATCTTAGAGGACATATTTAAGTTACCTAAGATGAAGTCAACGTTTCAAAAGGCTCTTGCTTTGAATGCTTACATATATAATCGCTCGGGTGTCGTAAACTTGTTAAGGAAATTTGCAAAAAGAGAGTTGCTTAAGCCTGGCAAAACGAGGTTTGCTACTGCCATTATCACTTTGTCAAGGATTCATGAAGAGCAAAATAACTTGAAAAAAATGTTTACGTCGGAAGAGTGGGGCAATAGCAAATGGTCAAAGGAGATACAAGGCAAAAGAGTGGCAAAAATAGTATTAATGCCTTCATTTTGGAATAATGTTGTGTATACATTAAAGGTAGCATGCCCTCTTATTCCGGTACTTAGATTGGTTGATGGTGAGAAAAAACCTCCAATGGGTTACATTTACAAGGCTATGGATAAAGCTAAATATGCTATTGCAAGTGCTTTCCATGGGAACGAGTTGAAGTACAAGGAGGTTTTTGAGATTATTGACAGTAGATGGAGTATTCAACTCCATCGTCCTTTGCATGCTGCTGGTTATTTCTTGAACCCTGAGTATAACTACTCAACCCCAGACATTGAGAGTGATGAAACTATTATGACGGGTTTGTATGATTGCATTCAAAGGTTGAACCCTGATATGGCAGTACAAGATGCAATTGACAATGAGTTGAGTAAGTATAAAAGAGCAGGGGGTTTATTTGGGAATCCCACATCAAAGAGGATGAGAGATAGAAAAGCACCAGGTATTATTTTTTTGTTTTATAGCACTCATTATGATATGTAAATTAATGAATAGTTACATCACTTATTAGTTTTGCAATTTTCATGCATTGAATAGCGGAATGGTGGGCTTCATACGGGTCATCAACGCCTCACTTGCAAAAGTTTGCAATAAAGGTTTTGAGTCTCACTTGTAGTGCTTTTGGCTGTGAACGTAACTGGAGCGTTTTTGAGCATGTAAGTCTAAATCTAGTAGTAAAGTTTTACGCTAACATTTATATTTATTTCTTATGCAATGACTACTAATCAATTTGTTTACTGTACTTTACAGCTTCATAGCAAGAAAAGGAATAGGCTTGAACAAAGTCGCTTGAATGATTTGGTATTTGTGAAATACAATAGAGCGTTAAAGCGGCGATACAATTCGCGCGACACGATTGATCCTGTTGTATTGGATAATATCGATGAAAGTAATGAGTGGTTGCTTGGGAGGCCTGATGAAGATGCAGATGAAGACGTTGACGTGTTTGAAAGTGACCCTTCAGGTGGCACGGAGCCGAACTACCATTCAAGGTCAACAGCAAGAAGGCCGTCATCAGATAGGGCTGTAACGTCAACTATATCTAGTTCTTTAGTCCACGTGGTAGATGAACAAGATGAAGTTGAGGAGGAGTCTCTACCAGACTTAGAGCCTATGATTCCATTTGAAGAATGCGTTGTTGCCTTGGCCCTTAGCGATGATGAAGACGGTGGTGTTATGTTCACTTAAATTTTAGTGATTTGCTATGATTCAGTGGATTTAAGACTTTTCTAACATTGGAAGCTTGTTATATTATGATGTTATGATATTTGAAACTTTTTCAATTATTTGGAAGTATATTAATTATCATGTTTCGAATTTTTTTTACTTAAATTTTATTGTTTTAATGCACTATTATTTATTTATTTATTTTAATATTGCGCCTTACTTCAAAAAGGCGCGCACCTGCGCCTTGCGCCTAGGCTCCAAGGACCTTTTGCGCCTTAGGTGCGCCTGCGCCTTTAATAACACTGGCCTACACCAAGGGAGAGTATAATCTTCCTGGCGTATTTGTTAGGCTACACCATGGGAGAGTATCCTAACATAACCATTACGCATGCGCGCACATATAATTGGCATGTTTATGTATACAAAGTTTAAAAACTCTAATGCCTATCAGGTTTCATTGAGCATGATATACAATGTCGGCCCATTCTCTAACAGCTCTCGTAGCTCAATTCTTCATACTTACATTTGGTTCCCCCAATATATTGATGCTATATGCAGTCCATTAATTGGCACATTTATGTATATAGAATTCTAAAACTCTGATGCCTATCAGGTTATATTGCGCATGATATACAATGTCGGCCCATTCTCTAACAGCTCTCATAGCTCAATTCTTCCCTTTTACATTTGGTTCCCCGATGAAGCACGGATGCGCCACTTTGCGTTAAGCACCAGCACCGGGTGCGCGTCGGGTGCGGCATGAGTGCGTGTCTGGAGCGCGTCTCGTACTTTTGATTTTTTTTTTTAATGTCTCGTATCCGAGGCAGATCTGTGACCACCAGCGACTCCATCGACCACCTTTTACAACCATCAGCAAGGAAGCTGAGAAGAGGGAGGGGACTGGAGAGAAGACGAAGCAGCAGCAGGAGAAGGAGAAGGAGAAGGAGAAGGAAGAAGGACTCACCGATGACCGAAGGCGGCGTGCGGCGAAGTGGGTGCGATTGGCTCCGAAGAAGAAGAACAGACAAGGAATGTTATCGAAGTTGGCCGGAGATTGATCACCTATTTAAATGGTTGACTTTTGACATTTTATTTAAGTACCCAATTAAGATATTACTTAAACTAACCCCAGTACTTCAAAGAAATGGGAGTAATACCTTACAAACTTTATTCTATTCAGCTATACAATTTTAATATTTATATAAAACAGCCCATTAAACTTAACAAACTCTCACTAATTTGGTTGAAAACTTCAAAAATTACGAAAGAGCCCATTAAACTTAAAACTCACTACTTTGGTTGAAATATTAATATTTTTTTACACATATCTAATACATATATTGTTATTCTTAAGATTCAAATTGTTTCGAAATTCAATACGATGTTTACATATTAAAAAAATATACATTTACAAAATTTGTCGTATCTCCGCCGTACCCGTATCCTAGAATTTTCAAAAATATCGTATCCGCACCCGTGTTTGTGCTTGATTGTAGTAGTGCACCTTGATTTGTCTCTCCACATGCAAGGAGTGTTAAGCATGATATACATTGTTTGGGCCCACTCTCCAAAAAACTTGCTTCTAGATCAGATGGTAATACTTTTAGAGCAGATGGCAATTTAAAAGAGAAATAGGCACAGAATGGCAGAGAAAAATTCTTCTAGGACGTAAACTATGTGCTGACAGGTTTAAGGTAAACCTGATCATTTCTTTGGGAAGTGGGCGTAGTCTCCAGTCTGCATTTTGGTACCTGCACAACAGATCTGGTCAATTGGAGAACGGTTTTCCTTTCTTCTATTTTTTCACCCCTTATTTTTTTCTTTTTTCCTCTTTTCCGTGTTTGTGCGTGGCAAGTAAAGATATATTAATAATTTCCAAAAGAAAAACCTACTCTTTATTTGCTGCAACTCCACAGAAGTGGTGCAGTAGATACTCAAGACTGTTTCTCTCTAACTTCAATACCCTTGAGCCCTAAGGATGAAAATTCGAACTGGTCAGAGAAGAGATAAAAGGAATGGTAATAAAAGGTGTTATCTCATAAATGGAACAAAGACAAAGTTACTACAGTATCTAACAATCAAATAACATTATGACCCAAAAGAATAAAGATACCAAAAAGATGGAAACAAAGAAAAAGTAAAGCAATAGTGAGTGCTAACTTTTTCTCCCACAGTGTGCAGACTGGGTGCGGGTGCTTCAACACGGACAAGATGTAGACTGGGAAAGCGAACTATTAGAGACTCCAGAGCCATGAGAAGTGGAACGATAGAATGGAATTTGTACCAGGCTAAGTTGGGAGTTCCTCTACCCTAATCCACTCCGAAGTTTTGAAGCCAAGCCCTAGGAAAAGATAAACCCTAAATGACAATAGACAATAATGCCCTTTTAGTCAAAAAAATTCCAACTGTACTCTCTTCTCCCTCTCATTATCTCTCCTACAAAACCATTGCCTTCATCACCGAAACCAACATCCGGCCAGATCAAAGGAAGCAGTTAGAAGAAAAAATGGCAAGATTAGGCTACCATTTCTTTCTAGCTTTGTTATCTTCAATTTCTGGAGTCACAGCAATTATGGCTTCAAGGGTAAGAGCCCAGATCTACCACAGCAACCTTCAGTCATGTTCTACTTGGTTTCGGCATCAAGGACAATAAAACCTCTTCTATTATTACTCCACCTAACCTGTTATTAATTTCTCTCAGCTTTCACTACCCCAAATTCACGCATATAAACTGATGTCAGTAGTAGCATTCCCTTGAATCTCTTCCCTAAACATTTGAATCGATCTTCATTGTCTTTGATGTTGGTATTGCCTAATCAGACTTTTGACTTTTTAAGTGAGTACTGTCAAAATAAATCAAAGAGAAAATACAACTGAGATGGCATCAGCAACCCAATCAAATCCATCATTGCAAACTAGCAAGGGCTGTGTTTGGGGATGAAGAAAGTTGGAATTCTACTAGTTGGAGAAGCTAAGAATAGAGTAACAAATGACTCGTGGTGAATCTCCCTGAAAGTGCCATCTTCATTGTACCACCCGTAAATCGTCGAAGATCCCCTTCTTTCTCTTTCTACTCCCATCGCCGTTGAACAATATATATCTCTAATTTAACATGGTGGGGATAGGAGCAGGGAAGGGGTGGTTTATGGAGTTCAATGGCTGCTGATTACCGAGGGAAAGAGAAGGTATGAAGAAATTTCTGATCAAAGACATTTTTGCCATGGCAAAAGCCACTATTGCTTTAGCTTAAATTTTATTGGTAGACCTCAAAATTTTAATATAACCACTAACTAAGGAGAGTTTCCTCTATATGGAGCAGGAAAGGAACATCGATCTTAGCCTAAGACATCAAAACTGTATAAGAAGTGGGACTGCACTCAGGCATACGTCAATTTTACTACACAAGGTTCTGTGCGCATCAAGTTGCATAAGGTAGCAACCCCTAAGTTTTTATGGTTATCTTTCGATGGAATTCGCCATTAATCCTATCAATTTTTCAGAATTCAGTGGTACTAATGGCTAAGTTTTTTCCAACTATATATATGTGGCTCTGCCACTGGTCATCTGACCATTGTTCTTTCAGTTCCTGTGCAAAATAATCCAATTGAGGTTCTAAATACTGACTGGTCAGTCACCTGTGAGCAGTGTACATCAAAAGTGTGTTCAATGCATGGTACTGTTCCTCAATACCCAGTCACCTAACAAAGTGAAATATTAGATACTGAACAATATATTTAAATACTTCCTCATGTGTATTAAAGCATTGACAAGCAACAAGTTGGTATGTTCACGTATCTAAACAATGCAGATCCCAAAATCCTCCATAGGATGAAAGAATGACACACTCTGAAACCTGGGCGCAGTAAAACTAAAGTACCCACCAAGCCAGATGTCCCAACCTGTTCTCTCCGCCCAAAGTATCATCTATCTTTTGCCAAGAGAGCACACGTACACAAGTAATCATGTTGGTACCATAAATACGAGGGTGATGCGTCAAAAGAACCCCAGCGATATGCTAGTATCTTTATGCCAAATGGAAGAACGAGGAAATAAAAGAAGCGGGTTGGAGCTTCAGGAGATATTAATCTTGCCAAGGCCAACAAAACCGAAAGTCAAAACGGTTTGTCAAGTGAAAGATCTACCCTAGTTTGTCCGTGCGACATTTTAGTCCTGTCCTGCCCCATCAAAGAGGAGAATATGCAAAATAAAGAACCGGAAAAAAAATAGACCAGTAAAAAGCTATACACAGTAATAAAGTTCACATTGCACCAAAAGTTTTCAAAAAATAGTAGCACGAAAACAAATAAATTACAATCCATATACCACTATTTGGAATGTATATCCTTTTATCCTCAGAAAAGGAAAAGTGAGGTAATTAATAAATACGACTCAGTCCGACAAAAGAAACTCAACACCCGAAACAGGCTGACATGCCATATACGTTTCAGAATAACTAAAAGCAGCAGATTATTTGTTTTACTCTCTCTAGGAAACATTTCTCCGATAAAAACTCCACAAGCGTCCAGTACAGAAAAAACCAAATAAACACAAACAAAGTCAGAGTTTAAAAGAAAACCTGTCCAGTGTCAAACAAATTGCAGATATACATGCCAAAGTCTCTTTGTAACCAGATAATATCCCGATCTGCTCCATGCATGACCTAAGAGGTTAAAAATACATGATTAACAAAGTCTGCGGCTATATGCAAAAGAGCATAATATGCGAGAGACCCACCTTTTTCTTCTTAGGGTCTTTAAAAACGTCCCTCAGATACGGACCAATGTGAATGCGGAGCTTCAGTGTATCTACGACAAAATCTTCAGCCCTGGTTGATATTTGCATCAGGCAAGTCAATCCTTGAAAAGATCGATACTGGTTATGTTCCAAATCAACCTAGGCACAAGTAATATATAGAGAAACAACCAAAGGGAAGGCAAATTAGAACTATGATAGAAATAAAAGTATACAACACAGCACTAATGTGTCACTTGAAACAGCTTCCACCATATTAAAAGGGCAGCTAGTATCTTAAACTACAATACTAAGACTTTGAAGCATTTAAAGAGAGTCCCATACGATGGTCATAAGGCCACAAACTGTGAAACTTCACATTCAAGAGGTCTTAAATGATGATAAAAACATGATAAACAACTAAACCCCCGGGATCCAATGACCTTAAGAAACACAGACCAATAACAGTTTCAGCTAAGGAACTTTACCAAACTTCTTTTCTCAAATTTAACCAGGACAGTTCTCACACAACTCTTAAGCGTCACCTGAGGAGCCTATTGATTTGAATACAATTTCCAAAGATTTGATCCTGCGTAAGTAATGCGTGCCAAAGATCTACTACCAAAAATAGCCTTCTCCAACTTTTCTTCCTTTAACAAAGACCAAAATCTTTTTAAGCTCTAATTTTCAAAACCAATCAGCTAAGGAACTTTAACAAACTCTGATGATCGAATATAGCATCATAGCACTCACGCGCTTTAGAATGGCCAAACTAGCTCTTGAAATGAAGAAAATTACCATAAATTTGATTCTAAATTGGAAAAAAGAAAATTATAGACCACCACATAGTGGCACCAATTCATTGTTCGGTAGGCTGTAGAAGGCTAAGCATCCAGCGTGCCAATCCTCAGGCCGAAACTAATGTCTTTTGCTTCTAATCAAAAGCATTTAAAGAAATAGTTGCCTTTCCCCATTTAATACCATACTTCCTATCGCAACTCCACCTTACTACTAGAAAGCGCTCCTATTCTGTATCAAGCTACTCTTATATACTGATTTCTTGAACAGACAAGGCCAACTCAAAATATAGTATGCAGGCACTGGGCTCTGTACAGTGAATGTAAAGGAATTTGCTACATCAGCTCATGTGAATAGTATAGCAAACTTTTAGAACCTTATACCTTCACAAATATATATATATGTGTGTGTGTGTGTGTGTGTGTGTATATAACGTACACATTTTGTATGTAGATGTATGCATGTGTGTATATATATGTGGAGACAGAGAGTCGACAAAAGTTTGAATCTAGCTCCCAAGGTCATTTACAACGGCATGAAACTCCAAACTAAGATTCTGTTAATACTTTAGATTATAGACTAAGATAGCTGTTTGAAGGACATTAAACGACAAGAGGGGAAAGCAAAGTAGATGTAAAGCTATGAAGACTGGAAGTTAACAGCGCTCAGTGCAACAATGGGCTAGGAAAACCTAGCCATAAATCCAGTAAAATAGCTACTGTTTGTCACAGATGACGAATCCTTCTAAAAGAACCTTATTTATTTTCATGACAAGAAGCATTACATGCCAAAAAGTTAATTCTTTGCATATTCAGAATACCATTCACTTAATCTTGGTGATTCGACGGTATGTGCCAAATGTATACATTTAAAGAATATCATTCACTAGTGCTAAATTACCGCAAATTCATCGACGCCATGCAACTTAGCAGCTAATTCCTTCAAATCTTTGACTTCTTCCACAAGCTTGAACGGAGTGCACTCTATTGGAGGTGGTTTAATTGGTTCAGCACAACCAACACTTGTATCAACAAAGTCGAAAACAGAGAATTTTTCCTACACGTGCAATCAGATAAAAATAAATTCAAACGTAACAGAGAAACTTTATATATTGTGAAATGAAAACAAATGGTACGTCATAAGTAGGTGAGCAAATCAAATACAATGCAATAAAATGTTTCAATCAAAAGAATACTAAAAAGAAACAAGAACTATTTTATAGACAAAACCAACAACCTCAAGGGGCACAACCATGTACATTCATAGCTGCTGTTTCTTTTTCTATCCGTCTTTTTTTTTTATTTTTTGGATAAGTAGCTCATATCTGCTTCTCCTCACCTACTTTGTACTTGAGACTAAGGAGTTACTGTTGAAAGCTCCAAAACAGTCACTGTAATCTTTCTGTAGGAACGCCCTAATAGAGCGGGTGACTGAAACATCGGGAGCCCGAAAACCATAGGAGAATGGAAAAGTTTTCAACACTTCACAAGGAATCAGACAAGGTGCTCCAGTATCCTCTTTCTTTCTTGTGGTGATAAAAGTGATCAGGAGAATTGTAGCCAGAAGGCTCCTAAAGCGTTTTATTGTAGGAAGTTTCAGGGTTCGCTCTTGTGTTATTTCTCTTTCTACGCGACAATATCCTTTCTCTTGGTGGGCAGCGGAAACTCTTGAGGTACTTGACGTGCATACTTCAATGCTCAAAGCAGTGTTAGGCTTGAGAACTGATTTGGGGAAGTGCTAGCACATGGAAGTTTATAGTTTGCAAATGTAGCGGGTTTGCCAGGTACCCTCTGAGTGGGACGGTTCCTTGGCGCTTCGTTTGCGAGGGTGGTAAATGTCTTAAGGCAGAGTCGGATCCCATTACAGAAGAAGTTGAGAGATCGAGTCAACACATTTTACCATTGCAATGTAAAACTCCATATGCCCCCCCCACACCAAACAACCAAAAGGAAGATTCTGATCATACAGCTCAGACACATACAATCACCCACTCGATATCCAGAAAACCATCTCACCAAGACTAGCTAAAACAATAGACCATAGCAACAAAGATAATCAAAATCAAGAGCAAGAGCCAGAAGAACTAACCAAGGGATGTATGAACCTGGACCCATCCTCGCTCCTCTGCAGCCAAACATGGTCAAATGGCTGATTCGAATTATTGACCAGTATCTTATACTCATCCTGCGGTCGCGGTATCGTCGCTATATGAAACGGCACCTTTGCCTTCGCCCCCACCAGACCCCTATCCTCCCTACCACCGACCTCCACCTCTTTCTTCTTCTTCCCAGCCACCAACTGAAACCCGTCATTGTCGGGCCCCACCACTCTCACCCCTGTTTCCTCCTCTTTCTTCCTGATCCTCTTAAACTCGTCAAGCGAAGTGTCGAATTTCTCGTACACGTCGTCGTTGGTGTTGACCAGCCAATCGTAGGCATCATTGTTGTCATCTGGATACGGTGTCGCTTTGGAGCCGATTGTTTGGAGGATGGAGTGGGATTTGGCAGCAATTTGTTTGACCGGGAGTTTGAATTCGTCAAAGTTGTAATAGAAATGGAAGTCTTTGTTAGAAGGTATGCCGCGAGAAGAGCCTGAGAGTTTGGCTATGGATGATGATAAATGGCCGGTGCCGGTAGTGAGGGTTCGGAGTTTCTGGGTTGGGGGGTCGGTGTCCATTGGTTCGCGGTGGGTCATGGTGGTCTCATCGGGGAAGGGGGGTGTTCTTGTAGGGAAATGGCAAAGATTGTTGTGAGCTTTGAGGTGAGGTGTGCGTCAATAAGGGGGGAAGATGGGGTTTAGGGTTAGGGTTAGGGTTTGGGCTTGCAGGAGTCTTTGAATTAATCAAGTGTTCCACTGCACGTTTACTGCATTTTCAGCGTCTCAGGTAATATGCGGACGTCATAAACACGTGTAAAGCGTGCTTATAGACATGCCTTCGCAGCTCAACTGTTCTCGAATTAATAAATATTATAATAATATAATATTTTATTATTATTACATTTAATATATATATATATATATATATATATATTACACTTGATTCGATGCGTATGCAAACATTAAATTAATAATAAAAATTTTAAGTATCACATATAAGTATTTATTGAATGTGGAACAAATTTTAAATTATAAAAATCAAACATGTCATTATGAGTACTTATTTACTATCTAAGTTTTTATTTGTGCCATTTATCGTGGCACACGTGTTTTGTGTGCAAAAAAAAAATTTATAATATTAAGTATGAACTTTTGGAAAGTTTTTTCTTTAAATAATACTATTTTAAAACTTAATCATATATTTACTCCATTTTCAAACTTATTCACCCGCATATCACACTTTTGAAAATCGCGGTTCAGAACCGCGACTTCAAAGAGAAAACGTGGTTTGGAACCACGTTTTCAATCTATATATATGTTTTCCATTCTATTTGTCTAATTTAAACAAAATTGAAAGAAAAAATTGGAAAGAAAAATATATTCTGTTGGAAAATATAAAATCGCATTTTGAAACAACGTCTTCAGAAGAAATAACAACCTTTTAGGACATACAAAAGTTGAATAACGTAAATCACGTTTTAATGGAAATCGTTTTTACTAAACGCATTTTCTCTTGAAGTCGTGGTTGCTAACCACGACTATTGATGAAACGAAACCAAGGTTCAATAATATAAATCGCATTTGAGAAACACGTTTCCAACTGAAAATCATGGTTCTCAACCGTGATTTTCGTTGAAGATGTGGTTTGCAACCATGATTTTTTTTTAAGTGAAAAACAAGGTTCAACTGAAATCGTACCACGTTTTCAGTTGAAATCATAGTTACAAAATGCGTTTTCCATGGAAGCCGTGGTTTTCCAACTACGATTTTTGTTGAAGTGAAAACCAAGCTTCCACTAAAATCGTAGCACGTTTTCAACAGAAATTAGGGATGGCAAGTTGATCCGCCCCACCCCGCCCTGATAGGAGCGGGTTATTTTTACTTTGATCGGGTCAAGGGCGGGTATGGTACTTAAATTTTTAACCCGCAGCGGGTACGGGGCGAGTTTGGTATATACTTTACTCCGCCCCGGTATCCGACTCGCCCCGCCCCGTTGCCATTTAATCCAAGCCCTAAACTAATGTACAATCATAGCCGTCTATCTTAGCCTTATAAGTAGTAAAAAGGAAACCCTATCATAATGTTCTCTCCTTCTTCTCTTTCTGTTGCGATGTTTCTGTCTCCGTGCGGTGTTGAACCACGCTGCTCTCTTCTTCTCTCTCTACCACGACGGTCAATGTCTCCCTTCTCCCCTGCACCATCAACCCCTCACGGACCACCTCCACCTCGCCGCCGAATCTGTGGATGCGTTTTCTGAAGGTCCACGATAAGGAAAACTATGCTGCCCTGAAGGTTTGATTTGATCTAATTTTTTATTAATGATTGTTTTCATGTTGAAATGTTAATCATCTTGAGACCAAATCTGATTCAATGTGATTTTTGATCTTTCACATTTATAGTGGGATTTAGAGTTCTTCGCGAGACCCATTCTTGATGTTAGGTGTAAGATGGCAGAAGAGTGAAGAAGATTTGGAAGCTTATCTGTTAAAGTGACTATGTGCATGTAAAATCCACGTCAAGGGAACGAAAGTAGAGAAGATTTCACCATCTGGTGCTCCTCATGTGAACAGCCAAGCATGAACCTGCTGGTGGAATCGAGAATGAATCTGTTAATCAATCTACCTTTCTAATGTCAGATTCCGAGGATAGTGCTACTTTTAAAACTCCAAAGATTGATTCTCCTGATCTTCATTCTTCAGGTGGCAAACCAGACAGTGACAACTTGAAGTTCATCCACCAGCTCCACAATCTCAAATTCGTGTTGCTGATGAATCTAGTTCTGAAGTCTTTAGGGATTTTGAACATTAATTTGATTTTTGTTTTACTTCTTTTTAGCAATATAGTTCTGTAGATTGCCCCGGGCGGATCGGGGCGGGATCGGATTTTAAAAAAAACCACCGGATCGGGGATGGTATTCTCCTCCCTTGACTCAATGGCGGGGTGGAACAGTGTATAAGTACTACCGGGGCGGGGCGGAACAAAAATCGTTGTTACAAAAAAGGCGTTTTCCTTGGAAGGCCTGGTTTGCAACCACGATTTTTGTTGAAGTGAAAACCAAGCTTCAACTGAAAATAGTAGCACATTTTCAACAGAAATCGTTGTTACGAAAGGCGTTTTTTCCAAAAGCCGTGGTTTGCAACCACGATTTTTGTTGAAGTGAAAAACCAAACTTCAACTGAAATCGTAGTTACAAAAGGCGTTTTCCTTTGAAGTCGTTTTTGTTGAAGCAAAAACTTGGTTTACCACGTTTTCAACTGAAATCGTTGTTACGAAAAGTGTTTTTCTTTGAAGTCGTGGTTTGCAACCACGATTTTGGTTGAAGTGAAAAACCAAGCTTCAACAATTCAACTGAAATCGTTTTTATGAAAGGCATTTTCGCTTGAAGTCGTGGTTTGCAACCACGATTTTTTATTGAAATGAAAACAAAGGTTCAATAATATAAATCACTTTTCGAGAAAGGTGTTTTCAACGGAAGTCGTTTTTCTTGAATACGTTTTATTAAAAGTCGTTGTTAGGAAGGACGATTTAAGTTGATATTTTAAATCGTGGTTCTTAAACACGTTTTCAAGATAAACATTTTTCCTAAAAAAATGTTTTTTCTTTTCACAATTATAATGATTGCTAGCAAAACTTTAGAGGTTTATCAACTTTCCACAACCAAACGGTTTAAGAAAGTAAAAATGGACATGACTTTAATGGTCTTGCACTGCAATGGCTGAAAAAGCTTGTGACTAGTTATTGGTAAAGGTAGTGATAAAATTAGGATTTCGACACTAAAGAAAATATAGGTTCACCGTTGGTTGTGACCATGTAGATGGTCTAGTGTCATGAAAAACTTGGTACTCTGCCATGTTCATATTAATGACGTGCATTGTTGACCACTAATCATTTGTAGTCATCTTCATCTGAACATAAGGAAATACAACATAGAAATTTTAAAAGTAAATTACAAAGAAGCAGCATTGTTGACTTGACCACGCTGATAAACAGGTCAACCTCAACACTAATCATTTTTAGTCATCTTCATCAGACATTGGAGCATCATAAACAGATTCAGGTTCAAAGCTCATGTTCCAATATAAACGTGCTTCATTGTTGTTGCCATCGGCATAGCTTTCATGTGCCATACGACGTAGGTTATGCCTACTTTGACGAACTCTCATTCTATTGTTTTCTTCACGTAGACGATGCAGTGCCCTTTCAAGCTCTATATGTGTATTCCGAGGCATGTTGATTGCTTTTTGCCGAGGTACGGGTATATTCATGCTTCGTGAATCAGCTACGAGGACCTCATATTCATTCAACCGATAAGACTATTATGCATGTAATGTATTAACATATCGTGATAAGTAACGCAAACTTGGACGCAAAGAATAGAAAAATTCATCTTCCCCCGCCCAGTAACAACCCATTGCTTCAAAAATGTCTCGTGGAGTATATAACATTTCCAGAGTTCTTACACAACAAGGATTATAACACTCTATGCCCTTTGCCCTTCATCCACTATTAATACTTATATAATGCTTGATAAGGGACCACTTCAATAAATGCTACGTGTTCAATTTTTTGAGATGTGACAAGTCGCTACAAGTTTCTTTAAAGTAGTTGATGAATGAGATATATTAGTTGTTGAAAGGATAATAGCTCGTTAAGAGCTTCATCAATCCTTGAACCGTCATTCCAGAGTGAAGGACAATTCACCATGAAAGTCTATAGCTATAGTAAAATCAAAGCGTAGTTGTTGCTCATCAGATTGATATGACGTGCTAATTTAGAAGTATAGTTTGTCTTTTTAGTGGTTTAGGACATGCCAAGTACGTGATGTTACAGCAAAAAAAGCCTTTTAAATTACTTGATTAAAAACAAACGTTTGACAGCCAGATAACTCTATGTGAAGTTTTAAAATTATGTAGCTAAAGTGCATATGAAACTTCTAATCGGTCTTTCACTATAAGCAAAAGCGCAAGAATGATGTAATACTTCGCTGTAAAAGCCTTAGAATACCAAAGAAAGAAGTTATCAGAGAGTAGAGACTTGTATTCTGGCAATAGATCATACTTGTGTCTATTTTCTTCTCGCCGATTTAAGACACCATCCAACTATGTGAAGTTTCAACAAGAAGCCTCCTAATTAAATCAGCTGATTGAACACAAATTTCCGACCGACAAATAACCTTTTTTGTAAGCCTTGAACATTTATGGCTAAAGTAATGAGAAAAATCATTTGTCTTTTACTTTAGACAAAAGCACGTGGTTGATGTTGTATTTCACTGGAAAGGCCTTGGACTACCAATAAAACAGAGTGTAAGTGGCCAGAGACTTGTCTTGTCACTCACTTGTCTTGTCTAGTGATGCCAAGGAAAGTGGGTTCGTGTCTACGTAGAGGTGCCACAAAGGCTGCAATCCGAGTCAGCTTCCAAGTATGCAAAGTGAGAGACAGTAAGGGCGGAGTAAGGGCATAGAGCAAGGCTCCCCAGACAGGCCGTGAGGGCTGGCAGTGCTACGCAAACAAGGCGGAGACGAACAGGGCTAGAAGTCGACAATCCAAGCTAGGGTCCAAGACAGGGGTACAGCGTCAGGGGTCTGATGTCAGAAGTTTAAATGTATTTCTCTCTCTAGAATTTCAGAGAGAATGGATTTTAGAGAGAAAGTGAAAAATGTCAAATGAGAGAGAATCCTGTAAATGAGTTCCAAAGTCCCCTATTTTTAGGGAAAAGTGTGCATGTGTCATCAGTTGACACGTGTCATCCCCTGGGACTGACACGTCACCAGGGGGTCCATAAATACCGGTTCTCCGTCAGACTGTCAGTTCTCAAATTCGCATTGTCTTGCCTCACACAGCATCTCTCTACCTGTCTGAGAAGACTGACCACACACGACGACATGATCAGAGTAAGCCCGTTGCCCTAGCCACCAGTCCAAGCCCTTACTGAATCCCACAAGGTGCGTCAAGAGACGCGTAGAGAACCTAACAGCGGTGAGGGTTACCCATATAGCCAACTGTCAGGCGGACTAGGCGCGATGCCCTCTAAGGACCTGCTCCCGTCTCGGAGTGTCCCGGGGGTCATCGTCCTGGGGGCGCCGATGATCACCGGTAATGTAACGACCTGATCCACGGCCCCACCACAGGGCAATGCCTCCCTCAAAAGCGCTAGCCAAGTAGGTACTTATGAGTTTATAGGTAGGGTCTTATAAGGCCAATTGCAAACTCTCCCACAACCGATGTGGGATATTACAGGTAACGTGAGTGGATATGGTCGCAGCTCAGTGCCTAGTGTCATGCAAGTCATCCCAGACGGCGATAGCTTTGTGGTAACGAGCCTATCCCACTGCGAAGGGTCCTCATACCGGAGCACTACGAGCGAAGCCCCCCGTAAGGAAGACGGCGATAGCTTTGTGGTAACGAGCCTATCCCGCTGCGAAGGGTCCTCGTGCCAGAACACTACGAGCGGAGCCCCTCGAAATGCTGCACTCCAAAGAGTGGGTCGAAGCATGTTCCACGTCCATGGTGTGGTGAATGAGTGTGATGCCTGGAGGCCTGTAATATGATTGTGGTGCATGGGCGCGATGCCTACAGCAGGAGACATGATTATGGCGCATGGGCGCGGTGCCTACAGCAGGAGACATGATTATGGCGCATGGGCGCAATGCCAACGACATGAGACATTAATTGTGGCGCATGGGCGCGGCGACAACCGTCGCGAGACAATACCTGGTGTCGTGGGCACATGTCATGAAAGTGGCACACGGGCGCGGCGACGACCGTCGCGGGACAATACCTGGTGCCCGGGGGCACATGTCATGGAAGTGGCGCACAAGGGCGCACGAGCCGGCGAAATGTTGGAGACAGTGTATAGGCGACGGGCGTTGCGGAGACGAGATCAGGGCAATAGTGCACGGTCGTGAGCGACGGTTGCCACGGCGACGGCACACGGGTGACGACGAGCGTCATGCAGCCACGGGTGCTAAGTGAGCATTGCAGAGACTGCGTTTGAATTAGATGCAAAAATAGGTGTCAGCTGCCCCCCGTGGCTAGGGTGGCCGACCCCTCCTAAAAGATGGTGGCCGACCCACCCCCCCTTTTTAGAGGGAGGTGGCCGAGCCCTCAAGGTGGTGTCGCTCACTTGCATGCTTTTCCTAAGTGTTGGTGTCGCTGACGTCGCTACGTTGCCGACAAAAATACGTTGTCATGAATTGCCACGAACGTTCAATAAAAGATGCATTGACCGGTTGAAAGCATTAAAAAATTGACCGTTGAATATGTGATGTGTCACGCAAAACGGGGGCCCCTGGTGGGCCATTGGGTGCGACCAGAACAGGATGGGAACATCTTGTTCTCACAATAATATATTGTGTATGTGTGTATGCTTGGTTATATAAATTAGTCAAGCTCATCGCATTAAAAGTATAGTTTGTCTTTTTAGTGGTTTAGGACATGCCAAGTACGTGATGTTACAGCAAAAAAAGCCTTTTAAATTACTTGATTCAAAACAAACTTCTAACCGCCAGATAACTCTATGTGAAGTTTTAAAATTATGTAGCTAAAGTACATATGAAACTTCTAATCGGTTTTTCACTATATGCAAAAGCGCAAGAATGATGTAATACTTTGCTAGAAAAGCCTTAGAATACCAATGAAAGAAGTTATCGGTGAGTAGAGACTTGTATTCTGGCAATAGATCATACTTGTGTCTATTTTCTTCTTGCCGATTTAAGACACCATCCGACTATGTGAAGTTTCAACAAGAAGCCTCCTAATTAAATCAGCTGATTGAACACAAATTTTCGACCGACAAATAACCTTTTTTGAAAGCCTTGAACCTTTATGGCTAAAATACAAATGAGAAAAATGATTTGTCTTTTACTTTAGACAAAAGCACGTGGTTGATGTAGCATTTCACTGGAAAGGCCTTGGACTACCAATAAAACATAGTGTAAGTAGCCAGAGACTTGTCTTGTCACTCACTTATCTTGTCTAGTTCTCACAATAATATATTTGAAACCAATAAAATAACCCTAGAGGGGGGTGAATAGGGTTTTTGAAATATAATGGGAATTTAAACTAAGCAACAATCATGAAACTCAATCAAACCAAGTAATACTTCAATGAAGATGCCAACTACACAATCTCAAGAAATTGTAGAGCAATAAGTAAAGAGATTGAGTTAGAAATGCTTGACAATGAAATTTAAATGGTTCGGCTTGAACTACCCTTAAGCCTATGTCCACCTCTTCAAGGAAGTTCCTTACAAGAGCACTTGAATCCACTAGCAACAATCTTCTTCCGGGTCAAGATCAAAACCCTTACAACACTTGGTGATATCCCCAAACCAAGCACAAGCCTTGAATCCACAAAGCTCACCCAAGACTTGACAAACCCAAGCCTTGATCACAATCCTTTTACAAAGATCAAATGTGTACAAAGAAACCCTCTTGAAAGGAAATGAGTACAAATGAAGCTCTAGTTGCTAAAGATTGCCGATAAGATTTTCGCTCACGGAAATCTACGCTAAAACTTGCGTAAGAAAGTCACGCTTTATAATAAAATTAAGCGTCCAGGTAATATAAAAGTTGGGGTGTTACATTCTCCCCCACTTATAAAATTTCGTCCTCGAAATTTCACTTACCTATTATGATATCGAAGCACTACGGCTTCACTGCGTAACTGCCAAATGAATGTATAATCTAATCTTACACATAACCTCCAAAATATGAGTCGAGAACATCAATACCAGCTTCAATAAAATTCATAGCACTACAAGCATTTCACGATACTATAAGGTTTCAGATTATAACCTATATTCCATAATCTAACTAAACGGATATCATTACTCAACCTCAAAATAATTATGCCTTATGTAGTACGAAGCTCGCTGGACTATATTACTCCACTTCAAACTCAACCCTTTAACTAAGTTTCTAATTATCGTACTTCCGCTACGCTTTTCAGATAACATACTAAGCTATACTTCTCGCACGATCTGCAAACAATAACAAGCTTAACTCCAAGCCTATGCTATACTAAGGTACTAAGCAATTATCTCATGACTTTCACTCTAAAGTGTCCAACCTTGAGTTCTAACTTCCGCTCTCATCGGCCTAGTTATGAGTCTACAGAATCATATAACCTTCTAAAAATTTCTAAAATCTCAAAATTCCAACGTTTTAGACCACAGGCTTACAAAAGCTCTATATATCGATCATGTTACCTGCTATCGATAACCTTAATTAGGTTTTTCGCCAACTATACTCGCATGTCTCCTTACCATCTTAAGCGTGCTTCACTCATACATTAAAAGTCCTCGTGACTTTATAAATAATTGTCCAAAACATTTGACAAAAACACAAAATTGTAATTCAGTAACTTCAAATGTTTCAAGGATTCTGATTATAACTTAGGTTTTTAGAACCCAATCAGCTATATCATTACTTAAGCTCTAAGCACTACGGAACCCAACCTTGTCACGTACACTCCTAAAATAGTAAGTCATAACTGCTATCAAGGTTCTTAAAATGAAATATTAATCCAACCAAATTACTAATATCCCCAGGCATAAACAGAGCACCTAAATCCATAATATAAATATCTATAAGACCTAATCAAAGAGAGTTCATTCCTTTAATTAATAATCCCCTTCAATACAAAGATTCAACAGAACGATTAAAACCATTACACAACCCATTCTAATCAAATTATCTACATCGCGATAAAATTCTCAAAAATAAATAATAAATAAAATAAAACCATAAAGTTCATTTTATTATAAAGAACTCTCAGAACTCAAATGCTGCCAGAATAACACACTTCTAACCAAAGGTATACCCGAGTACTAAGAAATTTCCTCACTACATGAAACTTGCACTCTAAGCCTTGAGTTTAACCTCCATTCTTATCAAAGCCACAATTAGAGTCATCTAAATTTTCTCTTAATAACATGTCGGTGAGGTTAACCATTAACTAATGTAGCTACATTATTGGCACGCTTTCAGCCTAATGCATTTTTGTTCCTATTGCCAACATCAAATTTTTAGAGTCATATACTCTATGGCCATAAACATCTTAATCCTTCAATCACGTGATAACTCAACATAGAATCAAACTCAAATTTTCCTATCCGTATTCCATTGACTACCAAGACCATGACTCAATGTGTAAGGTCTAACTAAAATAGTAATAATGCTATGTCTGTGAAATTCACTAATCAAAACCATGTGATCACTTGACCCACTCCTTTTTTTTTTGTCACCATAGTTGATAACATCGAATAACCTTCAAAACATACCGCTAAGACTTGGCCAATATGGATAGAAAATTCTAAAACCACTTAGATGTCACACCCAAATCCCCAAACTACACACCAATATATTTTCTCTAGGCACTCTGATATCAAACCAAACCAGTTTAAACTATTCCCGAATCCATCACGTTGAATGTATTGCTTTAAAGGATCCAAGATTCTAATTCTAAAGACACATGTATTGTATTGCACATCCATTAGCAATCACAACCTTCACCATTTATAGCCTCTATTCGATGGAGCTAATCAAAGAAACCAAAAGATTATACTCTTATCCTTCAATCACCTTCCTTGGTTAATACTTGAGATCCAAAAATTCTTAGGTAAGTAATCCATCTACTACTGCATACTCAGCGCAAATCCCAATCCAATGTTAAGACCTCAAATAAGTCTTCGAAACCTAATAAAAGTTTTCAAAGTCCAATCTCCGTCACAGATTATCTTATGGTTATGAGTCTACAGAATCTCATACCTAAGCTCTGATACCAACTGTAACAACCCGAAATTCTCGGATCGTTAACCGATCAATCCATCGAATCTCAACTGTTCAATTTATTCATTTCCAATGATGATAACCCAACAACATCCATGTCAGAGCACTACAATCCATCAACTGTCTTAACAAACCGACCCAAAACAATAGTAAAGTACTTAAATTATTAAATTACATAACGGTTCTCTAACAAGGCTCAAAAATAATAATGTAAAAACATAAACTACTTTAAAGTTCAAGCTCGTCCGTCCTGAAATCTTACTGACAGTTATTTCCTGCAGAAAGGAACAGAAAAAGGGAGTGAGCTTTCGAGAGCTCAGTAAGGTCGCTCAACATTTAGTAGGGATTACAACGATTTGGTCAGAAGGTTATATCAATGACAGTATAGAAACAATATTCTCAAATTTCTCAATTCAAGATTCAATAAGTACACTTTCGATTTCACTGAAGTAATACAGATGATATTGGACATGAGTATATTGCAAAGCCACACAGGCAGTGCAGGGTAACACTTAGCAAAGCCACACAGGCAGTGCTTAATAACAATATGGTTACATATGCATATGAACACTAGCTAGACCCTCAAGGTACTAGCATTTCCCGACAATAACAGACCATCCTTATATCACCCCCGATACAGACCATCCTTATAACTCCTCAATACACTACCTCATGCCAATATGCAGAATGCAATAAGCGATATTACAATGAACAAATCGACACTCAAAGAGAAATAAGTACTGAGCATCGAATGAGATTTTCAATAAACGTGCCAGGCTCAAACAAAGGTTATTAATGACAAACGATACAATTTCATCACAATTATAATTGAGTCCAAAGAAATAACGATAGCAAATCAGAATAACATATGAATCAAATAGAGGAGTTAGGTTCGGATGAAATTCCCTTACCTCCATCCAAGCGCTGAAGCTAAAACACTTTCGAACAAATCCTCGAAGTTAACCTAGGTTGGCAAAGTCATTTATCAGAACACTTATTCATGCCACTACATTAAAATCTTAATATAATTATCCATAGCGTACCCATTTCTCTACCCGGATATGATGAAACTCGGAGCGATTTCTCACACGGCCAACCTACCCCGAAGTTCGCCACACGTCCCGAGACTCAGAAATATCCCAAAAATGCTCTAATCGTTCATTTAACATTATTTATAGCTTAATATAGCATATGGGATAAAAATATAATTTTTTGAATATTTTCGAATAAAAATAATTTCCTTAAATACACTAAAACCAATAAATTGCCATAATTTCTTCTAGCTGGAAATAAAGGCTCATAATTTTTGTAACAGCTTTAGAAGACTTATAAAAATTTCTGAAATTGAAATTAGAAATAAAAAGGCGTTAAAATATTTTAAAAAGCTTCCTTTTTGTTAAATTCAATGCGATAGAAAAATGATAGCAAATGTACTCTAAAATCACCAAATTTACACTGAGTCTTTATTATACTATAAAAGTGTTACTGTAATTTTTGCTAGAACATTTTTAGGGTTTAAGGGCTTCAAAAGAATTTTACCATTCTAACCTTACAGAAAATATTAAAAATACATATGATCTCAGAAAATTATAAAATTTTACCAGTAATTCTAGCATAGTCTCAGGTACTATATTATAAATTTTCACATTCTAATATTCACTATACACTATGAAAAGTTCATGCTAAGCTTAACGTTAACCTACACACACACACACGCACAGCACAGCACAACACAGCACTTCTCCAGCCACTCTCGCACACTAATGCACTCAGAATTGTCACACACACACACACGCACTTCACCACCCCCACTACACGGCTGCACTCTATGGTCCTCATCTCTCTCTGTCTCTCTCTGTCTCTAAAATTTACACCCACAACTTATGGTCCTTATTCTCTCAAAAACCACAGGCACACACCTTTGTATACATATAAACACTTACTACATATAATTGAAAATGTGTCCATTGCCATACCCCTGTCTCCTTCTTCTTCTTTCATTCCATTATATTCTACATATATAGTATAAAATCCTTCACAGACTCACTCACACTCACAAATGCTCTTCACATTCTTGCAAACCCATATGATTTTTCATACCCACTGCCTCATGGCAGTGGGTCTATCCTTACATCCACTGATAACCCACAAACGCACGGCCATGGTGTCCACTGAACCCACTGCTTCATGCAGTGGTGTTCCTCTCATTTGTTCAGCTGTCCTCACCAACGACACACATACAAAACACATCATTCATCCCCTCACCCATCCCCTGCACAATTCCTTCCATCTCACCCCTGTAAAAACACTCACCCACACACCTTAGTTCTCACTCCCCACTCAGCCCTCACACAGGTATACAACACCTCACATTTCTTCCCAAAATGCACCGCATACACTCACATCAAGCACGCAATGCCCACATAAACACCCAGCATACTTATGGAGACACAGACACGGTTTACACCTGCTCTTTGTACACAAATATACACTTATTCACACCCATGAACATCCACTAATTTCACACACAAAAAGAAAATGGTCATGGCAGCCGTGAATTCCGTTCCATAACCAACACCCGACATCTCGGTTGAATTTCGGCAGCCCACAAGAACCCACTATCTCACGGTCTCCTCACCCAAGGTCACCCCATTCACAGATCTTCACAAAACAATAAAAACGAGACCCATTTATGTATATCATGGTCACCTATGAATATATGTATATATAATCATCACGTGTATCAAATTAAAGCTTTCCACTACCCTGTAAATCACGGCTTCCTCACCCACGTACACAAAGCTGCAACCCAGCCCCTTAATCCCATAAAATACAGAATAGAGTTGAGATAAAGAGGAAGCAAACTTACCGGAATACCAACTCGATCGCCAGAAATCTTGTCCCGTTCTCCTTCCCTCTAATTCTTCCTCTCGAATGCGTCTGGCGGCCTAAAGGGTGGCTGCCCAGATAAAGCTTTATATATATATATAGGTTAAAAGAAACCCTAATTGGAAAAATGAAAAGAAAACCTTTTAAAATCCTTTTGTCGCTAAAACCTTCTAACCCCAATCTTATTATATCGGAAATGATCCCATAATAAAATACTTATGATACGTGATGTGTTAGGGAAATTATAAATGGTTTGTTACGCCATCCCGTTTGACAAATCGTCGCTAATAAGTACACCGGTACCAAAGAAGTTTAATTGTCGCTACAAAAGTATACTAATGCTTAAAATTAATTCATCGCTAAAATACACGTCGACGTTAAATAATGAAATATATCGGCGCTAAAAATTTTATATCGACGTTAATAAACTTTAAATTTGTTGCTAAAGATTGCCAATAAGATTTTCGCTCACGGAAATCTACGCTAAAACTTGCGTAAGAAAGTCACGCTTTATAATAAAATTAAGCGTCCAGGTAATATAAAAGTTGGGGTGTTACAATGGGCATAAAGAGTTAAGGAATCAGAAGCACTACACCAAGATCTCATCGGGCTGAGAGCACCCGTGCTGCATCGTCGTTCACTTAGTATGTCACAGCCTAATGTTAAGCAGTGTAAGAAAGCTGTGAGTTGAATTCGAAAGGAGAATAACCGGATGTTGCTGCGTAGAAAATGATTTTACATGCTTCAACTTGCCAAAGAAATGGCAGAGGCTAGTGGGAGGCACCTCAGTTCAAACGAGAGAAACAATATTTTAACCAATGATCAGTACTTATCTGATGAATATATGTTGAATGAAGACTGAAATATACCTCTTCCCACTATGTGTTAGGATTTTATTCCATTATCAGTTTTGCACGTCATTGTAATAAGCGAACCTCGCCACTGCATTTGTCTATTATTTTAAAGCATTTGTTTATGTACTACTTTTGTGGCTACACACGTGTACTTTGCGTAATTGGTAGGGTCTATTACAACACCTCTGCCGTTTATAATCCATTCGAAACTATATATAGCGTGCTTTTAGCTATGTACTATTTTTCCCATTATCCAAAGATTAGTTCACTTTATGTATCTCATAGTACATATTTAATCTAAATGATGCATTCAACCATCAATTACGAGCGCAATCCATCGTATACTTAACATGCATTAATCTAAATGCTACATTCCATCGCCACTTCAAAGAGTAACCATTACATACCATCTAAAAAATGACAGACGATTATCATACATGTTTTCAAAATAGCTAAGTCAACATGTTGCCTTTACTAAGGTTAGGGGACTTTTTCATGAGTGTGCTAATCTGCAAAGCTAAGTTCCACATGGTGCTCGTACTCCTTTCTTTTCCCTCAGAGGATTCTTCTTGGCGTACGTCTTTAGTTTAGGGCACTTTGCAGGATGCTCCATCACAACCCATTGTGATCCATAATTCGACGTAGGAAGAGGCTCTTCTGTAACATGTGAAACTGAATCTCTCACAGGTGAAGATGTATGAACATGAGGTGCTCTAAGACGATAGGGATGTTCACTTCGCCGAGCTCGTGGAATGGCATAAAAAAACTGGTCAGAATTGCATCCTCATCTACCTTGACACACATTTTGTCCACGACTTGATACTCAGCTACCAGCTCTAACGCAACCTCTACCTCTGTGATATGGAACCGACACATGTCTCTTTCTCAATAGGTTCCAACTTTCTTGTATAATCTCATAAGAAGCAAGTAGGTCAGTAGATGTGCGAGGGGTTTCCGAAGGTCTATCCATGACTATACCTTCCATCTGATATTCATGAAGCAGCAGTGATGTCATGTGATGTACAACTGATGTCTCATTTGCTGATAGAGGGGCATTTGATCCTGGTATACGAGGTCGATTGGATCTCTCAAGTGTGGAAGATGATGGTCCATGAGAAGATGGTGTCCTGATTGTGGAATGGGATGTCAAAGGCACATGCTTTATGGCTGTTACAGGTGATGGTGAAGGCACAACCTGCAAATGAGGTTGGACTGATGGTGGCATGTGTGACGTTGATGCAGTATTTGGTCCCGATGTACCTATCGATGCCACGTTGACCGGCTTCATGGTCGGTCTTGGTCCCTTTCGATGTGCACGCGGTGGTCGTCGTGGCTGTGTAATTGCTTGTATTGGGTCCTGGATTCGTGGCTCTGGCAGTGCACCGGCTGAGATTCGTTCAGCCTCACAAATTGCCGACAGTGCTTCTTGACACACAACCTTAATACTTGCAAGGGATTCAATGGTTGCATTAAGGTCAGTAGTATTAACAAGGTGGAATATGCGATTGATTTGTTGTGCCTGCAAAATAAGCAAGTGTGTGAATAATGTTATATTGATACTAATTTCATATTTTCTTTTGACCATCAACCTATATTTTCTTTTGACCATCAACCAATGTTATTTACACAATCACCAGCTTCTTTGCAGATCACCCACATGCCACATGAGATTCTTCAATCTATACGACAAAGAAAGCATGACAAAGACATGGAACCATGATGGCATCAACTAGATGTAGATGATTCTCACCTTACTTCAGTTTTGTGCTCTTCCGAAGCTTGTGAAAAAAATCAGCCACTCATCAACCAGACAAAGGTAATTTTCCAGTCACCATTTTCTTCGCAGAGCATATGAGGGCAGGCTGAGATCCTTCAAGTCATCCGGAGAAGACGAGAAGCAAATACAAAAAGGTTTCTTTGAAGTAATCAAGAGCGGGAAATGATTAAGGTAGATGTTGGTTGGTTAAGGAGAAAAGTGCAACGAAAAGGGCCTAAGAAGTGACTGCCTTATATGGTGAAATAAGGTTAGTCACTCTTGATTATGTTTGTATCATAACATTGTGTTGATCTACGTGGAGTTTAACTTCCAACTTTCAAAAGTTTCAAAACTAATGATATGTACATGACATAGAGTTTTCAACCAAAAGACTATGTTCTTTGTACAAAAGTTTGACTGTAATATACAACATAAACAATATTAACAAAAAGGATGGGAGCAGACTCTTGTCAAGTGTCACTCATTGGTCGTGGTTGTTTTATTTGCATGACATGTATGCTTGTCGTGGCCAATATTTTTACATAATCCATAATGTTTTGGCTGTCATTCTAGACGAATATCCATTTCATTGCGCAAATGGACTGATCTTGGTCGACCCCTCCCTCTATTTACAGCAGGGGGCATGAATGTACAGTCGATCCACTCCTCCCAGTAATCTGGATGCTCTAGTGGTTGAAACATTCCAGCCCATATCTTTCTATATTCCCAAACCTAAAACCAAGGACTGATAAAAGCATAAGGATCTAGCTTTGCCACTGCACAACATGCTAGAACATGGGAACATAAGATTCCATATGTCGTTAACTTCCCGCATATACATGTTTTATCTTGAAGCCGCACAACCAGTGCATTTTGGCCGCGTTTATTTCTTACCAAAAAATTCCCCCGATCGTCGGTTGTGTTATAACGTTGCACAAACATAGAACCAATTTTCCTTTTCGCTTGTTGAATTGCAATAATGACGAAAGGGACATAATGCATTTGATCTGCCATAGAGGCTACCACAAGGTTTCTTCTCAAATTAAAGTAATGTACACAGCGGTGAAAAGAGGTGTGGACTAGTGCTGTGATAGGTGAGCCTCGAGATCCTTTCAAAACACTGTTAAATACTTCAGAAATGTTGGTCGTTATCATTCCAAAACATTTACCACCATCATGTGCAAGTGTCCATTGTTCAACGGGTATCTCATCACACCAATTTTTTGCTTCTACAAAAAGCTTTCGGACCTCTTCCATCAACTCGTTGAATTTGCAAACTTGAGTAGCCTTCCCCGCAGCCCAAATAAGCTTCTTAAGCTCCGTACTACTGAATTTCTTTGTGAAATTGCTACGAATATGTCTCGAGCAAAACATGTGATGGGCTTAAGGTGGCTGCCATAATTGATTTTCCTCACAGTGCTTAAGATACCGGGATGGCGATCTGAGATCAAGAAAATATCCTTATAGTTAGGGACAAAATAATCTTTAACATGCTGCAAAAACCAATTCCAGCTATCATGGTTCTCCCCTTCAACGATAGCAAATGCAAGCGGCAAGAATTGGTTGTTTCCATCGGCTACTACGGCAATTAACATGGTCCCTAAGTACTTCCCATGAAGAAACATGCCATCAATGCTGATAACAGGACGACAAAATCTAAATCCCATGATGCATGGCTTAAATGCCCAAAAAAACTCGTCTAAAGCATATTGCATTAGTTTCTCCACAAGTTTTTGGGTCGTATTCGACAATGGTACCAGCATTATACTTTTGGATGGCAGCCAATAATTTTGGCAATATCCGATATGACTTTTCCCAATTCCCATATAAATCTGCAATAACCGCAACTTTGGCCTTCCACGCCTTTTTAGATGAAACAGTGTATTCATATTTTTCCTTGACAGCTGTAATTAAGGAGGTAATTCTAACTATCGGATCAGTTTCAACTATATTGCGGATTGATCCAGTAATCAGTCTATAGTTTACATGGTGTTGGTCTTGGTTCAAGGCCTTCCTCAATGGACATATATGAGGTCCCTGATAGCATGTAATTTCAAAATATTTATGGCTCTTCTTACATGTTGCACGGAGATAAAAATTACACTAATTTGGAAACTTACATTTCAAAGCCACCATAGTTGGGATAGATTGCTTCACCTTGTAGATCAAATTATGCTTCACGTGGTACCTTAAAATAGCCTTCACAAACTCGCCTTTATCCTTGAAAATTAGACCCACTCTTAACTCATCATGCTCGGGATGCCATACTCTAGCATCATTGCTTTTAAGAGGGCTTGCAATAACTGCAGCATGTGCCCAATCAACGTCCGTGAAAAAAATGCTCTTTAGGCTCGAATAGACGTCTCTGAACTTCCATCTCATTACTTATACCGTTACCATAATCCTCCCCATCGTCATCTTCATTTAGCCTCTCCATGCATGCATCTTCTTCGCCTTCAGAATCTGTCCTCTCATGTTCATTATCCAGAATAACGGGTTCAATGATGGTTGATGCCTCATTTTCCAAGTCAATCACGCTATGTAGCGGTAAAAACAAAGAGGAAACATGACCAGTCACACTTACACCCTGAGGTGTGACATTGGAAATCCCGCCATAATAACTAGCTCTGGCATCGTTGTCTACGAGCGATAAAATCGAACTTTTTGTGGCATGATCACCAATGTCCAACGAGGTAGATTCCCTTATGGGCGTGGACATGTCACATTGCGGAGGAGATAGCCTGTCACCATTTGACACAAGATTCCGGGTAGAGGAACCATATCCCGTGACAATAGCCTCTATTTCAATAAATAACTCAATGCCACTCAACTGCAAGAATTGAGATTGGAGATCAAACATGGCTTCTACATCTCTATCATCCTCAATTGGTACTTTGATATAATATGTCTTAGCACGGTTTCCAACCATCCGCGGATACCTACAATTCAACTTCAACCTAAAATACTCTTTGTCCAATCTTATGCAGCTATACAACTTATCCATCAAGCAATTAAATGTCCAGTTACCCTCCACCTTGATTACTTCTTTGGTCCACAATCATATGCATATCCATCTGAATCTTCTACTACATTTCCTCCCCAGTAACACAGCAGCCTTACGGAAGGAGCCATGACAAACCTTCAGCATTTGCATAGAAATATGATTAAGTTTTCTATACAAACTATATGTCATTACAAAGCATGGTAAATCATAACTTGGATGAGGCTTGATTGAGGCACACACGCGCTAAGCCACAAACACAAAACACACACACAGACACGCACACCAACACACACACACACACAGTGGACATATTATGGCCCATAGCATCAGTCCATTTCTCTATTGTTCCTAATATCATAAAATGACTAAAGCTAGTATATATACATAACTAATTTACATTACAATTACATATACAACAAGATTAAAAAGCACAAATTCACCAAATCTTTAATGCGGTAACTTTCTATTTGGCAAAGAGCAACTGTATCTGCAGTGATCCGATAATTTCTGCATGGTGGATAATTTATAATGCTCTTAGAAGGTAGCACAAAGGGCTCAGCAACTGAGTCAAATTATTGATGACTTGATCTAACATTGCTAAAGTCAAGATCATATCTAATTCCAAGTTAAGGTAGCTCCCAGCTGTATCATGTTTTGTTTCTGCAAATAAAGATGTTTAAGGTATTGAAATCCTCCATCTTACTCCCATAAAGAGTGACCTCTCCTTAATACAAAGAATAAACTTATAAATGAAGAATTTTAAGTCCATGCGATTTTCAAGTCCATGGTTAGTATACAAAACTCAACACTTACAGATTTCACAGCCAATCTGCCTTAAATCTGACTCAAGACGGTCAAACTAGTTACAGTTAGCATTTAGCACTATGTACATCTAAATTATCGGTGATGTTAAACAGATAAACATACCCAATCCTAAATAGCATAGTGTCCTATTTATGAAAGTCATACAAAATCCTTCATTTAACAGTATAATATTAACTTTAAGAGAAAAAGAAAAGCAACATAGACTTCACTTAGTTGGTCATAGTACCTTTATACCATACCACTAAAATAAAATGCATCTCCTATTTCCAGCAGCAGGATACACAATCCTTAGTTTAGCAGTATAATACACAATCCTTAGTTGGACTTCACACGCCCTTTTATTGCCGAAAGTTGGTCCAAGCAGCAATCGTAAATCGTCTTATAGTTGTACTGGGATAGCACAATAAGGCTATTTGAAAGAGTAAGGTACGTGCTTACTCATCCTGCTAGTAGACACTAATTCTTGGAGCTTCTTTTGTCCAAACTTTCTAGAGAACGACTGTTACCATTTTATGAAGCTGAATTAGTTCTTAGAAATCCGAATTAATTGCAGACCAGTTCCTGGTTATACTTTTGCTGATTTCAAAATGTATTTCTAGACAATCTGGTGTAAAGATTCCATGGGATCAGGAACAAAAAAAAAAAATAGTTGGTACACAATCATGGCTCATGAAACATACAAAGATGCTCTCAATTACAGCTATAAGAACATCATCCAATAAAATATTCCTTTGTGTTTTCACTGGAAATCTACAATAGGATTGTGAATGTGGAAAAGTCACCAGCAATTTGGAAAAAATTAATTTGATGTTTCTTGGGTCGTGCATTACCGTAATAAAAAATCAATTTCCAAGGCTTTATGTTGGTGTAAACCAGTTTGTTATCCACATCATGAATTATTTGCAAGCATCTACTAACAACCAGGATGAAGACATCAGTTCCTGAGATTATCTTAGAAGAAGGCTTTTTGAAAAACAGATAAAAATGTTCATTGCAAGGTACGACTTCGAAAATCGGTGCAGCTATGTTGCCACCATGGTGCTGATAAAATGATAACGCTGGTCTTGCCCTAGCAACAATCACTTACTCAAAAACTTCATTGCCACTTTTATGTTTCATTTCCCCCTCATATGAAAGTACTCTTGATTCTAATTCACCATATCGTCCTAAAAAAAGGCATCTTCACGATTTTTTTACAAGAACTATGAGCTATTTGATCGATTATCTAGTAAGAAACTCGTAACTCGTGTTTTCCTCATTACAGTAGTTTTCAATCAACTCTTGCAGACCAAAAAAATTGGTGATATCAATTTTGATTCCACAGGTGACATTGATTATGACCTTGACAGGGTTGTATAACATGTTATACTGTGACAACAAGAAGAAACACACGGGCATTTACAGCATGCATTAAACTAAATAAGAAGAACTTCTAGAATGCGTACGTAAAAATAGAAAAATACAAACAAACAAAGAGGATGGTAAGGTGACTCCATTGTTGAAAGTAATGGTCTAACACACCAATAATGTTATGTCATTTCATACAAAGAATCTCCTTAATGACTTGAGACAGAGACAATACTCTTTGTTTGTCAGTGTTGTGCCCATAAAATTATTCAAATTAATCAAAACCATGGCTTAATATAATTTATATTATCACTTTCTAGACCTGGATATTCATAATATACAATTTACATCCTCGATATATGGTGGGAATTGTCAGTTAGTATAACTGCCCTGAGATGGATCTTGAGGATATGTCATTTCCTTATGGAAGGCTTGCCCTAAATTGTAGTACTGTTTAGAGTTACATAGTCCAAGTTCTAAGCATTTAAGGTTTACATGATATGTACTTTGTAACTAAGATGTCTATATAACTAGGAAACGACAAAGTGGAAAGAAGTTTAAGCTTTCAATCCCTTAGTTGCACAAGTCGGGAGCGAGAAGAAGCTTAAGCACCTGGAAGGATCTAATAAAAGTGATGTGTAAAGAGTAATACCAATTGTCTAATATATCTTACACTTAAAAATGGTGTACACACTTTGAGACATTTCTAGGCAGCACATTCCCATCTAAGCAAAAGCAAGTTTCCGAAAGAGAATCGTGACATATAGTTTCATGCTACTAAGTTCAATCCTCATGCCTAATTATTAGTAAACAAAAACTAGATTTTGCTTATAACTACACATATCAATGCACATAGTTATACCTCTGTGAGGGAATTTCTTTCTTTTTCTTTAAGGATTAGAGTCCTTGTTAGAAATCTGATTCTAGCTTTCCAGGTGCAAAGCTGCTGAACAGTTGTCATGTCAGTGAAAAGTTTGTTGCTCCAAGTCTTAACTCCGATCCGTAAGGATCAAACACACACAATCCTGTTCAGGTCCACATGAGCTAAAAGAATTAGATAAATGTATTACCTTACAGTGATTAATCCTAAAGACTTAGTATATTTCACTGATTGGATAATTTGGTACTGTATCTGGGTTTATGCAACTGCATATCTCCTCAAATTCTGTATATTGCCTATCATCTGACACGGACAAGGCATAGCATAGAAGGAATCCTATACACATGGTCTTGTGCTTAGAACCAAAATGAAGGCTGATATCGTTTCAAGAGAGCTTATCAAACCATCTTTTCCTACACCATCTGAGCTCAAGAACTTGTTGAATATAATTTCCAAATTTCAACAACCATAACAGTAACAACCTGTGAAATTGGTGCAAAGTAAAACAGAGAGGAGGACTCACATTGCTAAATTGGGTGGATCTATAGATGTTGCTTGGTTGGACCTCTCAAATTTTGCCTTAATCCCAACAGTAAATTATCTAATGAGCTTGAACTTTTTCCCTAATCCTAAAATTGGAATACCCAGCAATGATGTTACAAGATGACACAGAAGAAAAAAATAAGAAGGAAGAAAAAAGTAAGAAGGAAGAAAAACGAAAGAAAGGATAAAGTAGAAAACTCACTGGTGCACTACTGGTGTAGCCCAGCCGTGAGCAACAGGAAGAAGGAAGAAGAAAGGAGGAAGGATGAAGGAGGAAGGAAAAAGAAAGGAGGAAGGAGGAAATCGGGTTCAGAATGCAGAATTCCAAACGCGCGCCTTTTTTTCTTTCTACAGTATCTTTTATTTTGTTAAGTTTTCTTAGATTTTGAGAAATGAAACAGAAAATGAAAAAAAAAACATGAAAACGTGGTTCCAAACTACGTTTTCTCCTTTGAAATCGCGGTTCCGAACCGCGATTTTCAAAAGTGTGGTATGCGGGTAAATAAGTCTGAAAATGGAGTAAATAGGTGATTAAGTTTTAAAATAGTATTATTTAGGGGAAAAAATCAACTTTTGGATGTATTTTGACAACAAATTTTCAAATAATTTTCAAATTCTAAGAATTAAGCATGTCTTCTTAGGTAGTTATTTACCATTTAAGACTTTTATTTTGGATCACTTTTTAAAAAATTCCTTAAAATGTAATTTGTCACCATCCTAAATAGGTAGTTATGTAACACCAAAAAGTGGTGTTACACAAAAAAAAGGTGTTTTCCTTTATATATACAAGTCGCACACGCACACGCGTGCGTGCGCAAAAATAAAATTAGTAATATGATATTTTTTTAATATCAAACTTGGCCTTTGGAATATGTTTGACTATATTTTTAATGAATTTTAAATGGCCCATGTATAAAATTAAAGTTGTTAAATTGAAACTTGTTATATTATTAAACATTGTATATAAATGTAAATGTCCTTAAAGTTGTTATTTAATATTTTAATTTGTGTCATTTTTTGAGAATTTTCTCATAGTACCACTTGGAGTTTTTGCCCTAAATAACACACTTTTAATACTTAATTACTTCTTCACTCTATTTTGAACTTATTTACCTATCTACCACACTTTTGAAAATCGTGGTTCCAAACAGAGATTTCAAGGAAGAAAACGTGGTTTCAAACCACGTTTTCAATAATATATTTTGAACCTTATTTACCTATCTACCACATTTTTGGAAATCGTGGTTCCAAACAGAGATTTCAAGGAAGAAACGTGGTTTAAAACCACGTTTTCAATAACATATTGTTGAAAACGTGGTTTGCTTGAAATCTCTGTTTGGAACCACGATTTCAAAAAATGTGGTAGATAGGTAAATAAGTTTCAAAATTGAGTAAATAAGCAATTAGGTATTAAAAGTGTGTTATTTAGGAAAAAAATTTGTCACCATTCTAGATAGGTAGTTGTATAACATCAAAAGAGATGTTACACCAAATAGTTGTTCTTGTTATATAGTGTGTGTGTGTTTGTGTATACACACATACATACAAGCCGCCTTGCACATGCGATGCGTGTGCGACTCATTCATTCGATAACTTTAAAAAGAACCTTTTACGTGACTTTTTACAGAGGTTCAAAAAATATATGTAACGGAACCGCAAATAAAGAAAATCTAAACTACAGTAAAATTGTTAAAATTATAGAGATAAATTAGAAATACTTTTAGGAATAATGTAAACAACTCTTTGTTGTTATCATTTCTCAAGAAATTTGAATGTCGAGTAGTTTTTGCACTGACAATTTTCAAGGAACCGATAAGTAACATTTGAATTCGGTATCTAAACAAATTAGGTAACAAAACAAAAATAATGGGGCTGTACATTTATATTTTTTCCCATTTTTTGTAATGATGATGAAAAGATGCATTTTTCGCGTATTTTTATCATTTTCTATATTTGTTTTGGATCCAAATATCGAAACAGTACCCAAAAAATGAAAAAGGATGTTTCACCTTTTTCGCCAATCGATTTCACACTGTCAGAGAAAACTGATTGAGTCTCCACTATTTAACATTTTTTCTTCCATGCCTCTGACGCCTCTATGCATTATCACGTCAGAGGGAATCTTATAGCTTTCCTCTGTCTCTCTCTCCTTTATCTCCTTCATTTTCCAATGAATAACAAATCCTCAACTCTCTCTCTATCACCATTCGCATATCTGCCAAAAGCAACAGAGAAGCTGCACCTAGACCCCATCCCTTTAACTGCCGAAGACCCAGTGTAGATACGACGGACACGCCGTCGGTACCCGTCGCTTCCCAATCAAGCACCCAACGATCCGTGACCGGAGAGAACAAAGCCCCATCTCCTGCACAACTCTTCAAAGTTTTGACCATCTTTCTCTCTCTCTTTTACTTTTTCGTTGATGGATCTGCTACTCTCCTCTCTGTTTCTATTTTCTCTTCAATTGTTTTTGGTTGGTTTGGCTGTTTCAGCCGTTGGGTCCTTCCGTGTTTCTATATAATATTGAGATTTATTTGCTCTTTGTGTTGTTGGGTCTTTCCCTGTTTCTGTCCTTGTGCGAAAAATCAAGTCGTTTGCATGATATTTGTGTCATTTCATGTTTGTGAGCATCAAAACTTTGTCATGGTTTGTCTTTTAGATTAGATACCGGTGCCTTGGGATTTCTCTAATTTCTCATTTGCGAAGAAAGAAGTAAGAATGTGCAAAAAATATCACCTACTTTATGATTTCACTAATGAAGCTGAGTAGCACGCAGCATCAAAGCAACCGGCATACAGGGTCTGTGGACCTATTGTGGTACTAATGCTGCTTTACATCAGCCTTCTTATCAAACACCCCACATCTCACCTTCTGAAATACACACAAAATCCTAGCGCTCAACACATCAACACCCTTCTAAAACACACCCAAAACCACACTTTACACATCCAATTAATTACTGAAATTAGGGAGAAAAGAATAGAGATCATACCTAGAAATATTTTACCCTAGCTCTCTCTCTCTCTCTCTCTAGGTTTCACATAAAAAGGGAGCCAGAGAACCTCTGTGACGGCTCAACCTAATTAGCATGTATAGATACTAGCCCTAAAAGAAATTTGCTTAAAAACCCTTGGACTTTAGTTATTTTTCTTTCCCAAGTTACCCGCTAACTTTCAACGTTTTCAATTGCATCCAGTCTTGTTGTTTACATCCTATGATTATTATAATATGTCGCTCAAGGTTGTAACTAATATTATTCTCAATAACTGTAATATCCCGCACTTTTCAAGTGGTTTAAAATAATTATCGGTGACCCGAAAAATAAACGGGGGATTAATTTGAGCAATGCTCGGAGGTTAGTAGCTGATGACATGTTAAAATAATTTTGGGGCAAAAATGTAAATTTGAAAACTTTTGGGGTCGTATTTTTGGAAAATTTTGGGGGTTAATTTGTAATTTTTAAAAGTTAGGGATTACGTGTCAAATTTTAGAGAAAATTCTTTTAGTGGATGCCACCTCTTGCTATTTTGTTGGTGACTAATCAAATTTTATTATAAAATATGAGGTAGAAACTTATGGTATTTTTTTTTTAAGAAAGTAAAACAAAAGAAGAAGAAATTCGGAGGGAAAATATGAAACAGTAAACAAGAACAAAGACAGATAAATAGGGAAGAATAAGTAAAAAACAGAGCATCGTAGGGAAGAAGAAAAATAGGGAGAAAGAGAGGGAATTCGAGCCACTTCTCAAGAGGTAATCCCTCAAACTCTTAAATATGTGTTCTAGTGTGTGATTGTGTGTTTAGTGTGTGTTTTTAGCTAATATGCAGTGTGTGCGTGAGCCATGAACATGGCTATGCAGGGGATACGTTCACGGGTGTGTGGGTGTTTCAGGTGTGGGAATGAGGTTTTGGTTTTCAACGATTTTGGTAGATAAATTAGCCTTTAATGTGTGTGTGCTAGTAGGCATAAGGGAGAGGGGATCGTGACTGTGCAGTTGGGTTTTGTGTGTGTAGTTGTAGTGAGTGAGTTTCGGGTGAGGGAGTTCATGTGAGATTTTGTGGATAAATTGAATAAATGTAGTGATATTGTGTGAATTGAAGTGATTAGGAGTGCTTGTGGGAGTTGCCGAGAGGATATAAGTGTGTGACAATGTATGTTCTTGGTGTTGACAGTGTCTGCCTGGAGTGGCAGTGGGTGTGAGTGTGTGTGTTCGAATGTATTATGTGAGATATGTGTGTGTAATTTGGTGTTAGTATATGTTTTGATGTGTGTTAGTATGTGTAGTTAGGTGTAGTAAGTGTGTTTAGGTATGGTAATGCGTGTGCGCGTGAGAATTTTGGGCATAAGTGTATGTGTTCTAGCAGTGCAATGAGGTATAAGATGAAGTGTGTGTATTTAAGGTGAAATGGGTGTGGGTTATGATCGTGAATAATGACTATAATTGTCACTGGGCCGGGGGGGGGGGGGGGGTTGGGTTAGGCAGCTTTATGTGAATTTTTAAAAAAGGTTTTGCTTAGATTTTGACCAAGCTCAAAATAGTGCCCCCATTATACTTACGACACACAAGCTATGTAAAATTTTGGGATTTTTCGGTATCCGCGAAGGACGCCAAATTAAGGTATCGTTAAAAGGTATTTACGAATGATTTAATATAGTAAATCAAATTATATTAATCTAAAATTTTTAGGGGAACCTTAAATTAGAGAGATGTTTCATTCTAAAATTTCATGCCATTCCAAGATCGATAGCTATTTTTAGCAAGTCGACTTCTGAGCGCTCGGTCCGCACACTGGTTCGGGATTTCTGACGAAATTTTTTTAAAATACTTTTTAGTCCAATAATGACTTCAGGGTGTTTAAAATAGTGCTTTGATGTGTTTTTAAGATTTTTTCGGTGCCGGGAATCCCCAGGGGGTATTATGGTAATTTGCCACCCAGAGGGGGTATTTTGGTAATTTTACCTATAAAAGGTCTTTTTGAGTAAATTCACATATGGTAAGGATATTTTAGCGACTATAATTATGGGAAGGATGTTTTATTAATTTAAGGATGATGGGTGTTTTTGGTAATTTTACGCATGATGGGCATTTTGGTAATTTTACTTATCCGGTGAGGGGGTTCATTTGGGAGTATGCGTGGGTAAGTATTGAGTTTATAATATCGTAGTGTAGACTGTATCTTGATCCTTTGATTATTCTGTCTAGGTTAAAGTAAAAGACTTTCTAGTTAGGCTAATTTAACTTCAGATCCAAGTAAGGGTTTTTATCTGAACCCCGGTAAGGATTTCTATCTGAACCCTAAATTCTGTAAATTATGTTCGTAAGAATTCTTTCGTTTTTGTTGAACATTGAGATTTGCATTGATATCAGCATGTTATTGCCAAGAAAATCCCAATATTGAACCCGAATTGGTTATTTAAAAATCTTGTCGATGCTCGCATGTTATTGCAAGCTGAGCAAATTCAATAATTGTTTGCATTCTTTCTTCTGAATTGTTGTGCCTAAATTCGATAACTATTTGTAATCGTTCTTGCTATTTGTTTGTGGCTATTCTTGAATCCTGAATGATGAATTGATATCAACATGTTTAATTATTACTGAAACCCTAATTGATATCGATTATTTGAATTCATGTTAATGCCCATTTATGTTACAAGTTAAGCATTGAATTTTTTGTTGATTCTATGATTGTGTCTTATGTGTTGACCTGGGGTCTGTTCTGAAATAGGCATTGTAAACTGTTTGTGACTGCCTGAAAGCAGGCTAGTCCCTTGATCGATGTAAAGGGCCAGTTGTCGTACATCATGCATGTGTATACTTTATGTGCATTTCTTGAATGACATTGCCTCTGCCCAAGATCAATGTCCTTGAATTTGCTTCATTGTATCTTACAATAATTGTTTTGAAAATGATGTTCAAATGAATGTCTTGTTATCTGATTGAAGGGGGTTGAATTGAAACTCTTCCCTACATTGTGATTAAACTGTTTGTGATTGGCTGAAACATTTCCCCTATTTTCCTTTGAAGTATATGTGTTCCTTTTGAAACCCTTCGAAAAATCGTCATTGTATTTTAAAATGATGGCTTTGGAAATGATCTTGAAATGATTGTGTTAGTATTTGGTTATGATTGTTAATGTTCGTTATGAAAACTGGGATGATTGTTAATGTTTGTTTTTGTTTTTTTTTTGTATTTGGTTAATGTTTGTTTTTGTGTATGTCTATGATTGTCTTGGGTCACTTTTGGTTATGACTGATTATGATCGTTTTTGAACTTATCAAACTGTTCATGATTGTAGAAATGTTTTGAAACATTATCATCGAATGGACATTCCTGAATCGTTTGTAATTCCTTCCGTTGTCTTTGAACGGCCTTACTGATTTCAAATGCTCACCCTTCGTTTGACTCCCTTCTACAGGTGATGATCAGTTGTAGAATGCTCGTGAATGAGTTTAGAGTCTGTGTGACATTCCGGAGAGCCCATTATTACTGTATAGTAAGACGCCTGCGTGGGTCGGTACTGTTAACTCGTTCTATAAGAACACGACATTATAAAGAGTCTAAGTTTAATAGTTTAAGTTAAGCAATTTTGTAATCTTGTATTTTGAAGAATACGAGTTGATGTCTAGTTAGATGCTCTAAAGTAGGTTAACGCTCTGGGAGTTCAGGGCGATGGAGCTCTGGATTTTCGGGATGTTACAATAACTGTCGTTAAAGGTCCCAAACAATAACGCTCGCAACAATGGTCGCTACAGACGACGAATAATATCACTTACACCGTCGCTAAAGTAATAAGTAACTTATTAGAAGTTACCATAAAACTAACCCTGGGTTCGGTGTATTACATTATCTACCCCATAAAGAAATTTTGTCCTCGAAATTTGATGTTCCTTAGATTACTGCTCTTAACCATGTCTGATCTCCGATATCCACCTTCATAACAACTCGAGTGCTGATATCATTAGATCTATTTAAACGGTCAGAAACAATGCATATCCAATTTCAAGTGACTTACAATGTATGTGTTAAACGCCTCAATGAACAGGGTTGCCCTATGTCTTTAACATACTTTAATTCAGTAGGTGAATACTCGTGATATTCACAAAATCGTATGGGTGTAAACGTAGCCTCCCTGAACAATAGATAGCACGTGTTGGTGGATTCCCACCAATGCTTCACCAAGTACATGAGAAAATTCAGAAAAAGTTAAAGAGCGGATACATACCTCCCAAACATCACAGTATCCCATAAAGCTCGAGGACTACCCCGAGGATACTGAGCTCGTCGAGTGGTGCAGATAGGCCATCGCTGGAGCAGCCCAGTCGTGCTCCCTGGTCTCCCCTATATCCTCCAAAGCTCTCAAGCACTAGAGCTGAATTAAATCAACCCCGTTGCTGAACACGTTGTTAAACAACGTCTCCCATGGAACATATAACAGAGACCCCTGGACATACTAATCAATCGATTCCTCGTTGCCATCCTCCAATGTCATACCCTCATAATAGGAATGGAAGGTAGCAAGCAAAATAGAACCAACCTTCTTATAGGATGTCTTAAACCCAAGCAACCGGAAAACGATGTCGCGGTCCTTGTCGAGATCATAGGTCCATGGGATAGGCCTCCCTTGAATTAGAATACTTGTGATATTTACAAAACCGTATTGGGTAAACGTAGCGTCCCCGAATGATAGATAGAACGCGTTAGTGGATTCCCACCAACGCTTTCGCAAAGTGCATGAGAAAAATAAAAAAAAGTTCAAGAGCGGAGACATACCTCCCTAACATCACAGTGTCCCAAAAAGCTCGATGACTAACCCTCAGGATACTGAGCCCCTAGAGTGTGCAGATAGGCCATGGCCGGAGTACCCCAGTCGTGTTCCCCGATCTCCCCTATCTCCTCCAAAGCTCTCAAGCACCAAAGCTAGACATAATCAACCCCGTTGCTAAACACATTGCTAATAATGTCTCCCCCGGGACATATAGCAGAAACCCCTGGACATACTGATCATTCAACGCCTCATCAGCATCCTTAAGTGCCATACGCTTATAGTAGGAACAAAAGGTAGAAAAGCAGTACAGAACCACCCTTCTTGTAGGACGGCTCAACTGCAAGCAACCAAACCATGATGTCGCAGTCCTTGCCGAGATCATAGGCCTACGGGATAGGATTCCCTCGAACGCGAATACTCGTGATATTCGCGAAATCGTATGGGATAAAAGTAACCACCCTGAACGATACATAGAACGTGTTGGTTAATTTCCATGAACGCTTCGCCAAGCTCAATAGATGCTCTTTACTCCGGGTAAAAGCATGAAATCCATTCATCTATTCGATTCTCAATTGATTCTAGTACTTTCCCCCACCATACGCGTACCAGATTCAAGGAGCGCTACAATAAATGTTCGATGGAAAGGCTGCAAAAATCACGCAAAAGAGAGGAAAAATTCAAGGACCCTCCAGTTTTTGCATGAAATGCATGAAAACAATTAGAAAATTATCAAGTGGGCCCCAATATTGTGTGCAAAGTGTGTGTCAAATCTAGAAACAGTAGATGAAATCCATACCTCGTCCATGAAAAAGTGATGGCTATGACGCGCATCCTGATCCGGTATAAGGATCGAGTGATCATACATATGAATCGTCGGCTGGAAGCGTGAAACATGCCCAATTTGCGGCCCTCCTTCCTGTCCTCTTCTTGTACGTTAAAATTCCATGTTTATGAGTGAAATTGAGGAAGACGAAGAAGAGATCTTAAGAATTTATGGAAGAAGGAAAGTCTAATTGGAGAGGGATTAGAATGGGGGAAGTCATCCTAGGGTCTGAACTCGAGAGAGAAAGTGCATAAATTGTGAATTGAAGTCTACAAAAAACCCTAAAGTCGTGCACAAGATTGGAATGGAAAAACTGGCCGGTTTTGTTATTTACGTCTGTTAAACTCACTGACTAACAACGCGATTTTCTACAATTTATTTTTGGCACTCCCAGCTCTCTGACTAACTGGTCGATTTTTGACATGTCATATTTGCCTTTGTAATTCTCTGATCAACCGGTTGGTTTTAGGTTCCCTTAGAAAATAAAAAAGATTCTTGCATTTGCAATTCCTTTGACTTCATGTTAGTATGAGTAAGGGTTCAAAGATTTTATCCTTGGCATGTGTGTACTTTTGCACATCGTGTTGGTGAATCGCACACCCCTATGAATGTAATACTCAACTCTGTGGTATTGCACATATCAATTTGAGATAAACTGATATATTCTACACTCAACGACTAGCTGTCCTTAGACATTGTTGTTTCCGACTCAGAGTGATGTTTTGGAAAACTCTCATCCTCGTATCTAAGCGACCAACTTGAGGGCGACGTTGGCTCTGACTCTTAAATATGTCCTGCTTTTATCAAACTATCAGCTACTTGAGCACACCGTCGCTTTAGCACTCGGTCAAATCCTCACTTTGACCGTCGACACTAAAATTGATTTGGTAGTTCGATAACGGATAAAATTATTTTTCACGCTTCTAGACGACCACTAAAATCGAAATAGTGACTCCGGCATCTAGCAATACCTCCCTCTTGTCTGTCAATCATCCAAATGGTTTTGATGGCTTTAGTAACAGCCAAGATTCCCTTTCTCGTATATCTAGAGAACCAAGTGTTGGTTATCTTTAGTGTTGGTATTTGAAATCATAACAAGTTTCTTTGGTCGCTAAAGGTTGGATAAGACCCTTTTCTTTAGATTTAGTAGCATTTTTGGGCATTGTAGGAGGTTACTTTGCTGCAAGTTGAGGTCATTAAGATTTTATCACGTGGTATTAGTGCTCTTGATTGCCCTCTTGAGGTATTAGCATTTCGTATGGTTTTGAAGATCCTGGGATATGAATGCTAATTATATTGGACAGTCTTACAAAAACTTATTGAATTTGTCTTCTCCTTTGCATCTAATCAACAATATATTTTGATATTGTACACAGCCTTGCCATTAATAAAGCACCCTCATTCAAAACATGTCCACCATTCTTCAAAATCAACAAAGCATCCCCATAATTTTGCGTTGCCAATAGTTGTGTTTGGGGAAATCACCATGACTTCCATGAATTGTTGAATAACATTTCCTCAACCTTGCTATCATCCATGAAGAGGTAATAAATCATATTCCCTTTCATAAAAAGAAAGTTCAACGTGATTACGAATGTGATCAGCATCATAGTGAAATGGCTCTTGAGGTGACTACCGACCATCACATAGTCTATTTGAACTTAAATGCCAGCTGTTAAGTCCATGTTCGACCACTTGAAATTAATGCACAGATGAACATGAACGGTGCTTCCTTACAAGTCCAATCCATTTTGAGCACGATCCTCGCATCAATATGTTGTTTTTTAATTATTTATTTATTTATTGATTTAAACATCAATATGTTATTGAAAATCCTTGTTCTGATGACCTCTCATGCTGAGACCTCTTCTACATGTACTGCCATAAGAAAGTAAAAGAAATAGTTCTTTTCTAATTATCTTGTTTTCATTGTTTTGTAGCTCTTTCCCACATCTTTTATTTGACAAAGGGATAGGATTTCTTGTAATTGTTGATTAGGCACAAATTTAGGTGGAGCTTACAATAAATATCTTAAAGCTTTAATCTTTCATCAATTAATTGTATTACCATCATACAAGGAAGAAGATTGTAGTACCCATGTTCAATTTTCTTGTGTTTGATTTGTTGTCAAAGTGTTTCTGAAATAATCATGTTAAAATTCAGGCATGATCTTCATCATAATTCGCTAAAGAACCTATAGACTAATGGACCTTGAACTAGAACATTTACCAGGATCATTTTTCAATTTGAAAATTGGGCTTACAAGAAAAATCTCCCGCATAAACAAATAATCTGTTGAGAAAAACACTTTTTTCGTCTCTAGAACAACTCAATAAAACAGTTCGATGTTTCCTTTGCCGAAATTATCCAAATCTTTCTAAATAAAATGGTTGAAGTGATTGCCAAATTAGCTCGATTGATTTTGAAACTAGTTCTACTGAAATTACCTATATAGCCGAACTATTTTCACAAAACAGTTTAGCCATATTATATTTTCAACTATTTAACAATAGTAGCAATTTATTTGTTATAGCCGAACCGTTACTATATCTAAAACAATACAGTTGTTTGCAAATAGTTCAACTGGTTTTCTTTAAAAATTAGTTCACTTGACTTTAGGTTCGTGCAGTTATTTAGTGGTTGATTGTGTCCAACTGTTTTGGAAAAATAGTTCCATTGGTTTATACTTCAAGCAAAATAGTTCGATTGGTTTTAAATCAGTCCATCTGATTTATGTGAAGAATCAGTCAGTACAATGTTTGTCTAAACAGTTTGACTTTTCATTGTCAGTCAATTATTTCCAGTGAAACCGTCCAACTATAAGAGACAATTCAAGTGCTTGCCAACTCTGTGCACTTTGCGATTTAAAACCGATTCCTTTTCTCTTGCTAAATAAGTCCTTATTTCCCCTTCGAGAATACCTTTTTTAGACATTTTACATCCCCCCCCCTATCTTTTTGGAAATATCTTAATATTATCTAGAGTGAGAATGTCTTTCAAGAGATCCCACTTTGAGCGTTGATATCAATCTTCCCACAAGAGAACTAAGCTCATACTTGCCCTATCATAATTGTGAATACTGTACCGAACGTGTACCCTTTTTTTCTTCTTCCTGAAATGGTATGTATCGATACCGATATTGTCTCGGTACCGTCTCAGATTTTGCATCAATAATGTACATATATAATATTCATACATTAGCGAATTAAAATTATATATGCATATTTTCTCCCTCACAGCTCCTCTAAAGCTTGAATTACCTCCTTTTTCAACTAAAATTTTTGTTTCCAAATAAGCTATTTGTTCCCACAAAGTGGCACAAAGAACAAATAACTTATTCAATTTGAATTACCTCCTCTAAAATTACCCCTCCTTTCAATAATCTCATTAGCAAATTCTTATAGAAGAAAAAGTTACTTGTTCAAGAATGACGTATTTGGTTTGAATAATAAATTGTTTGTGTGTGCGTCTGCGTAAAAAATGTATAAAACAATATATCATATAGATGAAAGAATATGATGGAAATTTTGAACTATGAAGTAAATTAAAGTTAAGAAGAAAAGTAAAAACAAAGTTAAAATGTCGATGAAGATTGAAAACTTATAAAGAAAGATTTTGTGAATTCTAATAAATATTTGTGATGAAGAGGCTATAGAGGCTTTGATCAATATAAAAGAATCTAGGGTGTTATATATTTAGTCTTTATATGTTCAATTTACTAAAATTTCTAACATATTTTGCAACTTTTATATGTTTTAAGGAACCGATATAAAACACAATATCTCGACTGGTACGTAGTTCTTGACCGATATCATCTGTACAGGCCGGCACAACCGGTACAGAGCATTATTTTAACCGATACGAAATGTAAAGGGATGCCATACTAGTAGAAAGCAAAAACAGGTTATACCGGCCGATACGACTGGTACCCATAAAGTATCGATAATTATGTATCCTATTATTGTAAATTTTCTCATTATCTCTCTATTGTGACCAGTTGTAGCCTTGTGAAGGCCCTGGATTGTACATGAATTTGTGCTAGCACCCAAAGCTAAGAAAATAATGAAAGGATCGGGAAGTATTCCCTTGTGTGAAGTGCTTAGTGACCTGACTTAGATAGATGGGGCCGAAATGATATCAATTTGTGTTTTATTTGCTTCTTTTTTTGGGAAAATACATTTTGTTGTGTACTTAATTTTCCATCAACACATATTCACCCTCCGAGGCGTAACAAGGGACCTGCATCTACTTGTTTGTCAAATGTGGCTTAAGTACTTTTCACTAATGTTAGTGTTGTAGTGAACTGTATACATGCATAATGCTAATTATTGTTAATAGTATATAGCTTCACTTATTTGGTTCCGACAAGGATTTCAATGGCAAGACGCTCTCTAGTTAGTAACATGCCAAGTGGATGTAACATTTAACTCACCTATTGTTCGGGATACTATGATCACTGTAATTTCTTTACTACCATAAGTCGTCTTTCAAAATTGTTCAGCATAATGGCTATTTTCACCTCCTAATATGCTACTCCATTGTTTGTCGCAACAAGGTCAACTTTTGCCACTTAAGAACTTTTTTAGCAACAAAAGATGAAAAAAAATCATATATGAAAGTGAAAATAGAGTTTCCATTAGCATAATTTGTTACACTCTATGGTCTGATGATAATTTGACTTACTGGGCTTATTAGCTCAACATCCATTATATACCATCACATTGCAGATAATGAGATTGCAGTTAGCAAGATTAGAGCTGAATTGTTAAGAAGAATATGCTATTTTTGGTGAAAAATTGGATTAAAAGGTTTATGTATGAAGAGTTGTCCATGATATACATCAAGGGTGTGTTTCGTGCCCTCAATAAGAGCTTCAGATATGATAAAAAAGTCATATTCGACATTTGGCCACACATTTAAGGTGCTGATAACGTATCTGATCGATTTCTGTTATCCCACTAGAATGAAATAATTCTATACCCCCTTGGGGGGGAGGGGGGATAATATTTTATCCAAGTGCTTGAGATAAAAACGATGGGACAATAAGAGGAGCACTATAACACTCATTGCTGCCACAACACCCACCTCCACTCATAACTGCCACCGACCTTCTTCGTTGACTGTCCGCGACTGTCTTTCTTCTCCTTTGAGGTGAGGATGGAGGCGATTAGTGATGTTGTGGTGGTGTCCGTTAGTGTTTGTGTGCGTATATGGGGCAGTTGGTGGTGGTGGAGTGGACAATAGGCTGGAAGTAATGGGGCGTTGGTGGTCGAGGCGATCAGTGGTGGGTGTGATTTGAGGGTGATGAAGCTTAGTATGCGATTGAAGGTGGTTGTTACCTATGGGTGATAGAGGTTGGTGGCGATTGCTAGTGGAATGGTGGGTGCAGGATGTTAATGGTGATTGGTGGTGGTTGTACGTTGGGATGGTAGTTGTAGTGGTGGTGGTGGGCTTGCTAATGTGGCGGTTTTGTTAATGGTGTTGGTGGCTGCATGTTGATATGGTGGTGGGTTAATGCAGTTGGTAGTGTGGTGGTGGGTTCAGAATGATGGTTTCTATTGGCGGTGAAAGCGATATGATAATCTTTATGGCGTGTAAGTTTTGAATTGGTCCAAACGCGGGAGAAGATTTTTAGCTTATTCGGCCTTATCCGATACAACATGTTGTTCTGCCTTATCCGGCCTCATCCTCTTCTATCTGACTGAACAATCATGTGTGATAAACCCAATCCTAGATAATGATTATTTGGCATCGCATACTGAACAATCATGTGCGATAAACGCAATCCTAGAAAAAGATTATTTGGCACCGCAGACTATTGGATTATGCCTTAGTTTTAGATCTTTGGACAAACTGTCGTTGTGTAAATTTTTTCTAGTTATGTAATAAAAAACATCAATAAGCTAATTTAGCTCCACTTTGCCATTAAAAATAAAAAAGATTGTCGTTAATAGACTCCATAAATTGTCATCAAATTCAAAACTCAAATAAATTAGGACTGACTAACACTTTACATCATCCAATGTATAGGAAATCTTTTGGCACAAGCTCACTTAATACAGCCAGTGACAATTTTAGTAAATGTGACAATTAGCAACACCAAAGCAGTGCTAATTAAATTTTTTGCTGAAGCCATAATCCTGAATGGCAACTAATATTTAGCCTGTTTGTGAGTTTTCAGAGGAGTGGAAAGAAGATAAGGGAAGAAAAGAGGAAGAAAGAGAAGGGAATACAATTTTTCTTCATCTTGTTTGTGAGTCAAAGAGAGGAAAAAAAAAGTAGGGCAAATTACACTTATATCCTTGAGGTTAGGGTGTAATTACAGTCAAGGACACTGAGTTTCAAAATGTAACATTCGTGACCAAAAAATCCTAATTTGTAACACTTGTGTCCATCCGTTAGGGTTCCGTCCAAAAATTGTATTTTTTTATGATATCATCGTTATGTATTTTCAAAATGGCAATACTGCCCTTTATTGCATTAGGGTTTCAAAACCCTAATTTGAAAATTAGGGTTCCAAAACCCTAGAATATGAAATTCACTGTGAATTTCATTCTATCACTATTGTCCAAGTATCAATTCAATTTCATCACCAAAGACCACTCAATAAATTAATAGAATTGCACCTGTCCTTGGACCACCACCCCGTCGCCCCCCCTACCGTCCCCACCAACTTGCCGCCGCCCCTACAGTCCCCCTAACCTGCCGTCGTTGCCCCTACCCCCTCGTCTCTACCCCATCGATCACCATCCCCCTGCCCCCATCCTCCCCGCCCCGTCGCCGTCCCCAGTCGCCTCCACCCATCCCCTCGTCAACCCATTTCACACCTCCCCCTGCCACCGCAGCCCCCATCGTGGCCCAACCAATCAGATCCACCCGTCACCGACCAGATCGAGCTAACCCGCGGCTGACCATACACCTGCAAACACGCACGCCAGGAAAAATGGTCTGCCGGCACTGGGTCCTTAGATCCGGAGCATTTTGCAGCTGGGTTATGGTTGGACCAGCTTTGATTTGTGTATAGTGGTGGTGTAGGTGGGTCGATCGGCGGTGGGGCGAGGGAGGGGGTTGCCTGCCGGCGTGGGGAGAGGGGATGGGGCTCCCGGCGTGGGAAAGAGAAGTGTAGAGAGAGAATTTAAGATAATGGCAATTGAAATAAATAGATTTGTAACTTGAGGGTAATAAAGTCATTTTGTTAAAACCGTTAGGATTTTTAGGGTTCCGTTTGGTCAATGGACACAAGTGTAATTTGTCCAAACTATTGTCCTTGTCTGTAAGTATACCCTAACCTCAGGGATATAAGTGTAATTTGCTCAAAAAAGTATCATTTATCTTATTTGTGAGTTTAGTAGAAAAGAAAAGAAAAGATAACGCATTACATTTATACCCTTATATCACATTGTGATAATTGTAACAAAGACTATAAAAGTATGATAAAAGAAAAAGAACTTGATTTTGAGAGAGAAACAAATTAGTCATCCAAGATGTCATACAAAATTCATATCGTACTAATGTTATAAGTCTTACACCACAATGTAAAATACCAATGAGACATGAATAACCACAAAAATTCGAACACAACGTTATTAATGTCACACAAAAAATAAAATAATCAGTCATGGGTCAACTTTAACATTTCAAACAATCATCAGTTTATAAATGAAATGATGAGTTTTTGTTAAAAAAGTTCTAGGACCTGAAATTTAATATCCATTATCTAGTATGGGCATAATTTAAGTATTACTTATGAGAGTTTCCTTCTTTTTCGTTTTTTCTCAATTATGAGAGAATAAATTTGAAGAGAAAGAAGTCCAAACTTTTTTTTTTCTTTGTTTTAAAAAAACTTGCAAATTAAAGAAAAGAGAGAAAATGAACTATTTTTTTTTTATTTTTCTATCTTTTCTCTCGTAAAAAAACTTACAAAGAAGCTATTAGCGGAGAAATTGTGGGTCTCGAGTAATAACAGGCAAAACAAAAGTACAAACACAAACAAAGAAAGAAGACTCTCTCTCTCTCTCTCTCTCTCTCTATATATATATATATATATATAGCCGCAGTCATCTGATACTCGATAGGAAATTGTGATCGTCGTTACTCGTTAGCATTCAAAAGCAAAAGAAAACAAAAGGGGAACAATATTAATCCCAAGGGCTCATTGCGACTTGGTAAACCTCAGACATACGACGATGTCGTCCGATTTCTCTTCTTCTTCACTGGTCCGTCTTAACATCGGTGAGCAACTGTAGTTTCATATCCCTCTCTTTGATTTTTTTAAAATTTTGATCTTCGCACGTGGATTTATGTCGCCAATTGACTCTAAATTGGTTCTTCATAGTTGTTAAAGCTCTAATTGTACAGCTTGCGGAATCCGATTAGTTTATCTGGATTAAAACTTTCAAGTACTTCCTATTAGAAGTTACTTGACTGCATAGAATTGCCATGACGAGTGGCATATTGTGATACCCCGAGCCTGAAACGAATAATTAAAATATGCGACAACTTTTAGCTACATTAATTAGATATTGCGTATTGTTTTAGCGGTAAGTAATGGAATGAGCTCATAATTATAGTCCTAAAGAAAGGACTAGTGGGCTTTTATGTGGTGCTCTACCTAAATTTATCATAATTTACTGTTACTTATGGGCAGCCCATGTAAATGACACAAATAAACTAATCAGTAAAGCAGAAACCTAGCCCTTAGCATTGCCTTACGGTGGATGTGATATCCTTGGCTTTGTAATAATCTACCCATGAAATCAAAAGTACCTACTTTGACTAGCCCTTTGAAGAGCTGACTCTAGAAAGCTTGGGCTGAGCTAAACAGTCATGATCGCTGGAGGTTGGAACACGAAGGAGGGCTCAAATGGGGCTCATCTGGTTTGGGCTGCTGGTGTTATCCAATAGTAGCTAGAGCGGAAGATTCTGGGCTCTGGATAAATAAGGTTGAGTTTGGGCCTTAGCGAGGACGCTAAAGCATAAAGGTGTGGACAACGTGATATTCCCTATGAGATGTGGGATAATTTATGATTGGTTATGAACTCGTAAGTACCTACTTTGGCTAGTCCTTTTGGGTAGTGGTGTCAAAGGGCCGGGTTTGGGCCGGCCCAGTGGGCCAAAAGAGAAAAAGGGCCGGGGTCGGGGCAGAGAGAATGGAAACCGGGCCGGGCCGGATTAATGGGGTATCTAGGCCCAGTCCAAGCCCTGGCCCTAGGCCCTATATTTAGGGCCGGGCCCGGGCCCTATCCTTTTTTTTTAAAAATTTCTTGTTATTCAAATTAAATACTTTAATTGACATAATTTCTTGTTATTATGTAAGCAAATTATAATTTAATAATTAGCGTATATATATTACCACATATATGTGTATACAAGCAAATAAAACAACTAAAAATCCCTAGGCACACACACATATATGGAGTAATATATGTGTATACAATAAATATTTATAGCATTCAAATATTCAAACTGATGGAGTTAAATTGAAGATAAATTTATTCATAGGCCCTCCTCCTTTTATTTGGGCTTGCGACCAGCTGCTTGTAAACAAACAGGCGAAGTTACCTATTTTTTTTTATATATATGAAAAAATATCTATCTTGCTTGTAAATACTTATATATATATATATATAAATATATACATATCTATATATATATATAAAAAAAAAAAAAAAAATATATTGCTAGTAAAATATGAAAAAATATCTATCTTGCTTGTAAAAACCTACTGGATATATATATATCGAATAGGTTTTTACAAGCAAGATAGATATTTTTTCATATTTTACAAGCAATATATTTTTTCATATATATATATATTGTGAAATAAATTATTCTAAAACTTGGGAAATGGAAAATAAAAAGAAATTACCTAATCATCTGCAAGTATTTCAACGTCCGAGTCACTGCTCTTTCTATCATCAATCAATTTATCTTGCTCGCGATATTTCGCGTCAAGATAATCCTTCCAACATACACATAGCTCGAGCGACTCGGGGTTAAGCCGACTCCTCCTGTCATCCAAAACCCTCCCGCTCGCTGAAAATGCCGACTCTGAAGCAACCGTGGAGGCTTGCACCGGCAGTACATCCCGTGCAATTTGGGCTAAAGTTCTATACATGTTTTGATTTTGTTTCAAAAAACCTAACAAATTAAAATCAACCTGTTCTTGCATCGATAAATTAGCATAATGATTAGAATTGGAATATAAACCAATCTCATTAAAAGAGGAAAAAGTAGACGAACCTGCCGTATTAGAAGTACCTTCACCTGGTAGTTGTCTTGCTACTAGATGTTCGAGGCCCTTAAGGTATGACGCATAATACATCTCACCAGTCGATGATGAAACTCGCCCGCGCACGTCAGCGGAACTATTATAGAGGTTGAACAGATCCTCAAATTTCTTACTCACTTTCGTTGTGAGTGTAGTTGTGTCCTCTTGTGTGTAGTTCATTAGTCTTGCAATCTCTTGTATCGACACATTCACGCCATGCAACTTTAACCTAGGATTTAAACAAGTAGCCACAACAAAAATAACAGGCAATTTCTTCCAATATTTATTAAAATTTTTATCCATCTCTTCTACTATTTGTTGAAAGGATCCTATATATCTCCATTTTGTTAACATTGTAGCCATCTTGAGGATTTCTATTATAGCGATAGGAGAGGTGGGATAGTACGTACCAGACAATAAGTTGGTAGACGTGTAAAATACCTCCAAAAATTCAGATAGGTATGTAGCCATCTGCCATTCCTCCTGAGTTGGCAAGCCGGCTGGGAACGAGGTTAGTAGATAATGCGTATAGACTTCTTTATATGCCAGAATATGTAAAAGCATATGGTATGTAGAGTTTCACCTGTGGGCCACATCTGTAAGTGGTCTCCTGCGAGGCATATTGTAATGAACACACAACGTTTTAAAGTGTTGTGTTCTCGGACCTGAACTATTAACATACGCTGTCATACCCCTCATTTTGAGAAGAATATCTCTTGCAGCAGCTAAACCATCTTGAACAATTAAATTAATAATGTGACAAACACAGCGAACATGAAATAATTCACCATTAAGTACAGGTTAAAGCGTGTCCTTTAAAGCTGCAACAGCAGCTTTATTATTAGAAGCATTATCAAAACTAACACTCATAATCTTATTCTTTATTTTAAATGTGGTACATGCATTAATTATAATACTAGTTACATTATTTGCATCATGCGGAAAAGGAAATAGTTCGAATGCGATGATTCTTTTGTTCATAACCCAATCAACATCAATCTAATGGGCCGTCACACAAGCATAACTAACAAAAGTAAACGGAGATTGCCAAATATCATAAGTAAGACTAACTCTACCGTCAAAATGATCGAAATAGTCAATCAAGCGTGCTTTAGCAGCATAATACTGCCGGAGTGCATCGGATCTAGTGGTGTTTCGTGTAACCTTTTTGTACAAAGGTTGCACGTAGGTGTTCATATATCTAGAGTGTTTAGGATTATCGGCAAAACTAAAGGCTTGTTCATCATGAATAACAAATTCAGCGAGACCGTTTCTTTGTTCTCGCTGATTATAAACAAATAACTTACCGCCAAAGGATAACTGCGTTTGGCTAGGTTCGACGTGGCCGCTTCGAGGTGCACACATAGGGTAATGCCTGTTAAGATGTCCATTACCAGAACCAGTGGTAAATAATTTAGTACAGTACTTACATCGAGCTTTTCGGGCGCTGTCCACCGTAATTTCATCAAAATGATTCCAACACTCGGCTTTTTTTTTTTTCCACCTTTTGGACTTCTGGCTGACTATTGGAAGTATTGCTCGGCCCTTCTCCATCACGACTGCCCATCGGGTTAACATTATGCCACAGAGTAGTAGCTTCGCCAACCGAGCTGCGTCCTTGACTATAATGCGGGGGGTCTTGTGAAGGTGTGTATTCAAAATCTGGAATATTTTAATTGAACTCCCAATTGGCTTGGGTATCTATCATACAACCTGTACTCATTCGTCCAGGAACGAATGGTTGTGGTGGTGCTTGGATTGGTGTTTGTGATGACCGTGACGGTGGAGCTTGTGCTGGTGGTGGTGTTTGTGATGATGATGATGTTTTTCGTGATGATGATCCACGCCTGAATTTCTTTAGTATTCCAGACATATTTGATGCTAAACTTTTTTACTAGATTGGAAAATAAAAATAGTAATATTAAACTAAATGCAGGAATAAGAGCAATAATTACTAATTAGAAATAACAATTAAAAAGAATTAAAGAGTAACTAACGAATAAGAGTAATTAGTAACTCAAAATTGGAGAAAGTTAGTAATTAAAAAGAATTTGGTAATAGTAATTAATAAATAAGAATGCGCTAATTACTAATTAGTAAACAAAAGAATTAGAGAGTAACAAATTAATGAAAGAAGTAGGTTAGTAATTAGAATATAGGAAAAGTAGTAATTAGTAAACGAGAGTAGTAATTAGCAAGAGTACAAATTAGTGAGTAATAATTAGCAAGAGTAGTAGTTGGAGAGGAAAATAGTAGCAAAGCTTGTAGAAATGTAGAATGTTGAGATAAGAGAGAGTAAGAAGATTGGTGTGAAAAATTAGAAAGAAAGGGTGTGAATTTATAGATTTTTGAAAGTTCACAAAAGACCAAAATGCCCCTTAAAACTATCCGTTTATAGTTGTTGGGGAGGGTAAGAGTGTAAAAAACTTTAAAAGAGTTGAAAAAATTAAGTTGGACGAAAATACCCCCCAAACTAGCCGTTATATTGTTGTTGGGGGGTAAAAGTGGAATTTAGGGAAATAATGGGGAATATGGCCGTTGGGGGAGGGGGGGGGAAAATCTGATTTGAAATTGATGAAGCCAGCAAGATAAGGGCCTAAAAAGGGCTAGAGAAAGGGCCTAAAATGGGCCAGATTTAGGGCCGAAAAAGGGCCTAAAAATCGGGCCAAATTTAGGGCCAAAAAGGGGCTGAATCGGGCCAGATTTAGGGCCGATTTTGGCCCGGAATTCAGCCCCTTTTCGGCCCTAAATCTGGCCCATTTTAGGCCCTTTCTCTAACCCTTTTTAGGCCCTTATCTTGCTGGCTTCATCAATTTCAAATCAGATTTCCCCCCCCTTTTTAGCCCTAAAAAACGGGCTGGCCCGAAACCGGCCCATTTTTTAGGGCCTGACCCTGGCTTTTTAGGGCCGGGCCGGGCCTTGATAATTTTTTGGGATTATGTGGCCTGGTCCAGAGCCCTAAAGAAGTGGGCCGTCACTGTTCACGTGAAGGGCAGGGCCAAAAAACGGGCCGGGCCGGGCCAGCCCGCGGGCCGCCCGGCCCTTTTGACACCTCTACTTTTGGGACACGAAGGTAGACTCGAATCAGGGCTCATCTGGTTGGGCTGTTGGCTGTGAAGCACTGGTGCGGAAGTCTGGGAGAAGCACCGACACTGGGTGCGCGTTGGGTGTGGCATGGGTGAGTGTCCGAAACTATTTTTTTTCCAATTAATTTTCTGAATCTGGGTGCGGCTCGGACATGGACCCAAGGTTTTTTGGCAGAGAGTAGAAGAAGAAGAAGAAGAAGAAGAAGAAGAAGGAGAGAAAGAAAGGGAAGAAGGATAAGAAGAAGGAGAAGAGAAGAAATAAGTCTGCCGGAGCGTCGAGGGTCTTCCGACAGGAGAGGTGACTGGAGAGGGACTTTCAGGAGAGGCGACCGGCCAGGGACTTCCCGCATGAGAGGTGATGGGCCCTCCTTGCTGTCGATGTTTTCCATGTCTCTAACGGCTGTGTTATAAGATAAGGACATAGGGTTTCTATCAAACTTTATGTTTATTATGTGTAACTCCCAGCTCTATTAACAATCTTTCAAAATAGCCCCACTACTTTTAAAAATTAATAGAACTTCTACAAACTTTGTCATACTTGGCTATGCACTTTCAATATTTCTAAAGCAGCCCACCAAATTATCAAAATATCTTATTGTTTGTCTAAAATAACATTATTTTTGTTACATACAAATAATATATGTTAATAAATTTTTGCCGTATTCCCTCACCCGTATCCCATTTTTTGAAAAAATGACATATCCGCGTATCTGCAACCGTATCGCATCAACATCCGCACCAGAATCCATGCTTCTTAGGCTGCTGGTATTAGCCAACAATGGCTAGAGAAGAAGTTTCTTGGCTATGTGTAAATAATGTTGAGTTTGGGCCTTAGCGAGGATGCTCGGGCATAAAGGTGGGAGAATGTGATATCCAGATTGGATATGGGATATCGATGTGGGATACTTTGTTATTGGCCTTATGAGACTTTTCGCATGAACTCATAAATTCCTACTTTCGCTAGCCCTTTTGAGGGAGACATTGCCTTGTGGGGCTGTGGACCAGGTTGTTACACGAGTCGATTTGAGTTGGTTGTTATAACCCAATCTGGACTTCTACCGAAGGCTGCCATTGATAAACTGTACTTTCCCAATAGTCGGATTGCTTGTGATCCTTTGAATGAGCAATTCACCTCTTAAATGCGCGTGGTAACGCGGACATTTTAGTTGATGATTTTTGTCCTCTATATTTACAACATCAAAAGACTTTATATCATATCTTTGTCTACTGTCCTTATACCACCGCTATATGGCACCTGGCGTTTCAGAGATTATATGGTACATAATGCAACTACCTGGTCTCAATTGTTGCAGAAAGCTCACAACCATTTTTGTTCATGACTAAGTAAACTGGCCTTGGCAGTCCGTCTATATACAGTTTGGCCTTGAGCGAAATACTAGAGTTTTTCAAGCTGGCCAGAAAAATGCTGATGCTCTGGGGCCCAAGAGAGGACCATGCTAAGGGTCCTTAGCTAGCAACCTCAATAAGAAAATGCAGTCAATAGGCAGTTTGGCATAACCTGGGACATATTTGAGACAATATTGCAGTGAAACTGGTTTATTTCCTTGCTTAGGTTTGTTTGATGTAGGTAATAATTGGTGTACCCATGTAATAGGTTGTATTTGTTTGAGCTTAAATAATGAGCGAAGGACATTTTCCCGGGAAAAAAAGAAGGCATTAACGTGTTAGTTGCTTGACTCCCATTTGGTTACCCTTTTCTTCATTCTAGGTTCATGTCTTTGAAAATATGGAAACATGCCTTTTCACATTTTCATAAGCAATTGCCAAGCATTGTTTGGTTACCCTTTCTAAAAGCACGAAATCCTCTTCTTAAACCTCGAGTGCGAAACCCTCCCTGCCATAACACTACCACCACAATCCCCACCACCACCGCCACCAGCAGTTCGCAACTCATCCCCACTAGCGCCACTACCGCAAGCGTCAACCACCCAACACAGCCACTCCGCTGAACACCGACCACTACCGCAAGCGTCAACCCCCCATCACCACCATGCGATGACGGCCTCGGTTGCACGTTTCCTCGCCATTATTCAGCACCCAGGGTGCACGGCCCCTATAACTCAGTAAACACGACCTGTTGAATTCTAATCACGACAAATGTAAGATCATCTTTTTTCACTTTCAAAACCCTATGGCTCAGATTCACATGAAGGTCAAGTGAACTCAGATCTGCTGCCAATCTGTGAAAAAATGCAGAGAGTACAGCAAAAACAAACTATTGTTGCGGTGTATGGTGGTGGGTATAGCAATGGTGATGGTTGCAGTGCGTTAGCGTGATGGTTGAGGCGGAGGTGGTGTGGCTGCTGACTTGAAGAGAAGTTCAGTAACAAAAAAAGGTTGTGGTGGTCGTTCTAGCCTGATTTGAAGGTTGTCGTCATGGCGGGGAGGGTTGCTTGCAATTAGTGGAGAGGGGCAGAGAACTGGAAACAGTGGTGTGTGAAGTTGGTGGGTCGTGGGGTGGGGGGGAATTGCTAAATAGGAATGACGTTGGTGTTTTCCAAAATGGGGTCTAGAACTTGTAAACAAACACCAGAGTTAAAAGGGAGGAAATGAAAACAAAGATCATGGTAACCAAACGGGTTGTTAGTATGATGGTGCAGATTTCCGAGCGAAGTTTGTATTTAGGTCTTTTGAGTAAATGAAGGCAGAGATTAGATATACTTTATTTTGAAGTCCTTTTGTTATTACTTCTTGTTTATGGTATTTACTATATATTCAGATTGCTTTTGTCATTAGTTGAGTCTCTAGTTTAAACCATCTGGTAGGTTCGAGAATATAGGTATGCTTTGCTTACTGGAAAGGTCTCTTTTTTTTTTTTCCCGTCTATATAAATAAGTAATTTTAAGAGCTATTGGGACAACTTGAGTAGTACTATTAATGCACTTTTGCTTTCTTTAAGTGGTGAGACTCCATTGAATCTCTTCTTAGTGAGATTCCTAGAAGGCCTTAGTGAGAATCTAAGGTTTTATTATTGTTTGTTATTCTTTCCTTGTTTGTTTGAAGATACAAACACCTAAACACCTTTTCGGGGATTGTTCAGAGAACCCCAAAGTACATCCATATAAATCCTAATCCCTAATTCTAGGTTCTTAATCACAATCCCTAACATATTGAAGCCCTAGCCCACCTATCAGCTTGTAGGACAGCCTTACATAGCCTTAGTGAGGTCCGTCCTACATCAATTTTCCAGGGAAGGAAGTTCCTGGTATCAAGTTGTATGCAGTTAACGATTGGTAAGATGTATAATATTTTGTGCTCCAAACACAATTCTAGCTGCCACAATGCAAGTTCTTTGATAGAAGAATTTTTGCTATTCAAAGCTCACTCCAGAGGTATGAAGAAGAGTTTGCAAACATCAATCGGCGATTCAAAGACATACTAAAGGTCTTAAAAAAGGTCAATGTAGTAAGAATGTTGAGGCTGGATCTGATGATGACGACGACGATGATAAACGCTCTACTACAAGGCCACAAATGAGCGTGAAGGTCAAGGTTATAGTGGGAAATCGAGGGGTGCGGCATGAAAACATTGAGGTGCCTGATGATGTGACGAAGAAGCTATGTCTTGAAGTTGTTGAATTTTATGAAGAACTCAATCCGATGGCTATATCCATGGAAGATTACTTTGAGTGGCACTTTATGCCCGAAAACAAGAAAGTTTGGTTTGTGAAGGCAAAATTGAAGCGTGCTGCCCACTTGTGGTAGCATGGCATTGAGGATTTGCTTTCCAGAACTGATCAACCACCTATTGATACGTGTTTTATATGATAAAGCTAAAGATGGAAGGACACTTTTTCCTGCCTGCTATGAGAAAGCTTTGTACTTAAAAGATGTTTTCTCTTAAGCAGGGTAGTAGGGCGGTTGAAGAAGACACAGGAGTTTCATGAGTTTACAATTCAAAACACTGTGAAGGAAACTTCCGGTCAACTTGCTGCTGTTATAAATCTGGCCTGAGAACAGAAATCGAGATGGCAGCCACACTCATGTTACCTTTGATGACGCGTATTAGTTTGCTCTCAAAATTGAGGAAGCGCATAAAATTCGATCATTAAGGTGACCAGGTTTTAATACAACACCGCCTTCTACTAGTCGTGGCACTAGCAACCTTGCCCTATGCAATGTTACCGAACACTCTAACCAACCTCCTGGGAGGGGCAGCAACCAGCGTGTTTTGAGTCCGACGTATGGTGATACGGATAAAGGAAAGACTCCATGTGATTTAAAACAATATAAGATTACCGAACTATGCTAACAAGTGTGGTGGTCGCTGTCATTTTCCTGTTGTTTGTCCATCTAATTGCTTGCGTGTTTGTAATGAAAGAGCCGCTGGCTCAACTATGCCTGAATAAGATGCGAAATGTACTGAAACACAAAGCTAAGATGCTCATTATTGTGACGCTTGTTATGAGACAATTGTTAACAGTTCTGAAGGCGGAGGAGAGGAATGGCGTTGCACTAATATTTTTCACACCCAAGTCTCTTGTCAAGGAGAATTTGCATTATTATTATCGATTGAGACAGCAGTTTGAATGTAGCTTCACAACAGCTTGAAATCAAGCTTGGTATGAAGATGGAAAAGCAAGGGAGTCCTCATAGGGTCGCTTAGGTGAATGATACTTCAAACCCAATAAATTGTCGTCGTTGGGTTACATTTCTAATCATCAAAGATTTTGAACAATCTATGTGTTTTGATGTCCTGCAATGAAAGTTGGCCCTATGTTGCTTGTGAAGACCGTGGCTTCTTGATCATATGGTGCAGCACGATGGTTATAAGAACAGTTGTACTCCGAAGCACAACGGCATACAAAGTCCTTTGACCTATGAAGGAAACTCTAAGGTGTAATCCACTTGTGAAAAGGCACAACTACAGATCCTGAACGTACATGCCTTTGAAAAAGCTAGTAAAGAAGAAAATGTTATGTTCGCTTTTTTGGTGCATGAAGTAGCTCAACCAGTGAAAGCAGTTGTGGAACAATCAATTGGAGTGAAAAGCATCCTTCTTGAAATTTTTGATTTAATCCTTGACAATTTACCAAAGCAACCACCTCCCACGAGTGGCATTTAACATGCGATTGATTTGGTCCTGGGTTCAGTTTTACCTAATTTGCCAACTTATTGCATGATCCCAAAAGAGCACGACTAGCTGAGAAGGCAGGTTGATGAGTTATTAGCTAAAGGATTTATTCTTGAGAGCCTAAGTCCTTGTGGGGTGCCTGTTTTGCTAACCCCAAAGAAGACAGTCATGTCGTATGGATGTGGGCAGCCGTGTAATCAATAAGATCAGTATTGAATACCGGTCTAGACTCTGATGACATGTCAAACATGATGATGGGAACAGTAATTTTCTTGAAGCTTGATTTGAAAAGCGGATAACACCAAATAGGTATGCGTCCGGAGATGAATGGACAACAGCTTTTAAGACCAAAAATGGTTTATGTCAATGGTTAGTCATGCGTTTGGTCTAACTAATGCTCCGAGCACTTTCATAAGGCTTATGACACAGGCTATGCTTCCTTTCGTTGGAAAGCTTGTAGTTGTCTATCTCGCTAACATCCTTATCTATAGTTGATCTCATGAGCAACACTAAGAACAATTTAGCCTTTTTTGGAAGTTCTTAAGGATAAAGACCTCTTCCTGAATTTGAGGGAGTGTACCTTCATGAGTTCCAGTGTTGTGTTCTTGGGTTTTGTTGTCTCTATCAAAAGCATTGAAGCTGATCCGGACAAGGTTAAAGCTACTTTTGATTGGGCCATCCCGTCTAATGTACATGAAGTATGAAAATTTCATGGATTGGCTACATTCTACCGCCGGTTTATTTGAAACTTTAGTACCTTTATTGCACCAATAACAGAATGTGTGAAATTCGGTCCATTTATTTGGACAAGGGCAACAAGCAAGGCATTTGAAGAGATCAACCCCAAGATGATTACAAATCCAGTTCTACGCATACCAGATTTTGATAAAGTCTCTTGAGGTTATTTGTGACACATCTCATGTGGTGATTGAGGCTGTCCTTAGCCAAAAAGGACATCCTATGGCCTCTTTTAGCGAGAAGCTAAATGATGTTAAGAAGAGATACTCTACCTACGATGTTGATTTTTGTGCAGTGGTTCAGTCCCTTTAGCATTGGCATTATAATCTGATTCACTGGGAATTTGTTATATCGGATCACGAAGCATTGCAGTATCTTAACTGTCAAAAGCATGTAAGTTTGAAACGTGCCAATTGGAGTAACTATCTTCAGCAATACAACTTCAGACTGAAGCACCGGGCAGGAGTAGAGAGTAAAGTGGCTGATGCACTTGGTGGGAAAACCTCTCTCTTAGTAAATATGTCTGTCACTAACGGGCTCCGAGTTGTTGAAGCGTTGTTACTCTGACTACGTGAATTTCGGAAGTATATACTCTTCTCTTCTTGATGGTTCCGCCGGCCAGCAAGCTGATTTTCAGCTTTTGGATGGATATTAGTTTTATAAAAGCCGATTATGCTTGCCAAGAACCTCCCTTGGAGATTATGTGAAATGGGAGCTTCATGGGGAAGTTTTGGGAGGGTGTTTTAGTCGTGATAAGACTATTGCCATGGTGGAGGATAGATTGTTTTGATCAAGCTTAAAGAAGGATGTATGGAAAGGCATCAAACAATGTGGAGCTTGTCAATGGGGAAAGGGTTTTAGCAAAATACCGGCTTGTATACACCATTGCCTACTCCAGATCGACCGTAAGAAGACTTAAGCATTTTGTGCTAGGATTGCGTAGAATAAAACGGGGCTTTGATTCTATATTTGTTGTGGTGGATTGTGTTTTCAAAATGGCTCAATTTATACTTTGTAAGAAGGCTTCTGATGCTTCTTACGTGGCTGATTTGTACTCCAAGGAAGGAGTTCGCTTGCAAGGGCTTCCTAAGTCCATTGTTTTCGACGTGATGTAAAGTTTGAGTTATTTCAAAAATGTTATGGACCAAATTGGGTACTGAACTAATGTTCTCGAGCTTTTTTCATCCCCAAACGGATGGTCAAACCAAGGTTGTCAACTGTAGTTCGATAGTCTATTGCATTCTCTTGTTAATGATAATATCGCAACTTGGTACAGTATTTTGCCGCAAGCTGAAATTGCTTTCAACAGTTCTGTAAATTGCACTTCAAGATCTTCTCCTTTTGAAGTTGCATATGGATTGAAGCCTAGGCAGCCCATGGACCTGGCACCCTTACCTATAACCCTTGTTACATGGACTCGGTATGAGTGTCCGGGTAGGATTCGCCTAATTTTTAAAACTCAACACAGGGGGACACGACAAAAAGTTTATATCTATTGTTATTTGTTCTTAAGGTAATATGGTAACTTAAGTAATGCACATTGTGTTAATTAAATACTTATCTCATCTTAGAGAAATAAAGAAGTAAGAGAAACATGTAAGATAGTGTTTCTAGTAGCATATTCTATGAGATGTGTCGGATACATGTCCCATACCCATGTCAAGTGTGTCTGCCACAGATTCTTTACGCATTTTGAAGTGTCCATGTAAAATAGCCTCTAACCTTTTGAATTAGTGAAAATGCTGGCCCTTTGGCGCAACACATTCACGATATTCATGAAGAAGTGCACAGGGGAATAGATCCTAACAACAAATAGTACAAGCAAGGAGCAGACGTGCATAAAAGCTTTCTACAATTCAAGGAGCGTGATTTAGTCATGGTACGGCTAGGACCAGAACGGATTCTCGGTGGTACATACCAAAAGTTACATTCTAAACAAGCTGGTCCGTTCAGAGTAGTGAAACCCAAGTAGTCCTATATTCTCAAACCCAAGTAGTCCTATATTCAATGGGGAAAACCTCTATCGAGGACATCAAGATGAGGAAGCTAGTAATCAGAGCATCAAAGTACCTCCAACTTCAAAATCGCTTCCGGAGATTGAGCACGTCATTGAAGATTAGGTTGTTTCAACACAAAATGGGAGTTATCGCAAATTTTGGTGAAGTGGCGTGGTAAACCACTCTTGGAATGCACATGGATTACTGCAACAGATTTTGAGAAGTTTAATCCCGAAGTCTGCAAGTTTGATCAAGTTTCAAAACTTGAAGAGTGGAGTTCTTTTAAGGCGGGGGAATTGATGGTGCAGATTTTCAAGCAAAGGGTATTTAGGTCTTTTGAGTAATTTAAGGCAGATTAGAAGTTACTTTATTTTTAAGTCCTTTTGTTATTAGGTCCATTTTTTGACAATTCCTATATTTTCAGATTGCTTTTGTCATTAGTTGAGTCTTTAGTTTGTTTAATAGGCAGGTTCTAGATAGGAGCCCTTTACTTACTAGGAAATGTCTCTTTTGTTTTGTCTATATAAACAAGCATGGTAAGAGCTATTGGGATTAGTGGAGTACTATAATTACTGCAGCTTTTGTGTTCTTTTGGCGGTGATACTCCATTGCATCTCTTCTAGGTGAAACTCCTAGAAGGCCGTCGTGAGAATCTAAGGGTTTGTTAGTATTCTTTCCTTGTTTGTTTAAAGATATAAACACCAAAACACTGTCCTCGGGTATTGTCCACATCACCCGAAACAGCCCCAAGAATATATCCCTTTAAATCCTAAAACCTAACTTTAGCCTCTTAATCACAAACCCTACAGATATAAGCCCTAGCCCACCATACCAGCTTGTAGGACAGCCTTATATACCCTTTGTAAGGTCCGTCCAACCTACATCATAGTATCCATTGAAATACTTCCTCCATTTCATAATTTTTGTGTCTTTTGACTTTCACGAGTTTCAAAGGTAGGATCTGAATATCTAAACACTGAATTAAACTCAAAAAACGGATGTCAATCATATAGTGTTGTTTAAGTAAAAAAAGAACGAGTAAACTCAATGTTGACACGTTCAGATTCTATTCTAGAATTTCGCAAATCAAAGGGGATAAATTATGAAACGGAGGGATAATTACTGGTGATCTTGTTGTGTCAGAAGGTGCATGTAAAGCTCAAAAAATTCTGCCAGAAAGTGTAGACGTAGGTAAATATGCGTAAATATCTGAATCCTTGGGAGTGTTTGTAGTTGATGGTTCTTTAGCACAAACTGACTATTTTGCATGTTATATTGGTTCTTCAGGAGGGAAGAAATTTTGCACAACGTTTGATACATTGACTCATCGGGAGCCTGATTCGATGCTTGCTGCCATGTTTAGTGGTCGCCACACTATTTGCAAGGATTCTGAGAAGGTATAGATGCCCACATATGTACACTCTATTGTGTCTAGAGTTTTCTGTACTTTTTCTATGAATGAAACAAAACTGTTTGACATTCTCTTGTTCTTGCAGGGATATGTCTTCGTGGACAGGGATGGGAAGCATTTTAGGCATATTTTAAATTGGTTGAGGGATGGTGTAGTCCCCACGCTGAATGAGTCTGAGTATTCAGAGCTTTTAAGGGAGGCAGAATACTATCAGCTTCTTGTGAGCCATTCTATCTTGGAGTATGATAGTGTCACATTCTGGTCGTGTTGCTCGTTTAAATCGTTATTTTGAGGTGGAAATGATGGCATGCTCGATTCATTTGTATTATTCGCTCCATCCCCAGACATGATGGCAAAATGATTATTATCTTGATTGATTATATAGTTAATTTATCATAATATTCTTCCCTTCTCTTTTTACTAGCCAGACTCATTTATATGCTATAGTAGTATTCCTGAAGATTATCCAGCTTTTGTCAGTGCATGTGGCATCTGTGGTTGATTACGGACACACATATACACATGTTTTATTGACGTAAACTCAGATGGAGGCCTAATTTGGCATGCTTGGAACCACGAAAGGTGGAGATAAGAACAAAAGGAGAAAGAGAAGACAACCTAATTAGATCTGGCCACTCATGGTTCATATATGTTTGTCTGAGGGTGACTGAACATAATTGAAGTTGACTAAAAGCTCTTTAGACTGGAATTAGTGTGCCTAGCACCCCCTCAAGCTTGAGCATATACATTCCACAAGCCCAGCTTGCTACAAAAATAATCAACCTTAGGGCCTAGAAAACTTTTGAAACATCAGCCGACTAAATCTGGAGCATACACGAGAGATACGAGTATTCCCACATTTACTTATTTCTGCTTTGAAGTGACTCTATTCAGTGTGCTTGGTTCTTTTGAATGGAAGCAAGCCTTAGGTGAACTTCAGTTTGACAAGCAATCGGATCGTGAACCGTGACTCAGACCATGGAAATGTAGGCCATATAAGCTCTCAGAGTGTGGCGTACTTTGTTTTCTGCTTTAGCACTAGAACCAGTCATAGTGCTGCCTTCTGCAAGAATCTGCGATAATATTCAAAAGGCATTGATCAAGTAGAATTGCAGATGGACTAAAGTAAGGAGTCATCTACAGCTAAGAATATCACCGACGCGCAAAAAAAATATTTTGTCAAAATATGGGGAATTTCTTACTTTTCGTGGAGGATTAACAAATTAGCATAAAAAAAGGACTATGATTGAGCGTTGCGGGTCTTGTCTTTCTCAAGCTTTTGATCTATCGTAAAGAAGACCCAAATGGGAATACGAAAAACCTTTGGACATTGTTAATTAACAATGTGTCTAAGCGACGGAACTGGAACCATTTTCAGCCGACAAATCTCTATAGTCAAGTTATAGCTATTAATCTCTTTCGATACACATGGACTATAGTGACTCTAAAGAAGGGAGTGGTCAAATAAGGTTTGGGGTGACCTTTGTCAGTTTTTATCAGTCAAGTAGAGTTAGTTGCCACCGAGTGTTGTACTTAGAGCTGAGGTGACGGAGTGGTCAATAAATTTGAGCCAGTTACTACTAAATGAGTTGGACCGCTTATTCAGCTAAAAGTAAGGGTCATCTTCTTAATCAAGTAGAGTTGAAGCCATGCTGGTCTGGAAAGCCAACATATTCAAACAAGTTAGCTGGTAGTGGCTATGATTTAACTGATATAAAGCGATTTATGACTCGGCTGAATTTGGAGCGACTTTCTGGTTCAATTAGGTTTGAGGTGATCGTAGTAGTCAGTGGTAGTGATTCTACAGATGAGCTTGATCTAAGTGGGTTTATGATTCTACAGATGAGCTTGATCTAAGTGAGCTCACCAAGTAGTCAGTGGTAGTGTGATTCTACAGCTGAGCTTGATCTAAGTGGGCTAAGTGGGTTTATGCTGGATCCCAAGTGACATAAGACGTAATTGAGGTCAAGCTGGCTTTGATGGAATTTGACTGCTTGGGGAGCTACTTTTGCAGTATCTCTTATGAAGCATTTATTTAACAGTTTGTTCCCAGTTGAGACGAAATGAAAAGTCCGTCGAAGAGTTAGTCAATATTATGTGGCTATAGGTGTCTTTAAATCACAAATGAAAATTTCAAGACCTATACCGTTCTTTTTGGTCAGCATGGTGTGACTTGAGTGTTGTATCCCTTGTTAACTATCATGTGCATGGAAATCTTACTAGGGATGATATTGGATAGGTGGACACACACACACACTCTCTCTCTCTCATATATAACTCTTCTAATCTTAGTTCGGATAGGAGTTTGATATGTTCTTCAAACTTCAGTTACCAGTTTGTTAAGCTCACTGCTGGGATATTACATATGCTGGAGCCTTAATTAAACATTAAATAAGATAAATCACTAGGATTAATAGTTAAAGGTTATATGTAATCAGGACATCATTACGAAGAATTTTATCGCAGTTTCTTGGTTTCCTCGAGTAGTGCAGCTTCAAATGAAGGTATGATGTTTTTCAGTTAAAAGTGTATATCTGCATCTAACCAAATCTTACGTCTATAATTTCAGGGCCTGATAGATGGGGTTACTGTTGTTTTGAATAAGAGGAAGGAAGATGAGGATTTGAGTACTGAATTGACGCGTACTGATGTACTCAAATGCATACAGTCTGAGAAAGTCAGGTTTAGAGGAGTGAATATTTCTGGTCTTGATCTTTCAAAATTGGTACTCCTCTTTCTGGTTCTTTTTGTTAATCATTTGCACTTAAATTATAGCTAGGTTCTGGGTTCTGTATAAATGGTCAGGTTACCACGCCAATACTGCAAGTTCCATAAGCTAAGATACTTCACACCTAAGAGGTTACCTTTTCTTGGGTTACTCTTTCAGATTTTCCTACTGGTTGTTTTCTACAGGTAGTTGGAATTGTCATACGATCTGCTTTAGAGTGGCACATGTTTCACGTTTTTTCTGATTATGAAGATGAGCTGTCTGCTTGATGATAGTGAAAACATGATATAGAATTAGCTGAAGCATTACTTCCTTTGATGATAATGATTGAATTTGCAGGACTTGTCATATGTGGACTTCAGCTATGCAAGCTTAAAAAATGTCTTCTTCTCGCGTGCTAACCTTCAGTGTGCAAAATTCCGGGTAGTCTTTTGTTTTCTTTTCCCTTGGAGTTGTATGGTAACAGTTTCTATTTATTTATTTGCAATACGAAACTATGAGTAGATTAGTTGTTGACGAACCAATAAGCCAAATGCTTGTTTTGGGGTTCCTTTGATGTCGTAGCAGTTGTATCTAACTTCTTCTTGAGTACTCATTCGTGTTTAATGACTGAATTTATGATTAAACCTTTAATTTTGGTTGCAGGATGCGGATGCTGAGGGTTCCATTTTTTACAATGCAACATTACGCGAGTAAGATTGACGATGTCATTCAATTTGATTCTTCTTGTAAACAGGCACAAAAAATACCATCATCCCAGAGTCCCTGAACTTTATCCACCAACTTAACTTATAGCCACACTATTTTGACTGGAACTATCTTTTTAATCGTTCAAAGTTAATATGAACTTGTTTGTGGGGTGCCGGCTGAAGTGATTTTATCTTGCCTAGGGAAGATGTGAGTTCACTGGGGCAAATCTTCGTGGAGCTGTTTTAGCTGGAGCTAATCTTCAAAGTGCAAACTTACAAGGTAATTGCCCTTCAACTTGCATATATCAACTAATCTCTCTACATTTTTGTTTAGCAGTTCTAAATGCTCAATTTCCAACCACAAAATTTTGTGCATAGAATGATGAGCAATTGCCCTGAAAAAAGAAACAAAATGGAAAAGAGGACAAAAATAGTCAGCTTGAATAGTAGGTTGGACCCTTTTTTGTTCAAAAGAGCCTTCATCCCTGAAACCTAGGTGGCTAAATCTTAATGGATCTTCTCAGTTGGTTTTGGTGCTATGATGCTCAGTTTATTGAATTTGCTAGATTTTAAGTGGTTGAGCACACTCCGGCATATGGTAATGTGACCTTTTTACTAAACTAGGCAATTGGGGACATTTGCATAATGGCTAGCCTGCTTAGACGTCAATGGTAGCGCTTACAACATAATAAAAGTCAAATGTATTTCTTGCCCTGCTTTTCATGTGTTAGATCATCACGGAATTTTTTTATGAATTTTGTCAGTTGTCACCAATATAATCAAGAAGCGAACCCAAGCAGACATGCTAAACTTGGGGCAAATTTTTTTGCAAACCCAGGACAAGCACATGATGAAGTGACATCTTACCCCAGGCCCAACCCCTTCCCCACCGGTTCTCTTTTTCTTTTTATGTCTTGCACTATTCGTTGTTTTATTGGCTGTGGAGGTAGCGTAGATTTCCGAGTCCGCTATGATGGCATATAGAAACACAAACTCAACGTGAGACGGATGCATATCATGTAATGGATAAAGCTACTTAAATAAGTTAATGTCACAAACTTCATTTGTATTTTTGCAGTTACCTCAAGTCTTCTTGCAGATTTGACTTTGCCATTTCTTTAACAAAATTGACTGCTGGTTCTTATTTGATATCTTTGCTGAAGCTTGCATTTGCAATTTATGATGTCATACTACAGATGCTTGCTTGATAGGCTGTAGCTTCTGCGGGGCAGATTTGAGTGCTGCACACCTACAGGTTTATCTTTTTTGAGGCTAAAATAATGTGATTGTTACACCTATTGTTTTTTCTTTGAAAAGAGATTCATAAAAACGTTTTTAATCTTCTTTTTCCCTGTTTTTTTGGCCCCCCATCACCTCCTCCCTCCTGGGTTCAAATGCACGCTCGCTAGTTTTGTATTAGCATGACATTCCCTTAAGTAGGATACACATATCTGGCAAACTTGTTTATTCAATTACTACATTTTTGCAGCGAATATACCCAATGATACGCTATAATTTAACTTGAAACTAAACTATTGGTGTGATCATCTAATTAAGAAGCACTCGTCTACATGGCAAGCGTGGTCCACCACTAAAATATTTACTAAAGAACCAACGAAATCCTTGACCATTTTCCTTTTTTAAGATAGAAATTAGGAGGAACATTTCTTTGGGTACATTTAGGAACAAAAAATTTGAATAAAGTCGAGCTATTACCAAGAAGTAAGAAAGCCTACTTTTTTACTTTGATGAACCGCCAAACAATTTGACAGCTGGAGTTCCTTCTGATCTCAACAGTTGGAATCCGTCTGTAGAAAAAGAAATTCAACTGGTGACCGGGATCAAACAGAAATAGCCACCGACCTACCAAAGCACAAACTTTCCAGAAGAACACGCGATCTAAGGCTTGAACTTGTCGGCTTACGTGTTGTTGTTGTTCTTCGTCGCCGACATCATTTACTGGTCTTCTTCTAATCATATACTGTTCTTCCCGTGCCCATCTTTTGGTAGCACGATTGATTTCAAGGTTCTTCTGTTACGGATTATAACGAGCTTAACGGCCACTATACCATGCTTTCTCGGCGTTAAGATCATATTTCAGCGATATTAACTTTATCTCGGAGAATCTCTGGTGATACGTGTGGTTGCAGATTTATTTGCCTTGGGAATCGGTTTCAGTTCATCAAGGGTCGAAACCGAACCACTGCGTTCATTTTTCTCCGCTATGGCCGATGCTTTGAACCATGCCCCCCCAACCCCCCCCCCCCCCCCTCTTTATTATTTGTTGGGTGTGCTTTTCCTCCTTGGTGGTTGGGTTAAGGTGTTGCTCTGCTAATATGTTAAGTCTTATACAACAACAGGACAGTCTCTTCTGTGCCAATCTGTTAAAAAATCATGTAAATAATGCTTGGGCTTGGTCCTCATTATAGGCCGTTATGTTATCTCTATAATCCACCAGCTTAGTTATTGGGCAGAAGTCAAAACTGTTTGAAGCCCGATACTTGTCGATGCCTAGCCCACCTATCTGCATGGGAGGGTTTGCTAGTTTGGAATCTTGTTTCACCAGACCCCCAACCCAATATGCACATAAGAGGGGAGAAGAAGAAATGATTAAATTACCTGAGTCTTGTCAACGGCAGTACCTATTCCTGTGCTTAATTATTTGTTGTATGCTTGGAGACTTTAAGATTGCTTGGTCTTGTTTCCCCAAATTTTCAGACTGCGGATCTGACTAATGCCAATTTGGAGGGAGCTAATCTGGAAGGAGCCAATCTTAAGGTGGGAACTCTGCCATTCTTGTTAGTTATATTGCGTATCCCCATATGTTTTGAGTTATGTTTTCAGAGGACCAAAGGGAGACCTATTTAATATTTTGTCAGTACTGTATGTTAATGAACTCAAAACACAGCCTTGGAAGAAGCTTAGCCAGTTCCCATACTTTGTCTTTTCATGTTTGGGTAGCCATATGTTTGTATTGACATCGCTTCGATTGGTTGTTCGCCCTTTTGTCTTCTGGTCATAGTTATCAAAACCGAAGTGGACCAGCCGGTTGAACTGGTTTGACCGTTAACCAACCTTTGCACTGGTTCGGTTGTGTAACTGAATTGGAAATGCAATTAGCCCCGTTGTGAACAGGATGAACCAGCCTTGAATCGGCCGTGAACCAGGTGGGTGAACCGGCTCAAGAAGCCCATCTTGTAAAAAAACACGAGCTGCTGTGTGGAAATTCTCGTGTGCAATCACTGAACCAAACAACTTGTTTATAAATTGTGTAATAGTTGATCCCGTTTAATTAAGAAAAGATATATAGGTATATTTTACTATTAAAAACGGTTGAACCACCAGTTGAACCGATAAACCCTGAACTGGACCCCCTAGCGGTTCAGTGCCCGGTTCAGTTCTGATAACTATGCTTTTAGTGAACCGTCACTCTTTGCTGAATATGTTACCACTACGATTTATACCTGTTGACACTTCTGCTTATGTTTAGTTTAGTTTTTTCCACCAACTTGTTAGTGGAAATAACTTCATCGTTATAACCCCCCCAACCACCTCCCTCTCTGGGAGCCAATGGTGCAGGAATAACTTATAAGTGCTTTATGTGCTTGTACTGATGTTGTACAGGTCCTTACTTGTGGGTCCAAAGTACGTATCTAATATCGCAGGCTTTCTTTTAGGGGGTATCTTTCTAGTATTGTAATTACAGTTGTATCCAACACTAAAATAGACAAGCTTGTTTTTTTTATCAGGTTTTGCGGTTGTGGTTAAGGAGTCTGGGTGCTTTCTTTGTTTGAGGGGGTGGGGGGTGGGTTGGTGCGTATGAACCGAAGTTTTTATTATTAACTTGTTCAAGTTTATCTGTTAAACTTTCCTTTTGTTTTCAGGGTGCAAAGTTGAATAATGCCAACTTGAAGGGTGCAAACCTTCAACGAGCTTATCTACGACACGTGAATCTCCGTGATGCTGTAAGTATCGAAGAAAACATTGACGGCATGAACTTTTTGATGTGTTTTAACTTTACCATTACCAACTTGCCAACCACATGATAGGTCTCCCAATAAAACACATAATAACGAAAAAGCTAAACTGCAAAGCTAAAGGCTGGGTGTCTAGTAAAGCGTCTATTCAGCAGGCTTAAGTAGTTTTGAGGAGACTCGTTGGTTACCAATAATTCATGCAGTGGTTTGACTTTGAAGTAGCTGTTTTGCAAAGATATCTTCGTTTGTCGTAAAAGTCATCTCATGAAACATAAGTATCACTTCTGTTTGGAAAAGCCAGTCTGCAGAAATGTAGATTTGGATTGGGATTCCCTGCTGTAACCCATGGTTACAGCAGGGTGCTGTACCCATTTCTGTGAGAGAGGGGGGAGAGAGAGAGGGGGCTGTAACCATGGTTACTCTCTCTCTTCCCCCTCTCTCACAGAAATGGGTACAGCACCCCTGCTGTAACCATGGGTTACAGCAGGGGATCTGGATCCTCCATTATCCATATGCTTTGAGCATAATTGCCTTTGAATAAGGATGAGAAATTAGACCTGTACGAAGAATTTAATCATAACGAGTTATCCTGGTCAGATAATGTCAACTGACGGACTATTATCCAAAACATGGGACAATCCTAATATGCATCTTGAGACTAAATCATGTTCCTACGGCCTAGAGCACTTACCACCTATGCTCGATTCCTATTCTTCTACTCCCCTCCGAGCTTTGAAGCACGGATGGGGTCGGTTGCGCGTCGGGTGTGGGTGCGGGGTGGGTGCGTGTCCGAAATTTAGTTTGATTTCTTTTACTTCCTAAATATCGTGTGCGGATCGAACACGGGTCGGGTGCGTATCGGTTACGTATGGGCTGGAAAACAAAATTTTCAAAAGAACTTTTGGGGGTGGAAACATAGAACAGAAATTTCGGGGGGTCAAAACATAAATAAAAAAACTTACACTACTTAATTAACGGGCAGAGAGAGAGAGAGAGAGAGGTGACCACCAGCGACCACCGCAACCCTGCCGACCACCCGTGATGACGGGCCCTCACCTCCGGCAGATCTGTATAGAGGGGAGAGACTGAGAGAGAGAGAAGCGGCGATAGATGCAAGTTGTCAAGGTCAAGTGCGGGCGCAAAGAGCCCCATGCTTCTCTCTCTCTCTGTACAGTCCCAACCTTGGCTCTTTGGCTCCTGTATGTCGCTACAGCATTACCGTCTCTCTCTCTCCAATCCCAACCTTGACTCTTTGGCTCCTGTGTGCCGCTACAACATTTAATTTTCGTCGCCCTTGAACACACAGCTGTGTTTGTTGATTCATCTTCCAATATCTCTCACTCTACTTGCAAAGCTTTCACACACGAGAGATTTAGAGTAATATACAGGGATAGTGACTTCGTCATGATTGAATTTTGAGGCTGCATTTGACTCCATCGGTTTGTGTTTCTCTTAAGCGCTGGCTTGCTACTTATTATGGCAAAATTGTACTTATGTGTTTTGTCTTAGTTATTGTTTTCTGTAAAATCTTTGATAAAAATTAGTTGTGATTTTTTTTAAAATTCAATACTAAGTATACATAGTTAAAAAAATATATAGAAAGTTTGCAGTATCCCCTGCCGCACCTGTATCCTAAAATTTTCAAAAATTTTGTATCCGCGTATTCTCACCCGTGTCGTATCCCCATCCGCACCTGTGTCCGTGCTTCATAGCCTCCGAGCAACATGAGCTCCGTGTCGTCCAACGACGAATCCAAGCTCCTTGACATGAATGTGTGCAAGATGATCGAAGTGGAAGGAAATATGTACAATTGTAAATGAGCGATTCAAGTGGTAGTGTTGCTGCAGATATTTCTGGGGTAGAGCTGACAGTATGGCACCACTGGCATTATATGGTTGGATGGAGAACGGACGTACAAGATCCAGCCTCCAATAACCCCAAATATTATGTTCAGCAAATCTACTGACTTTAATGGTTTTAGTGTGCTACATTCGCAACAGCCAGCGGTGGGCTCACATAAAGCTAAAAATGGAAAAGAAGTGGGGGAATACTGCCTGTGTCAACAGAAGCACTTTGTGTCATTGCCACAAAGGGTACAATAACACTCTTTGCTGGGTATGACGGTCATAGAAATCTCACAATATTTTGAAATATGGAATATATTCTGTGTAAGTCAACAACTCAACGTTTATCTCTTCCTTAGCAACCAAGAATACATTGGGGAGCCATCTTAAGTCCAATGTCCTGACCAGTTGTCTATGTATTGTCCCTTGTGCCTAAGTACACCCAGACGACGGTCTTGCACTGGCCAATCGAATTGCCTTATTATGCATACTACAAGAAAAGGACATCCTATTTACATTCTAAACGCTATAAAGTGGGTCCAGGAATGTTGTGTCCACAGGCAGCTTTCTAGAACTGGTTAGAAGCTTTTCTCGAGGTTGCTTTTGAGTTTAGTCTAAAAGGGTTACAGAGAGTAGCGAGGAGTATTGGTTATGACCCGGATGGGTAATGGCATGATCGGGACATCTCACTATGTAGTCATGGTTGTCTTCAGTTGAATTTTTGGCCTTCTATGTACCTTGTTCAGCTAGCTTAGTTTTTGTTTACCCTTTCTGTCTTTTACCGTACATTCACAGTCCATGAAAGGATTTGAGTATATCTTTATGTTTGCATCTCACCACGTTCTGTGCAAGTTGAGTAATGGATGCTTGAATGCACCAACTTGAAGAAGATGGGGATGTCAAATTAGTTTTATTCCATGTCTAATCCTACAATCAGTTAAAGTTAGAATGAAGACCCCGCCTCAAATAATATTTGGAACCTTTTAAAGTAATCTGTATGTTCAGTGTAAAATTTCTAAATGCTATATAAACTGGCATACACGATCTGATGAGGTGCCTCTAAAAGGAGCTATCGCTATTTCTGGCTTCACCTATTATCTTAACTAACACACAATTCGCTTTGGTGGCAAATGGGGCGGGTTTGGAAACTTTGGATTTTGTCGATTCCTATTTTCAGGAATGTATAAGGTGGCTGGAGTCATGCGTTGACTTGTTAAAAATAATATACTTGTGGTTCTGGGATTTTGTTCTATATTCTTCTATACGAGATGATTGATTTAGTCTACCTTGCTTGCAGCAATTAGATGGTGCAAAACTGAATGGTGCCAATTTGCTTGGAGCAATCAGATGACAAAAGATTGGCGCAAGATCCCATGTAAACTATTCTAGTATTTATGGTCTTTATGCACGTAACTTCTGTTTCGAACGCCCTTATCCGCGCTCTACGCGGAACAATTTCCAGAGTTGTACAGGGAATTTTATGGGCCAGAATGCTGATTGGTGTAATTGCTTGATCAGAAACTTATTGGCAGGGTTGTAAATGGACTGAGATGTTTATAAACAAGGGGAAACTAGCTAATGACCCCCTGTACTATAGGCGGTGTGCGATTTCCCCCCCTCTACTCCAAACTTAAGCACTAAACCTCCCCACACTTACGGAAATTGGGCATGTTAGACGGATCTGTTATGAATTGCATGAAATGACAAAAATGCCCTTATGTCCTTACCATATTTTAGCTAGATGCCATTGTTTAAACTCATTTATCTCTCCTTTCTCACTTCTTCCACCCATATCTCCCACCTTGCCTGCCGACCACCCACCACCACACACACACACACCCCCCCGCACCACGTACAAGGGTTCCCCCCTCAACCCCCCACCCCACTGCACATACACACAAACATGCCCAACACACCCATACCCACAAACTCCCCCAAAAACCAACCACCATATCTCACATAGCCATCATAACGCCCTTTCTGAAATCCACAAACCCATCGGCGATGGAGAATGGCCGTGACGGAGGCTGGGGATTGAGCTAGGTCTCCGTATGATGGCTATTGTTTGTGTTGGTAGAGTGGTGGGTTGCCGGCGATGAAGTCCGGCAAGAGATGGAGGCCACAACAATGATGGAGGCCGGCCGACGACAAAGGCCGTGGTGGTTCTCGGCTCTTGGCAGGGCCTTGGAAGGGTAGTCTTAGGGAGAAATCTTTGAGAAACAGATCAAACATTGGCTGGTTATTAATGGTGCGGGTGATGATGACAGAGAGAGTCGCCGGCGATTGGGCGGCGACGGGTTGAAGGTCAAATTTAGGGCGGCGAAAGGTCTCCCTCGATTAGGGATTCCACATGGTAGTGATGACGGAGGACGGGCGGTGACGAAGGCGGTAAATGGAAGTGGTCGGTGTAGAGGCTGGTCGACGATAGTGGTGGCCGGCGATGGTAAGCTTCTTGGTCTGTGCAGGTCTGACCAACGAGAGAGAGGAAGAAATGGCAAAAGGGGAAGAGAATGCTTGACGGGGGAGTGCGTGCAGAGTTTGAATAAGGGGGGAGATGAGGGGGTGGGGGGCTGGGCTGAGAGGGGGAAGTGTGTGCGGCGGATTTGGAAGGAAGGGGGTGGGCAGGGCGGTGTTGGGGGTCTGATGGAGGGAGTGAAGAAGAAGAAGAAGAAGGGCAAAAATGTCTTTTTATTTTTTTAAAGGTTAATCAACGCGTTTGTTGACCACGCAGTGTTAAAACTGATGTTTTCTGTCTAACGTGCCCAATTTTCGTAAGTGTGTGTGTGTGTGTGTGTGTGGGGGGGGGGGGGGGGGGGGGAATCGCACACCGCCTATAGTACATGGGGTCATTAGCTAGTTTCCCCTATAAACAAATAAGTATGTTGATGAACCGTTCACCTGGGCTATACAGACAGTATAAGTACCGAGATATATGTTCTTAATGATCAGTAACAAAAATACTAGAATAAACCCCGTAGTATGCTCGGCCCACTGATGAGTAATTAATGTGCAAATAGGAAGCGATTATTTTTTCTCTGTTGTTTCATAAAATCTCAACGATTGTAGGGAAAATATATTTCTAGCAACAGAATGGCAAAGAAAACCATACGAAACAAAAGGGTTAAAATAGCATTTTTTAGAAAGATATTGAACAACTTGCAAATAAGAGCCAAAGGAAAATGTAAAATACTAGCATAATCAATAATTGCTTTGAGACATACAATTGGATTCAATATAAATCATTTTGCCATCTTGCTCTTTGTTGATAATTAAAAGAAAAAAGATGTGGCTCTGTCATTATTAGTTTCGGACTTGCAAAATAATATCTTATTTCAATGTTAAAAAATTCCTTACGAAGCCGATAACATTATGGGCCTTTGATATAAGGCCTAGTCAACCTGGAAAATTGGTGAGAGCCTCTGTGAGAGGCGAAAATGGCGATTGTCTCCATCGTGCACCTTTCTCTTTCCTTATTACCATTTCGTCACCACCATCGGATTTTCCGGCGTCTGGTGATGTGGTCACTTAGGCTGGTGTCTAGCTAAGGATGTTTGTGCTGAATTTTGGTGGGATGGACAGCCATCGCTGCTATAACGGTCGCGATAGCTCGGGTTGATATCCATGGTTTCCCGCGTTGTTGGTTGGAGGTGTAGACCGGGGTTAGCTCCTGGGATGCTTCGCGATTGGGTTGTGATGGGCGTCGGCTGTCGGATAATTTTGTCGTTGTTTGGGTTTGTCACGCTACCGCATGTTGGAGTTGAGATAGTTAGTCTAGGGTTAGGTTTTCTTCTTCTAGGGTTTTATTTCCCCCTCCCCCCTAGTCGATTCCCCCTCCTCCCTTGCCCTTGAAAGGTCTGCGGGGTGTGATTGTTGTTTGGTAGCTATCGGGTCTAGCTAGATGGTGTTTCCACGGGACTAGGGCTGTAAATGAACAAAGTTGTTTATGAACTGCTCGTGGTCCTTTCTCCAAAGAACTCGTTCATGTTCGTTTGTATAATATACGAACCGAACATGAACAAAATATTAGAGCTTGTTTATTAAACGAGCCGAGCATGAACATATCAAAGTGTTCACGAATGTGTTCGTGAACAGCTCGTCTGGATAATAACTTAATAATATTATATGTTTAAAACTTAAAAGTCGTATAACTTAATTATAATATAAATTATTTTAAACTTAAAAGCCCTAAAACCACTTAGACAATTGGACCAAGTAAATTGTAGTTCTGATTTGGAGTAATTATTCTGAACGAGAACACGAGTTTTTAAGTTCGAGTTCGGTCCGTACAAATAAACAGACGAATTCGAGCCGAACACGAACTTTGTTAAACGAACCGTGAACGATTTCAAACAAAAAATTGAAGATTAAATGAACACGAACACGACCTAAAACTAAACAAACGAGTTCGAACATACCGCTGTTCGGCTCGAATTCGTATACAGCCCTACACGGGACCATGGTTGTCGGTGATTCCGAGGGTCCTCAAATGATGTTGGTCCAGGGATGTCTCTGATTGAAGACTGTGAGGGGTCTCGACTTATTGTTGGTAAGATCTGGCGATTCTGGTGGTTTCGGCCAATAATTCTATTGGCTTGGTGGACAGTCGATGATTCTTCGGAAGGTGGACAATTGGTTGTTTGTTTGAAGCTTTTGACGATGGTTTGCTCGAGTGCTCTCTGGGGATTGACAGCCGTGTGATGGCCGGAGAAGGTGGATTTTCCGGTGCCAGCGTGGATGCATGGGGCTTGATGCCACGTTACAACGAAGGGGCCACATGTTTGAGGCTGGCTAGTGGTGGGCTGCTTATTAGTGTTGTTTTATTGGCTGTTTTTTTTAATCTTTATCTGTTTTAGTTTGTAGTCATTTGTTTTTATCTTGTTTCTAGCTATTTTCTTTAGCTAGTTAATTATCCCATAAAATAAGCTTAAAATAAAATACAAAAATACAAATTTTTTTTTTAAATTTCAAATATTGGTCCTTTTTCTTTGTGATCTATTTTCTGTCTTTTGGTGTTACCTATCGAATGGGGTTATCATCCGTTATTAGCACTGTATTGTATGACAATGTAATCCCAGAAGTTTGGGCTGTTAGCCTCGTTTATTTTCTGATGATATATACTTATGATATATGTCAATTTTTTTTATGGGCCCTCGTATACTATATATAGTTAGGGGTAAGCATTTAAACCGTTGAAACGATCCAACCATGAAAACTAAACCGACCAAGTCGACTAATTCTAAACCGATCGTAAAAACAGTTGGTTTGACCTTGGTTTTTTTTTTCCCAAATTGCATGTTCGGTTCGGTCGATTCCATTTGGATTTTTTGAAACCCATATAAATCGAATCGACTGTATGTAATATATAATACTCCGTATAATATTTTTAACCTAATCCTAGTTAATTTTACTAACAGACTTAGTTAAACTTAACTCATTCATATAAAAGGCAAGTAACTCTAAATTTCATTAATCCTAACCCGTACTTTTCTTTCAGTCGCCACCAGATTTGTCGATTGCTCCACGCCTCCACGGCAGCGCCTCCAATTTCACCACGACAGCGCCTCTCTCATCAACGTCTCTCCTATAACCGTCGTCTCCACCTCTCACGGCTGCGCCTCCATCTCTGACGTCTCTCCTCGCGCCGCCACCTCCATCTCCCACGCTTGCGCCTCCATCACTCCTGTCTCTCCTCTTGCCGGCGCCTCCAATCTCTTCCAGTCTCCAAGTACGAACGAAGTAATATCTCCCTTTCTCCTCTCCTCCTCTGTTTCTTCTATTTTCTCTTGTTTCTTGACTCTTTTCTCTTCAATTTCTTCTCTTCTCTTCTCCGCGTGATCTCACCAAATACACCAAGTACATAATACTAGAATAGAATAAAACCACTTGATGACTTTACTAAACACACACAATGATGCCCGAATTTTGTGGGTTTATTTGAAATAAAAAATAAAATTGGTTTGAATCTTTAGATACCTGTTTTACTAAATACACACAAAGATTAGGGATTTTTGGGTCACTACCATATGCTGAAATTTTGGGTTTGATTGAAATAGAATAAGGCGTAGCTTATACCTTTATTTCCACGTCAAAAGTCTTGGAATCCAAAGGCTTTTCAATGCTCTTATGATCATAAGCCACCAATTTTCATTTGCTCTCCAAAATTGCCAAGTACTTTATTTTTACTGCATTTCGTATCTGTCCACGTTCACCCCAATCTATTATTATTTTTTTTTTTTTTAGTCAAAGGTCCTTATATTCATTAAGCTCAAACGATCATTTACAAACTGTTATTGAAAAGACATACTATATACAATTGTCACTACATATTCATTGTCCTTAGTATGTTCCTGTCCAACCCCCAACTATTATCTTTTGATGCATATCCAAAAGAATAATTCTTAACATTTTATAAGGGACCTCATATCTATTAATTTCTGGACTTTCTTAAAATTCTATTGTTAAGAGGCCTGCCATTAAATTGAAGCGACTTTTATTTGGATTTAAAAAAAAGGCCACGGTCCGCCAAAATTTGGTGCCAATACCACCTTATGTCTCAAGTGGCTCCTACTCCAAGAAAATCAATGAAGAACAGCTTGTTCTTCTCCTCATCTTGCCTACACAAGTAGAGTTTCAAATTGGTCCCGTTAATGGCAGCTGAGTCGGCTATAGACACTTCTGAGTTTGAATCTGAGTAACCAGATTGATCCACGTCTACAATCATCGCTGCTGGCCCTGTGCCATAAAACTGATCAAGCACCACATTTGCCATTTTCAGCACTTTTTCCTCTCCTGATGAACCTAAAAGCCAAAAGGGATTAATAAATCAGCACACAACCAAAAGTTCCATATGTAATCCTACCAAGAATCAGCCTCCGGTTTCCTTTTCTAATGAAAATGTTACTGCAAGGAAGTTAAAGCAATGCGAAGTTGTACCATTTGCATCGACAGTAATATTTCTTTTTTTGCCAAAAACTTCAAGTAGAAATATGAAAACACGAGAATGAGAACCAGAGAAGGAAATAAGGCCAGTCCAAGAAGCAACAGCTTTGCATTAGTTAAAGTTGCGCCGTTTCAGGAAATTGGTTTGTAAAGTAATTTTTGACCAATGCCAAGAAATATTCTTGGTGAAAAGTGAGACTAGGAACGAGAATGGGTCAGCAACCTGAGCCTAATTTGTTGTGGATAGACCGTTTTCCAAAAAAATAAAGCAAGCTTTAGAAGTGGAAGAGAATAGGAGGAAGCATGATTATACCCATGTGCACACCAAAAGGCTGGCGCTGTTGGACTGGGCTGAACCTGGAGAGCAAACCAGGAGGCACTCCTTTGGCAGAAGAGAAAGTGAGGGAGAGATCAGCAGTACATGTTGAAACAGATTCGTCAACATTGTTGTCGTTGCTGCTGCTGGAGATGGTTGATTCAATAGTACTGCATGCATTAAACATCTTGTTTTTGGGGAGGGTGGTCCTTACTAAACAAGTACTCCGGGACGTGGTGGGGTTTCTCCTCCTGTAAACACTGTCTCTCTCCCTGCGTTTCCTGGCCATGATGACATGCCAATGGTTCTTAACCGCGTTATCAGTCCTCCCAGGGAATAGCCTAGCAATCATGGCCCATTTGTTACCATACACACTGTGAGCAGCCAGTAGCCTTTCCTCTTCCTCCTCAGTGAAGTTTCTCCTGTTAATCCTTGGATCTAGCTGGTTAAACCATCTTAATCTGCAACTTTTCCCTGTAAGTATACTCAACCGGAGGACAATTAGTTAATTAGAGGAGGTACACCAGCTCCAAAACTCATTAATACCCAGATTTCAAGTGTCAGTTTCCCATATAATTAAATTGGAATCAACTTTCCCCCTCTCCCAAAACTTGCTTCTTCCTAAACAGAAAGATTGAAGTAGCGTTTCTGCAGTTCTTTTTCCTTATTCCTAAAAATTGTCCTAAGACATAATCAAAATCCCTTTTTGGTCATTCCAAGAAACAGAATAAAATTGAAAGAAGACGTCTTTCCTTTATGGCCTATCTCCATGTTTTTGCCCACCTAAACAGGTACTACTACAAGATTTCATTAAAGTCCATACGCCGTGGAGTAATCCCTGCAATTTACTATCCAAAATGTCCCCCCTTTTCAATTTCTCTTTCCTCATTCCATAACCATAATAATATCATAAGGGTACCAACGAGAAAAAGGAAAGTGAGTGTAGCGGTGAGTACTACCACCTTTTCCAAAAGGCTAAAAGGAAAGAAGGGTTTCTTTTAACTAATTTGATTGTGAATTTACCTGATCTTCCTTGATGCTTTTCGGCAATCAAATTCCAATTTTGGGGACCATATTGAGTAACAATTTCCTTGAGCCTAGCATCTTCATGAGGTCTCCAATGTCCTCTTGCACAAACCTTTGTATGCCCACTACTCTTCCTTCCACTTACCTGATCATCCTCACCATGGTTCAAAGAAAACCCTTTTCCTTCTCCCAATGGAGGACTCGCCATTTGAGAACCTTTAGACTCCCCAAGGTTGTCCATAGACGGAGAAGGTTCATTCATGGTGATTCAAATTGAAAAAACCCAACAAAGCAAATGAAAGAAAAGGAAGGACGATCAGGGAAAATTACTGAGAAATCCTAAATTTTCCTCTGATCAGTAGAAAACTGCAACAAGAAGGGATGAAATGGGCCAGAAGAGCAAGAGAGGACGGGAACCCACACGGTTAGAGGAGAGGGTTATAGAAAAGAGAACGGGGTTTTGCAATGGAAGGAGACGGCTAGAAAACAAAAAGACAGGACGGGAAACCACATGATTCCCGCACTCCCTACTCGTCTACTCTCTCTCTCTGGAAATGCGTGCGTTACTCAGTGCAAGCAACTCGAGAACCGCTCGTGTGGGTGGTGGTCGGATATATGAAACTGCCTTCTCTCTTATTGGAAAACAGAATCCTCGTCAGTTGGTAAACTCTTTCCTCTTCGATGAATTCAAAAACAAGAAAATTTGGCTAAAGTTACATGGCTAGTTAGTTACCAATTTGCCCTTCTAGTCTTTTTTCCATCTCATTATGGCTAAAGTTACATGGCTAGTTAGAGCAGTGGTCCATTAGAGGTCTACTAAGGGCTTGCCTACTCGGCTTGGCCGAGTAGAGGTCCTTTAGGGACTCGCCTACTCGGCTTGACCGAGTAGAAGTCCTCAATGGGTTTACCTACTTGGCTTGGCCGAGTAGAAGTCCTTTAGGGACTCGCCTACTCGGCTTGGCCGAGTAGAGGTCCTTTAGGGACTCGCCTACTCGGCTTGGCCGAGCAGAGGTCCACTAGGGACTCGCCTACTCGGCTTGGCCAAGCAGAGGTCCTTTAGGGACTCGCCTACTCGCCTTGGCCGGGTAAAGGTCCACTAGGGACTCGCCTATTCAGCTTGGTCAGGTAGAGGTCCTTTTAGGGACTCGCCTACTCGGCTAGGCCGAGTAGAGGTCCACTAGGGACTCGCCGACTCGGCTTGGCCGAGTAGAGGTCCACTAGGGACTCGCCTACTCGGCTTTGTCCAATATGCTTCTGCTCTGCAGAGGCTAAGACCAATAACTCGTCTACTTGGATAAAGTAGAGGTGGGGTCCGATATGCTCGTCTACTCGACAGAGGTTAGGACTTGAGTAGCTCGTCTACTCGGTTTTATCGTAGTTGTCGTCGTGGGGTAAATAGGTAAATTTGCCCCCGTCATATTTTTAGATGCATGCCACGTGTCCAGGGTAACTCAATGGTCACAAGATCTCATCCGTTGGATGAGTCTGTTGTTTCTTTATAAGGGTAAACCTTTTACCCTCTTCACAACTCATTTCATTTCTCAAAGTGTAGAGTGCGAGAGATCATCTTGGGCTTTATTTGAAGAAGATTTCTAAGTAGAGTTTGAAGATCATCTTCTTTTTCAAGTAAGTTTCAAACTTGTTTTCAACTTTTCTTTTGAAATCTCTTGTTTTGATCTAAAATTATGTCCAACGAGGATAAAGAATATGTTTCTGAGCCTAACGCTGATATACAAGGTGTTAGGATAGAGCCCACCTTTGATCCTTTATTTTTAGAAACCGGAGTTCCCTTGGTTCTTTTCCAAGAGTCAAGGGGGGTCCCCGCTAAGAAAGTTTTAAGGGAAAGTGCTCAGTCTCCTAAGCCTTTAATGCGCACACACTTAGAAGCAAGTTGAGTGGTTATGACTTGAAACTTCTACGGGAGCGTTGTGAAATTTCGCTGATTATAAAACTTAGGCTTCTTGATGAGAATGAATAAGCTAATATGACTACAATCGACGAGATTGGTGTTTATTGGGACATGTTCATCAATGGCTTTAGAGTTCCTCTTCATCCTTTCTTTATCAAATTTGGCTAAAGTTACATGGCTAGTTAGTTACCAATTTGCCCTTCTAGTCTTTTTTCCATCTCATTATAGCTGATTTACATGCCCTTTTTATTCCGATAAATAAATAACATCCATACTTTATGTGTTTGGATTCAATTGGTAGGATCTTTATATGTTAAACCTCAATTTTTTTTTACTACAATTTTCACTACTAAAATACAACCAAATACGTGTTAAACTATAATTGATCAGAAAGTAGCTTTCAAACTCACGACTTCTAACTGTACCATCCCGACATTCCTTACCCCACTTCATAATACTACCTCCTCTTCGGTGCATAACACGGGATTTTAACTAGTAAGTAAGTATAAGTAATTACATACCATCACTACTGAAATAATTTGTTGCCGGACAGATCCATTGATATGAAATATCGTATACTAACCTTTTTTGTCCTTATGACTGTACCATTCCAATAATTAAACGGTTGTCAATATGAAGACCCTTAAGATCAACAATTAACTTGAGCTAAAGTCACATTCCAGATCATATTTTGATACTTGGAATCTATTTGGTTTAAGTTGGGGATGACAAAAGTTCGTCTATCCCTGATTGATTAAATATTCACAGAGTCAACGTGGCACACACAACGTGTGTGCAAATATTAAGTTAAATAATATAATTTTTGTTAAAAAAAAAATCAAGCATCGGGTATAAGTTTTTATTATCACATTCGGTAAAATAAAAATAAAATTACGGAAACCAAACGTATCATTTTAGGTAGTTATTCACTACTTAAATTTTTATTTTGTGACATTTAAAAAAAAATATTATGGAATGCCAAGTATCACAAAGTTAGGTAGGTAGTTGTATAACACCAAAATGGGTGTTACACTGAAAGTGGTGGTCTCATTATATGTAGTACGAGTCAACGTGACACATGTAATGCGTGTGCAAAAATAGAGTTAATGATATAAAATTTATTAAAAAAATCAAGCATCAAGCATCACGTATAAGTATTTAGTTTCACATTCCATAAAATGAATTTTAAATTATGAAAACATAACATGTCCTTAAATATATTTTAAATTTATTTTCTAAAAAAACTGTAGAATGTCAAATGTCAACATTCTGGATAGGTACCTATCGTGGCACACAGAATTGTAAAAATGAAGTTGGTAATATGATATTTTTTTTTATAAAAGCAAGCTTAACCTTTAGAATATATTTTGACTATATTTTTTTAATGAATTTAAATGGCCCATGTGCAACAGTAAAATTGTTTGAAATTTGTTAAAAAATCAAGCATGATATATAAGGGTATTGAAATTAGAAAATCAAACATGTATTTAAGGAAGTTATTTAATATTTAATCTTTTTGTTTTGTGTATTTTATAAGAAAGTTTTTATAGTGCCAAGTGTCACAATTCTTAGAATGTCACATGTCGTAATTTTAGATTAGTAGTTATGTAATACCAAAGTGGTGTTACACAAAAAGAAATTTTCCCTTTATATGTAGTATATGTATAAATAGATAAATTTGCCTCATTCCTATTTGCCCGAAACTCATTTGAAGCCTCCGCATAAATAAGTATCATCTTGGTGGGCGGGGCGGGGCTCACCCCTAAACTACCATCCCTAAACGAATTTATTGTTTAAAAGTTATCATCAAGTTCTTTGGAGGAAAGACTGACGGAATTATTTGAGCCTTGTACGGACATTTATTGAGCCTTGTGAGCTTACTATAACGTTGACAAGGTAAATGGCAAGCGAATTAGTTTGGTGACCCTAAAAGTTCTTGTTTTTCAAAGTTATATCTCGTATGAGGTCTATGGAAAACCACGTCATATGGGTCTAATCTTTGGCATGTGGCAAATGTACAATTCCTTGTTACCAAAACCAGCACCGAATCTGAATGTCTATTAAAAACTACTCCCTCCTTCTTACATAATTCGATTATTTTTTTTTCACGCATATTAAGAACTTAGGTCATATATTATGTGTTTTTCATTCTACCCTTTAGAAAGAGGAAGAAAAGAAAGTGGATCAGAAGAGAGAAAAAGAATTAGAGGAGTGTTAATCTGGAAAGAGAAATATAATAAAAAGTGTAAGAAGCTGGGCTAGGTGAGAGAAAATGAGTTGGTTGAGAGTTTAAATGTGGAGAGGGAAATAGAATAAAAAAAGTATAAAAATGAAAAATATGTAAAAGTTTATGGGACGGTCCAAAAAAATAAAATGATCAATTTATGTGCGACGAAATGAGTACTTCTTTAAAATTTAGTTTGGAGTAGTGCTATAGCATAATAATAATTTGTCAGCTTATAAAAATGAACTGCTTGCATCTTATTATATTGCTTCCTCACTCGGACTTACTTTTGCACATCAAAGCTAGTGCCGAGAGAGGTGGCGCTGATTTCTACACCCGCTTTTTGTGTAACATAACTGCTTGTAGCCAGCAGGTGCATTCTATGCACATCAACCTAGGCACGGATTCTGTACTGCAGCTCTCCTCAGCATTGACATGCTTTGCTTTCGCTTCCCGACTTGGAGGAAAGCAAGAATGGTTTGAGAAAAGTTAGCGTGCAGTTTTTGGTTTCTTCTTTTTTGAGCTTGTGTGGTGTTTTGTCTGATGGCTACCGCATGTTTATTCTCTCCCTTCTCCCCTTCCCTTTTGCGGGTTCCCTTTGGAAACCTTGTAAATATTGTACATACTGTTGTTGCTCTTTGGTATATTTTTGTTATTCTACTAAAAAAAAAAAAAATTAATTGGTCAGCTTTCATATACGTGGAAAATCGGAAATGGAATTAGGGATGTAGCGAGAAGAACAAGAGTTAGAGGAAGATGAGATGTTGGTTTTTGGCCTAACCCTAAGGCTACAACACTAGTAGAATTAGTTTGTTGTCATACGTGTACATTGGTAATGTTGTCAGTAGATCTCACGTAAACATGCATTTGATTCCTCTTGTTTCTTATGCAACAAAGTAGTTAAACATAGTTTTCCAACTTGGGTAGGTACGTGCTTTGTTTTTTGGTCGGAACTTGGGCCAACTTTGCATTGGTTTTGACACCAAATACCACAAGTGACTTATCTTTAGATATGCTCTCCTCTTTTATGGTCACCTCGCCTAACTAATCTTGTGTACGATAATATTATAGCTCTGACCCAAGTTAAAGAATAGACATGTCAAAAACTTGATATATGAATGTTATGAACAATGTTTCATTGTATCACATCTTTTTTGACCTACTTGGTATGGAAGTTATAATTGTAAACCACGATCGAATCTATGGAAGCATTGGTTTATACATTCCTCTTAGTCTCGACTCTAGGGATCATTTTTTTCGCTATTTTTTTTAGAGAACCTCCTAAAGTTCCAACTAAAAAGACGAAATGATTTTTCATTATCGGTTACGTGATTGATTCGGTCTTACTCCTATAATGCCATGCCATCAGTGTAAGATCGATATCGGTTTACGCTGAATTTTTTTAGTGGTTCAAATCGCTCTTGGTATAAGGTGGTTTAAAGTAACTAATAATTTTCAAAGAAATGGTTGTTTGACACTTGTCCAATCTTGGAGCAAAGGTAGTACCACGTACACCAGAGGTTGCAGTTGCAGACAGACAGAAAGTGGAAGTTACAACTAGAGTACGTGGCAAATCTGGCCAAAGCTGTTGTTGCGGATGAAATCCGGAACTTGATTCTGCACAACAAAAAGACAACACCGGTGATTCGCCGGAAAGAAAATCTCCGATACTTAAGTCATAAGATATTTCAAGAGATTATAATGTAAACTCAAATGAAGTCACTTGCATTTCTTGGTTCCCGCATTTTCTTTTATAGGGTCCTTCCTTAGTGGTTTATTTACTCCCCTATTTAATTAGGGAGTTACTAGATTAATGAGGGGTTACTTCCACTAATGGTAGTTAATTGTCTTGAATGGGGGGTTACTGCCTTAATGAATGGTGTAAATGGTGGGAAGGTAGTTAGTCCCCACTTTCTCCTCATTCATGAGTATTGTGACAGGTTTAACTTTACCAGATGGTGACACGTGTCACGATGATATTTTTACCCATATCATTTGCCCCACATTCCATGTTTTTCTTTAAGGAGAATATGGAATTAATTTTATTTTTTTTTTGGAAACTTTGGCTGAATGAAATCCTTAAAGGACTTGTCTGCTCGGCATGGCCAAGTAGAGGTCTACTAAGGGCTTGCCTACTCGGCTTGGCCGAGTAGAAGTCTTTTAGGGACTCGCCTACTCGGCTGGACCGACTAGAAGTCCTTTAGGGACTCGCCTACTCGGCTTGGGCGAGTAGAGGTCCATTAGTAGGGACTCGCCTAATCGGCTTGGCCGAGTAGAGGTCTTCAATGGATTAGCCTGCTCGTCTTGCCCGAGCAGAGGTCCACTAGGGACTCGCTTACTCTGCTTGGCCGAGCAGAGCTTCTTTAGGGACTCGCCTGCTCGTCTTGGCCGAGCAGAGGTCCACTAGGGACGCCTACTCGGCTTGGCCGAGCAGAGGTCCACTAGGGACTCGCCTACTCGGCTTGGCCGAGCAGAGGTCCACTAGGGACTCACCTACTCACCTTGGCTGAGCAGAGGTCCACTAGGGACTCTCCTACTCACCTTGGCTGAGCAGAGGTCCTATAGGGACTCGCCTACTCGGCTTGGGAGAGTAGGGGTCCTTTAGGAACTCGCCTACTCAGCTTGGTCCAATATGCTTCTGTTCTGCAGAGGCTAGGACTAAGAACTCATCTACTCGAATAGAGTAGAGGTGGGGTCTGATATGCTCATCTGCTCGGCAGAGGCTAGGTCTTGAGTAGCTCGTTTACTCAGTTTTATTGTAGTTGTCATCATGGTGTAAGTAGGTAAATTTGCCCCCGTCATATTTTTATATGCATGCCACGTGTCCAGGGTAACTCAATGGTCACAAGATCTCATCCGTTGGATGAGTCTGTTGTTTCTTTATAAGGGGTAAACCTTTTACCCTCTTCACAACTCATTTCATTTCTCAAAGTGTAGAGTGCGAGAGATCGTCTTGGGCTTTGTTTGAAGAAGATTTCTATGTAGAGTTTGAAAATCATCTTCTTTTTCAAGTAAGTTTCAAACTTGTTTTTAACCTTTCTTTTGAAATCTCTTGTTTTGATCTAAAATTATGTCCAACGAGGATGAAGAATATGTTTCTGAGCCTAACGCTGATATACAAGGTGTTAGGATAGAACCCACCTTTGATCCTTTATTTTTAGAAACCGGAGTTCCCTTGGTTTCTTTCCAAGAGTCAATGGGGGTCCCCGCTAAGGAAGTCTTAAGGGAAAGTGCTCAGTCTCCTAAGCCTTTTGATGCGCACACACTTAGAAGCAGGTTGAGTAGTTATGACCTGAAACTTCTACAGGAGCGTTGTGAAATTCCGCCGATCGTAAAACTAAGGCTTCTTGATGAGGATGAATTGGCTAACATGACTACAATCGACGAAATTGGTGTTTATTGGGACATGTTCATTAACGGCTTTAGAGTTCCCCTTCATCCATTCTTCATCAAGGTTTTAAATGTTTATGGGCTCGCGCCTGGCCAACTGTCCCCCCCATGCATGGCGCTTTATAAGTTTCTTCATCTACCAATGCCATAAAGTAGGTTTAAATCCTAGGGTTAGAGTATTCAGATGGTTTTTTACTATCTGTATCATAACTAAGCAAGTAGATTGGTATTTTTTGAGTCGACACCCAAAGGCCGACGCCAACCTATTTCCGCACCCTCCATCATCCAATCACCATTGGAAGGAGAGATTTTTGTTTGTCAAATTGCCTAAGTCTCAAAGGAGCGAAGCCTGTAATGTATGGCTCCCTGAGTGCGAGACTAGAGCTTGTAATAAATTAAAAGAAACGGACTTGTCGGAGACTGACCTTGAGTACATTGGGAAGATTAAGGGGGCTGAGCCTTTAGAATCCAGATATCCTTTGAGTAATGCTCAAATCCACAAGTGTGGAATCATCTTTTCCCCTGAGCCTCAAGATCTTGTCGACGAGGAAAAGGAAGAGGGCGAAAATGATTCTGGTAAAGCTCTTACGAAACCTTGAGTTTGTCTGATCGTAAATGGTAATCTTACTTTTGTTTTGCATGCAGAAAACATGTCGTCACGAGCGCAAGGAGATCCGCTGCTATTCAATGCCTAAGGAGTTTTGAGAGACATAATTCCTGATGAGCTAGCTTTGATACATGATGTCGAGGAGGAGGAGATGCATGACTTGGATTTTGGTGCATTGGTTTCTGGGTCTCAGCGAAAGGTGAGAGACTCAAACCGAAGACTTCATTTTGGGCTTGACTCCCGTGGATAAGTCTAAAGAGACTTCCAAGAAGCGAAAAGCCTTGAGCAGAGCTGGGAGTAGAGCCACATCATCCTCCGTTCATCCTGATACCCCACATCGCCCTGCCTGGGAATATCTATTGACGAGTCGGTGTTTAAGTCTCCCTGCGCGGCATGGGATTGGTCTAGCCATGCAATCATTCCCATGGATAGGAAGACATTGTTTGGCTACGGCGTCACAGAGATATCCAATGGGATGGTCCAGCTAATGTCGCATGTTTATTTCTTCTCTCTTATTTCCTTTGAAAGTTTTGTTGTTTGATCCTAACTCTTTGTCGTATAGGCTATGGCGCAGGTGTAGATTGGCGCGGAGAAGCTAATTGCTGCAGACAAAGTGTTGGACGAGGAGAAGAAGAAAGTAATGATAGAGAACAACTTTTGCAAGGAGGCTGAGAAGAAAGTTGAAGATTTTAGTAAGAAAGTAGAGCGATTGGAGTTGTCTAATGTTGGGCTGACTGCAAAGAATGCCGATCTATCAGCTCACGTTAATGATTTAGAGGCCGAGAATTCGTTGGTGGCTTTTCAGGCTGTGCAGGTATTCAAGAGATCCAAGGCTTTCATGGAGCAACGCTACTGTGACTCTAAAGGGGCACCTGTGCATGGTTATAATAAATGTAAGAACGATGTCTCGAAAGATCATCCTGAGCTTGACATGAGCATCTATGACATAAGTTTGCCCGAGAGGTTGCT